>OU342745.1:467227190-467532390 GCA_910589775.1 Avena eriantha
GAAAGAACACACATGCAATGAGTCTAGTGGATCCATGTGTGGTTTGTGGAAAAGAACACACATGCAATGACTCTAGTGCTGGTTTGTGGTTTTAGTATAAGAACAAACATGCAATGACTCTAGTGGTTGATCCATGTGTGGTTTGTGGAAAGAACACACATGCAATGACTAGTGGTTGATCCATATGTGGTTTGTGGACAGAACACACATGCAATGACCACGTGGTGGATCCATGTGTGGTTTGTTGAAATGAACACACATGCAATGACTCTAGTGGTTGATCCATGTTTGTTTGTGGAAATAACACACATGCAATGACTCTAGTGGTTGATCCATGTGTGGTTTGTGAAAGGAACACACATGCAATGACTCTAGTGTTGGTTTTAGTATAAGAACACACATGCAATGACTCTAGTGGTTGATCCATGTGTGGTTTGTTGAAATAAAACATATGCAATGACTCTAGTGGTTGATCCATGTGTGGTTTGTGGAAATAACACACATGCAATGACTGTAATGGGTCCACACGTGGTTTGTGGAAAGAACACACATGCAATGACCACTGGTTGATCCATAAGTTGTTTGTGGAAACGAACACAGATGCAATGAGTGTAGTGGTGGATCCATGTGTGGTTTGTGGAAAATAACACACATGCAATGACTCTAGTGCTGGTTTCTGGTTTTATTATCAGAACAAACATACAACGACTCTAGTGGTTGATCCATGTGTGGTTTGTGGAAAGAACACACATGCAATGACTCTAGTGGTTGATCCATGTGTGGTTTGTGAAAAGAACACACATGCAATGACTCTAGTGTTGGTTTTAGTATAAGAACACACATGCAGTGACTCTAGTGGTTGATCCATGTGTGGTTTGTGGAAATAACACACATGTAGTGGTTGATCCATGTGTGGTTTGTGGAAAGAACACACATGCAATGACCACTGGTGGATCCATGTTGGTTTTAGTATAAGAACACACATGTAATGACTCTCGTGGTTGATCCATGTTTGTCTGTGGAAATAACACACATGCAATAACTCTAGTGGTTCATCCATGTGTGGTTTGTGAAAAGAACACACATGCAATGACTCCAGTGTTGGTTTTAGTATAAGAACACACATGCAATGACTCTAGTGGTTGATCCATGTGTGGTTTGTGGAAATAACACATATGCAATGACTCTAGTGGTTGATCCATGTGTGGTTTGTGGAAATGACACACATGCAATGACTCAAGTGGGTCCACATGTGTGGTTTGTGGAAAGAACATACATGCAATGACTCTGGTTGATCCATATGTGGTTTGTGGAAAGAACACACATGCAATGACTCTAGTGGTAGATCCATGGGGTGTTTGTGGAAAAGAACACACATGCAATGACTCTAGTGCTGGTTTGTGGTTTTAGTATAAGAACAAACATGCAATAACTCTAGTGGTTGATCCATGTGTGGTTTGTGGAAAGAACACACATGCAATGAATCTAGTGGTTGATCCATGTGTGGTTTGTGGAAAAGAACACACATGCAATGAGACTAGTGGTGGATCCATGTGTGGTTTGTGCAAAGAACACACATGCAATTACTCTAGTGTTGGTTTGTCGTTTTAGTATAATAACAAACATGCAATGATTCTAGTGGTTCATCCATGTGTGGTTTGTGGAAATAACACACATGCAATGACTCTGGTTGATTCATATGTGGTTTGTGGAAAGAACACACATGCAATGAGCACTGGTGGATCCATGTGTGGTTTGTGGAAAAGAGCTTACATGCAATGACTCTAGTGGTTGATCCATGTTTGTTTGTGGAAATAACATACATGCAATGACTCTAGTGGTTGATCCATGTGTGGTTTGTGAAAAGAACACACATGCAATGACTCTCGTGTTGGTTTTAGTATAAGAACACACAAGCAATGACTCTAGTGGTTGATCCATGTGTGGTTTGTGGAAATAACACATATGCAATGACTCTAGTGGTTGATCCATGTGTGGTTTGTGGAAATAACACACATGCAATGACTCTAGTGGGTCCACATGTGTGGTTTGTGGAAAGAACATACATGCAATGACTCTGGTTGATCCATATGTGGTTTGTGGAAAGAACACACATCCAATGACTCGTAGTGGTGGATCCATGTGTGGTTTGTGGAAAAGAACACACATGCAATGACTCTAGTGCTGGTTTGTGGTTTTAGTATAAGAATAAACATGCAATGACTCTAGTGGTTGATACATGTGTGGTTTGTGGAAAGAACAAACATGCAATGACTCTAGTGGTTGATCCATGTGTGGTTCGTGGAAAGAGCACACATTCAATGACTAGTGGTTGATCCATAAGTTGTTTGTGGAAAAGAACACACATGCAATGAGTCTAGTGGTGGATCCATGTGTGGTTTGTGGAAAAGAACACACATGCAATGACTCTAGTGTTGGTTTGTGGTTTTAGTATAAGAACAAACATGCAATGACTCTAGTGCTTGATCCATGTGTGGTTTGTGGAAAGAACGCACATGCAACTGACTCTGTTTGATCCATATGTGGTTTGTGGAAAGAACACACATGCGATGACCACTGGTGGATCCATGTGTGGTTTGTGTAAAAGAACACACATGCAATGACTCTAGTGCTGGTTTGTGGTTTTAGTATAAGAACAAACATGCAATGACTCTAGTGGTTGTTCCATGTGTGGTTTGTGGAAAGAACACACATGCAATGACTCTAGTGGTTGATCCATGTGTGGTTTGTGGAAAGAACACACATGCAATGACCTTGGTTGATCCATATGTGGTTTGTGGAAAGAACATACATGCAATGACCACTGGTGGATCCATGTGTGGTTTGTGGAAAAGAACATACATGCAATGACTCTAGTGGTTGATCCATGTGTGGTTTGTGGAAAGAACACACATGCAATGACTCTAGTGCTGGTTGTGGCTTTAGTATAAGAACAAACATGCATTGACTCTAGTGGTTGATCCATGTGTGGTTTGTGGAAAGAATACACATTCAATGACTAGTGGTTGATCCATAAGTTGTTTGTGGAAAAGAATACACATGCAATGAGTCTAGTGGTGGATCCATGTGTTGTTTGTGGAAAAGAACACACATGCAATGACTCTAGTGGTTGTTTGTGGTTTTAGTATAAGAACAAACATGCAATGACTCTAGTGGTTGATCCATGTGTGGTTTGTGGAAAGAACACATATGGAATGACTCTGGTTGATCCATATGTGGTTTGTGGAAAGAACACACATGCAATGACCACTGGTGGATCCATGTGTGGTTTGTGTAAAAGAACACACATGCAATGACTCTAGTGCTGGTTTGTGGTTTTAGTATAAGAACAAACATGCAATGACTCTAGTGGTTGATCCATGTGTGGTTTGTGGAAAGAACACATATGCAATGACTCTAGTGGTTGATCCATGTGTGGTTTGTGGAAAGAACACACATGCAATGACCACTGGTGGATCCATGTGTGGTTTGTGGAAAAGAACACACATGCAATGACTCTAGTGGTTGATCCATCTTTGTTTGTGAAAATAACACACATGCAATGACTCTAGTGGTTGATCCATTTGTGGTTTGTGGAAAGAACACCCATGCAATAACCATTGGTTGATCCATAAGTTCTTTGTGGGAAAGAACACACATGCAATGAGTCTAGTGGATCCATGTGTGGTTTGTGGAAAAGAACACACATGCAATGACTCTAGTGCTGGTTTGTGGATTTAGTATAAGAACAAACATGCAATGACTCTAGTGGTTGATCCATGTGTGGTTTGTGGAAAGAACACACATGCAATGACTAGTGGTTGATCCATATGTGGTTTGTGGACAGAACACACATGCAATGACCACTGGTGGATCCATGTGTGGTTTGTTGAAATGAACACACATGCAATGACTCTAGTGGTTGATCCATGTTTGTTTGTGGAAATAACACACATGCAATGACTCTAGTGGTTGATCCATGTGTGGTTTGTGAAAGGAACACACATGCAATGACTCTGGTGTTGGTTTTAGTATAAGAACACACATGCAATGACTCTAGTGGTTGATCCATGTGTGGTTTGTTGAAATAAAACATATGCAATGACTCTAGTGGTTGATCCATGTGTGGTTTGTGGAAATAACACACATGCAATGACTGTAATGTGTCCACATGTGGTTTGTGGAAAGAACACACATGCAATGACCACTGGTTGATCCATAAGTTGTTTGTGGAAACGAACACACATGCAATGAGTCTAGTGGTGGATCCATGTGTGGTTTGTGGAAAATAACACACATGCAATGACTCTAGTGCTGGTTTCTGGTTTTATTATCAGAACAAACATACTACGACTCTAGTGGTTGATCCATGTGTGGTTTGTGGAAAGAACACACATGCAATGACTCTAGTGGTTGATCCATGTGTGGTTTGTGAAAAGAACACACATGCAATGACTCTAGTGTTGGTTTTAGTATAAGAACACACATGCAATGACTCTAGTGGTTGATCCATGTGTGGTTTGTGGAAATAACACACATGCAGTGACTCTAGTGGTTGATCCATCTGTGGTTTGTGGAAAGAACACACATGCAATTACCACTGGTGGATCCATGTTGGTTTTAGTATAAGAACACACATGTAATGACTCTCGTGGTTGATCCATGTTTGTCTGTGGAAATAACACACGTGCAATGACTCTAGTGGTTTATCCATGTGTGGTTTGTGAAAAGAACACACATGCAATGACTCTAGTGTTGGTTTTAGTACAAGAACACACATGCAATGACTCTAGTGGTTGATCCATGTGTGGTTTGTGGAAATAACACATATGCAATGACTCTAGTGGTTGATCCATGTGTGGTTTGTGGAAATGACACACATGCAATGACTCCAGTGGGTCCACAGGTGTGGTTTGTGGAAAGAACATACATGCAATGACTCTGGTTGATCCATATGTGGTTTGTGGAAAGAACACACATGCAATGACTCTAGTGGTGGATCCGTGTGTGGTTTGTGGAAAAGAACACACATGCAATGACTCTAGTGCTGGTTTGTGGTTTTAGTATAAGAACAAACATGCAATGACTCTAGTGGTTGATCCATGTGTGGTTTGTGGAAAGAACACACATGCAATGAATCTAGTGGTTGATCCATGTGTGGTTTGTGGAAAAGAACGCACATGCAATGAGACTAGTGGTGGATCCATGTGTGGTTTGTGCAAAAGAACACACATGCAATTACTCTAGTGTTGGTTTGTCGTTTTAGTATAATAACAAACATGCAATGATTCTAGTGGTTCATCCATGTGTGGTTTGTGGAAATAACACACATGCAATGACTCTGGTTGATTCATATGTGGTTTGTGGAAAGAACACACATGCAATGAGCACTGGTGGATCCATGTGTGGTTTGTGGAAAAGAGCTTACATGCAATGACTCTAGTGGTTGATCCATGTTTGTTTGTGGAAATAACATACATGCAATGACTCTAGTGGTTGATCCATGTGTGGTTTGTGAAAAGAACAAACATGCAATGACTCTCGTGTTGGTTTTAGTATAAGAACACACAAGCAATGACTCTAGTGGTTGATCCATGTGTGGTTTGTGGAAATAACACATATGCAATGACTCTAGTGGTTGATCCATGTGTGGTTTGTGGAAATAACACACATGCAATGACTCTAGTGGGTCCACATGTGTGGTTTGTGGAAAGAACATACATGCAATGACTCTGGTTGATCCATATGTGGTTTGTGGAAAGAACACACATCCAATGACTCTAGTGGTGGATCCATTTGTGGTTTGTGGAAAAGAACACACATGCAATGACTCTAGTGCTGGTTTGTGGTTTTAGTATAAGAATAAACATGCAATGACTCTAGTGGTTGATACATGTGTGGTTTGTGGAAAGAACAAACATGCAATGACTCTAGTGGTGATCCATGTGTGGTTTGTGGAAAGAGCACACATGCAATGACTAGTGGTTGATCCATAAGTTGTTTGTGGAAAAGAACACACATGCAATGAGTCTAGTGGTGGATCCATGTGTGGTTTGTGGAAAAGAACACACATGCAATGACTCTAGTGTTGGTTTGTGGTTTTAGTATAAGAACAAACATGCAATGACTCTAGTGCTTGATCCATGTGTGGTTTGTGGAAAGAACGCACATGCAATGACTCTGTTTGATCCATATGTGGTTTGTGGAAAGAACACACATGCAATGACCACTGGTGGATCCATGTGTGGTTTGTGTAAAAGAACACACATGCAATGACTCTAGTGCTGGTTTGTGGTTTTAGTATAAGAACAAACATGCAATGACTCTAGTGGTTGATCCATGTGTGGTTTGTGGAAAGAACACACATGCAATGACTCTAGTGGTTGATCCATGTGTGGTTTGTGGAAAGAACACACATGCAATGACCTTGGTTGATCCATATGTGGTTTGTGGAAAGAACATACATGCAATGACCACTGGTGGATCCATGTGTGGTTTGTGGAAAAGAACATACATGCAATGACTCTAGTGGTTGATCCATGTGTGGTTTGTGGAAAGAACACACATGCAATGACTCTAGTGCTGGTTTGTGGCTTTAGTATAAGAACAAACATGCAATGACTCTAGTGGTTGATATATATGTGGTTTGTGGAAAGAACACACATGCAATGACCACTGGTGGATCCATGTGTGGTTTGTGGAAAATAACACACATGCAATGACTCTAGTACTGGTTTGTGGTTTGTGAAAATAACACACATCCAATGACTATAGTGTTGGTTTTAGTATAAGAACGCACATGCAATGACTCTAGTGGTTGATCCATGTGTGGTTTGTGGAAATAAGACACATGCAATGACTCTAGTGGTTATCAATGTGTGGTTTCTGGAAAGAACACACATGCAATGACCACTGGTGGATCCATGTTGGTTTTAGTATAAGAACAAGCATGCAATGACTCTAGTGGTTGATCCATGTTTGTTTGTGGAAATAACACACATGCAATGAATCTAGTGGTTGATCCATGTGTGGTTTGTGAAAAGAACACACATTCAATGACTCTAGTGATTGATCCAAGATTTGGAATGGGACAAAGAAGTTAGTTGTATCTTCTTCCTATCGCATGCATCCGGATGGCCAGGTCGTGGCTGTTATCCTCGTAGCATGCATTTATTGGTAATTCATAGAGGATATGCAACATATGGGTGCGAGCCCTCAACGTCCCACGATAGTTCTGGCATCTGACAGTCTGTACTAACCATTGCCGTAATTCACTATGTGGGCATGGTGTACACTAAGGGGACATGCGGGGTCGCGAAGGGGACAGTGATTGTCTTGGATCAACTACTGGGCCCCATATCAAGGAGTTGTGGACGGGAAAGTACGCCCGATTGTGCAACAAGGAGTTGGTCTCTTATGGGTAAAGCAACGCACCTCTGCAGAGTGCAAGAATTGTGACATGTTACTCCCTGTTCCGGTAAGGAGCTATGAACATGGCAGGAAAGGAAATCCATGAAGTTCTGGTCAACCTGTGAAGGCTAATGGGCATAGTTTTGATAATTAAAATCAATCTTTGAAGAAATGTTTACCAAAACTGCATAGTACCAAGGACGTATCGTCCGAGGTGGTAGATAGAGCATCAAACTTCCCACCTTGCATATAGTGAACTTGTTGGGTAACGCTGTTACTTCCCCTTTCCTTTGAACCCCTTGCTAGACTTGGGTGCCAGAAGGATGACCAGGTGTATGCTACGGAGGTCCAGAACGACATCTACTATGAAGAGCCAGACCTATTTGGTGGAATCAAAAGAGTGGACTACGAGATACAATATGGAGCTAAAGACAACGAGTTAGAGTAGTTGTCAGGCCGCACTCTAGTTACCTAGGTTGAGCCGAGCAGCCCGAACTCTATAGAATAAGTTGTTGAGCTCACGTCTTATTTACAGTTGTGTTTATTTCATTCTTCCACTGAACTTATGTGTTAAGTTATTTGGTTTGTAAGTTTGAACCTTTTGAAGTCTTGAACTTCTGGTATTGTAATAATAATGAAGTGTGTATGTTTGTAATTTGGACCCGCAATGTTTCTGTTGTACCACTCTGAGGGATGTGATATTGACGGAACGATGTTCTGTGGATGTCATGTTCATGTCTACTGTAACACCCGGTCCACTCCTGGGCCCGGGGGGTGTCACTCCTGGTAGCTTAATAGGATATCTAGACTGGCCCCACAGACCAACACTAGTCTTTTCTATGCACTTTGTCCTCACTCGTGCGCACCCAGTTACCCACTTCTCGGTCGGTCACCCATCCTAGAATTGCTCTAGGCCAAGCACGCTTAACCTTAGAGTTCTTTTCGAATGAGCTTCCGGAAAAGAAGTTGCAACTTGTTGGTATGAGTATTCTATCAATCCTATTAAGCCATGTGCCTAGTCTCACATACACCCACCCTTTAGAAGATTGATGCCCTCATCGATCAAGCACACCCCAGGAACGTTCCCTCTTGGCACGCGTCTCTGCGTCTAGTGCCGGCACATGTGCCATGCCGTGTCCACTCTGGGCCACACGCGCCATGCTCCACATGTCCCGCCACTAACCTGCACACACCCGTGTACTCGCAAGGGTCGGCTCTGATACCACTTTGTAACAACCCGTCCACTCCTGGGCCCGAGGGGTGTCACTCCTGGTAGCTTAATAGGATATCTAGACTAGCCCCACAGACCAACACTAGTCTTTTCTGCGCACTTTGTCCTCACTCGTGCGCACCCGGTTACCCACTTCCCGGTCGGTCACCCATCCTAGAATTGCTCTAGGCCAAGCACGCTTAACCTTAGAGTTCTTTTCGAATGAGCTTCCGGAAAAGAAGTTGCAACTTGTTAGTATGAGTATTCTATCAATCCTATTAAGCCATGTGCCTAGTCTCACATCTACGCACTTCTATTCTTGTTGACAGTTGTTGGGCCTCCAAGTGCAGAGGTTTGTAGAAAAACAGCAAGTTTCACTTAAGTGGATCACCCAAGGTTTATCGAACTCAGGGAGGAAGTGTTCAAAGGTATCCCCTCTCAAGCAACCATGCAATCAAGATACAAGAAGTCTCTTGTGTCCCCAACACACCCAATACACTTATCAGGTGTATAGGTGTATAGGTGCACTAGTTCGAGAGAGAACTACTCCCTCCTCATCATGGGAATCAGCAACGGCGATGGAGATGGTGGTGGAGATCGATGGAGATGGCTCCGGGGGCACTTCCCCGTCCCGGCAGGATGCCGGAACAGAGATTTTATGTCCCTCGAATCTCCCCTTTGGTGGCGGCGGCGCTGTAGAACTTTTCGTGGCTGGTGGCTTGAAAATTTAGGGTTTATGCATCAGGAGGCTCTTATAGGCGAGAGGGGAGACCGAGGGGGTGCTGGAGGGGCCCACACCACCCCCTGGCGCGGCCTGGCCTGGCCCGCGCCACCAGGTGGTATGGCCACCCTCTGGC
This sequence comes from Avena eriantha, assembly GCA_910589775.1. NCBI lineage: Eukaryota > Viridiplantae > Streptophyta > Magnoliopsida > Poales > Poaceae > Avena > Avena eriantha. The sequence continues at coordinate 467,236,668 of OU342745.1, forward strand.
CCTTCTCCGTCTCATATTCTAGCTCCAAGTGTCCCCCGGTAAAATAATAACTTTGGCTTTTGTCCCGTCCAATTCCGAGAATATTCATTTTCTGACTTTCTGAAACCAAAAATAGCAGAAAACAGGCAGCTGGCACTGTGGCTCTTGTTAATAGGTTAGTCCAAGAAATCATATGAAAAGTACTCCAAAGTGTGGACAAAACACAAGAAAGTAGATAAAACGAAGCATGGAACATCAAAAATTATAGATACATTTGTAATGTATCAGCATCCCCAAGCTTAACTCCTGCTCGTCCTCGAGTAGGTAAGTGACAAAAAGAAAGAATAATTTTTTAGGTGACATGCACCATCATAAACTTGATCAAAGTATTTGTAAAACCTTCAAAACTAGGATCATAGTACTTCAATCATAACATGAAAGTCAAAGTTCTAGCAATAAGACAAAGAAACTATGTTGCAACATGAAAATGCACAAACAAAAGATTCATGAATAACAATGCTTTGCAAGACGTTTGTTTGTTTCACATAAAGAAAACATAGCATAATAGTATTCAGCTTGTCCCTCATAGAGTAGCAAATATAAATGCATAGGACACCTTCAAATTTCATAAGAGTGACTAGATACAAATAGTTTAAAACAAGCAATATCAAGTTATGCATCAATCAACTAGTCTTGGGACAATGCACATAGAACTAAGAATGACCACTATGCTCTCAAAGTAGGTGCATAAAGGTAGAAGGTGGAGACTCAATATAATGGTGGAAGAAAGGCCTTTATAGAAGGAACAGAGATTCAAGTTTCATAAAGAGCTTCCAAAAATTATGGTACTTATAGCTTTCAGCTCTCATTGCCCCTATCATAAGCATCTTGAAGTGATTAAGTTTAAAGTGAACAGACTATGGTGTACATGCTTGACGAAGTATAAGTTAGAAATCTCATGTCCCTTGAATACGAGGGCCGCTCCTCATGCTACTCAAGTTTAGTCACTGGTAAGTTCTTGTCATTGTAAGTACATGTGTATCATAGAGAACCGCCAACGGGGTACCCCTTGCCCGATGATACGGAAGAATCCCCATATCAAAATGACAAGGCAAGCAGACAATGAGCATCTCAGCAATATTCTTATTTACCATGGGAATATGGTGCTTTTTTCTCTCTTTCCTCTTTTCATAGTATCTCTTTTTTTTCTCTTTCTCTTTTTTTTCTCAATATAGGACTCTTTTTTTATAAGAAGAATGCTTCATAGACAGCTCATTATGGTTATGCTACAGGTTTCCACCATGTCAGCATGGATTAGACCAGCGGCCCAGGTGTTTCTCTAACACATATACATAACTCCATGGACTTACAAGCTCCCCTTTCATTTCACACCGACGACATCCATAGACAAAATAGCATGATATCAACTAGGTACAAAGTACAAGTGCAATGTTGAAAGCGTTCCCCATGACAACATGGTTCTGCTAATCCCCAACAAATAAGTGCAAGCATATATGACATAGACGACACAATGGTTCAAGTTTATTAAGGGCAAGAAAAGTAAAGTGTGCCATCAAGTTCGTGAGAGATTTAATCACTAGTTTTCTCATAACAAGTTTAATTCAGAAGGTAGATAAAAACATGAATATACTTGGAATAGCATATGCTAGTAAGTAGGTATGGTGGACTCTTTGGAATAACTTGGTTTTAGGAGTTGGATGCATGAGTGGAGCTCATACTTGGTTGTGGAGGCTAGCAAAAGACTGGGAGCGACCAACTAAGAGAGCAATAATGGCCATAATCATGCAGAGTGACAAAACATCATTAATCAAAGCATAAATTGATACTACAAGTTGAAAACTAAAGGATCATAAAGGCTTATGGTGACTTGGGATAGTCATAACATGTTGTGAGCATGCGCCAAGTCAACCCAAATAAAGCATCAAAGGAGAATACCACTATACTATGCTTTAATATGCTAAAACAACACATGATTCATCCAAGACACATTAAGCAATCTCAATTGTTTATAACAAGTCATGCTACAACAAAGAATACTAAGAATAAAGCCAAAACAATATTGAGCATGGCATGACAAAGCATAGGCCACAGTCAAAAACAAGCTCCTTTTGCCACTTAAGCATGAACTTTTCCTACTCTCTTTCCAATCCAAACCAAACTATTTGAAAACCAATGGATGAAAGAGGGGGTCCAACCAATTTATTTAGCAAACTAAGAAAACAAAGCAAACGAAAAACCAAAACGAAAATGAAAAAGAAGACGCTCCAAGAACAACACAACTGTGCATGAAACAATAAAATGAAGCGTTTGCAAGAAACCTGGAATTTTTATTGATGAAGAAGGGGATGACTTGGGCATCCCCAAGCTTTAACGCTTGTACTTCTCGGATATTTCTTGGGGTGACACGCGTGGCATCCCCAAGCTTGAGCTTTAGTCCATCCTTCATCTCATTACTCGTTCCTTCCATACACCTGAAATTTTTCCTTCATACAAAACTTCACACAATCTTTATTAGCAACATTAGTGCACTCAAGATAATAAGTCTTTAGGTTCAGTTCTAACACCAATAAAACTTCCATTAAAACACAAGATACTCTAGCACTTCCCTCAAAAAGCTCAATTCCCCAAAAGAACTCAAAAAGGAACCAACAAGAAGCAAATGCAGAAAATGGCAGAAATCTGTCAAAACATACCAGCAGGTAAAGACGAATTTTTTCGAAGACCTTATGTTGCTCAAATCAAAAAGTGTTGAACTAACGAAAGTTAGATAACAACCTGGGGCAGAAGAACAAAAATTCACGCCTCAAAAGGACGTACAGAGATTTTACACGAAGTTTTACGGTGAAGCACAGAAATCTGTTTCGAGACAGCAACTTTTCCAATCATTACTTCTCTCTCATTAGAGGTTACTCTTGGCACAAAAAGAAAATAAAAAGGATAAGGAGCAGTTATTACTGAAGTAATAACTTCCAATACTCATCTAAAACTTTTGGGTTATCTCCCAATAAGTACTTTTTTTAACGCCTTTAAGTTAGGCATGATAGTTTGAGAGGATGCTCACATAAGAAATATGAATTGAAGTAAAAGAGAGCATCAAGAAGCAAATTCAATATACATTTAAGTATAACCCACTTCCTATGCATAGGAATCTTGTACAGAAACAATTCATGAAAGCACAAAGCAACAAGCATTGGAAAGAAAAACAAGTGCAACTTCAAGACTTTCAACATAAAGAGGGGAAACTTAATATTATTGGGTTACATAAAACCATGTTTCCCTCTCTCATAATAACTTTTAGTAGCATCATGAATAAAAGTAACAATATAACTATCACATAAAACATTCTTATCATGAGCCACATGCATATAATCATTATTACTCTCCACATAAGCATAGTTATTCTTATTAATCATAGTGGGAGCAAATTCAACAAAATAGCTATCATCATTATTCCCATCACCTTAATCATCAAATATAGGAGGCATATTGTAGTCATAATTAATTTCCTCCTCAATAGTAGGTGGACTGAAAATATCATATTCATCATTGTAATCATCATATATTATAGGTATAGTATCATCAAAGCAAATTTTCTCCTCCGTGCTTGGGGGACTAAAAAGATCATTTTCATCAAAAACTAGCCTCCCCAAGCTTAGACTTTTCCATAGCATTAGCAATAATGGTGTCCAAAGAATTCATACTAACAACATTGCTATTAGCATGCAAAGAAAGTTCCATAGGTTTTTTAATTTTCTCTTCAAACACTTCATGTCCTAACTCAAGATAAATACTATAAAGCTCTCTATTTTGTTGTTGTTGTTTTCCATTAAGCCTAACAAGTGAAAATAAAAACAAGAAACAAAAAGACAAAATTGCATAATCTAAAGGAAATAACTTCGAGCACTCATACCGGAGGATGTGAGTACCTTTTACCTTACCTCCCCGGCAATGGCGCCAGAAAATAGCTTGATGTCTATGCACTTGTATTATTGTAGACAGTTGTTGGGCCTCCAAGTGTAGAGGTTTGTAGAACAGCAGCAAGTTTCCCTTAAGTGGATCACCCAAGGTTTATCGAACTCAGGGAGGAAGTGGTCAAAGGTATCCCCTCTCAAGCAACCATGCAATCAAGATACAAGAAGTCTCTTGTGTCTCCAACACACCCAATACACTTATCAGTGTATAGGTGCACTAGTTCGGCGAAGAGATAGTGAAATACAAGTGGTATAGATAATTATAAGTGGTAACGGTGATAGAAAATAGCTTGATGGCGTGGAAAAGACTAAAGTAAAACTGAAATAAAGATAGAAGCAAGCAAGCATGTAACAGATCTAATTGCAAACGGTGTTTCAATGCTTAGAAACAAGGCCTTGGGATTATACTTTCACTAGTGAACACTCTCATATAAATATATTCTTCTTTAAGATACTACACTGAACTACTCTCCGGTTGAACACTCTAATCGATGGTAGGGCTATAACAACACACCTCAAAGTTTATCTTTCCCATCTAGAAAACCCCACACTGTCACCTTGAGCACTAGATGGTTCAAACAAACACCACAATTTCATAAAGACATCCAACTCCAAATATAACTCATAACAAGTATTTGTAATCTCTTACCTAAGTGCCACCATGGTGTGCACACTGTCAACTTCACACACATGGGGAGAGTAGAGATCTATTAAAGCACTTGAGTAGCAAGGTAGATCTATAGATTACAAGCTCATGATTTCAATACGATCATGCATAGAGAGAGAGAGAGATGAACACATAGCTACCGGTAGAACCCTTAGCCTCGGGAGAGAACTACTCCCTCCTCATCATGGGAATCAGCAACGGCGATGGATATGTTGGTGGAGATCGATGGAGATGGCTCCGGGGGCACTTCCCTGTCCCGACACGATGCCAGAACAGAGACTTTCTGTCCACCAAATCTCCCCTTTGGTGGCGGCAGTGCTGCGGAACTTTTCGTGGCTGGAGGCTTGATAATTTAGGGTTTATGCATCAGGAGGCTCTTATAGGCGAGAGGGGAGACCGCGGGGGTGTCAGAGGGGCCCACACCACCCCTGGCATGGCTTGGCCTGGCCCACGCCACCGGGTGGTGTGGCCACCCTCTGGCCCTTCTCCGTCTCGTATTTTGGCTCCAAGTGTCTCCCGGTAAAATAATAACTTTGGCTTTTGTCCCGTCCAATTCCGAGAATATTCATTTTCTGACTTTCTGGAACCAAAAACAGCAGAAAACAGGCAGCTGACACTGTGGCTCTTGTTAATAGGTTAGTCCAAGAAATCATATGAAAAGTACTCCAAAGTGTGGACAAAACACAAGAAAGTAGATAAAACCAAGCATTGAACATCAAATATTATAGATACATTTGCACTGTATCACATGTCAACGACTATAGTGTACTAGATATGAAGTGGTATGCTGGGTCACCTCATGGTACTAGAGGAAAATTAGTTATAGACTGAACTCAACTGAAAATTTGACCGACCAAACTTCAGTTCTGTCCTTTCTGTAATGAGATTAGAATATGTAAATGATATTGTTGTGTCTGGAACTATGTATGCTATCACTTTATAAAGGCCAAGAATTCCTTCGTGTCCCGAGTGTGCATCTTCAGTTTTACCATTACATAATATCTCCATCTTCCCTTCAACCCAAATGCAATCAGCTGTTTTTATACTATATATTGTTTTTATTGAGAACTTTGCGATTGCTGTTAATTAACCACGGTTTTCCAGATGATGTGGTGGAGGAGATGAAGTCTGATACGTCCATTTTGCATCACTATTCTATGTCTTAATTCACTATTATTCATTGATATATTTCGTATTGAGAGGTGATACTTATGTTATTTCATCTGTTTTTGCATGGTTGATGACTTTTGGAGCATGGACCGCTGCAGTCAGGATTCTGATGGAAAAGGTGTTGTTTGGAGGCAAAATTCGCGAAGATCAGAAAATCCGGAAAAATATACGGAAAATTCTATTTTTCCAGAAGACTCAGGATGCTAGAAGATGGAGTGGAGGTGGGCCACAGGGGCCCCACACCACCCCATGGCGCGGGCAGGCCTAGGCCGCGCCTGGGAGTGGTGTGGCCGCCCTGGCCCACTCTAGCCTCTCCCCTCTGGCGTATATCATCCCCACGAAACCCTAAGACTCGGGGAGCGACCACAGAAAGATTCCGCCGCCTCTGCAGGGCAGGAAACACCGAGAGAGAAAGATCTCTTCGCCAGACAGATTTCTGCCAGGGGAATTCCTTCCCGGAGAGGGGAGATCGTCGCCATCAACACCACCATCAAGCTGGACTTCATCGGGATCATCATCATCACCACCATCATCACCATCAACACCCTCATCACCATGTCCATATTGCTGTAACAATTGGGTTGAATCTTGCATAGTTCATAGGGGAAACTTTCTCGGTGTTGATTACTCTTTGTAGTTGATGCTATTGAGTGAACCATTGAATTATTGTTTATGTTCAGATTGTTATACATCATTATTTCATCTCTGATCATGATCCATATGATGTCTTGTGAGTAGTTCATTTTGTTCTTGAGGACATGGGAGAAGTCTTGTTGTTAGTAGTGGAGTTGCGTTGAGAAAGATTCAATAGACTGTTACTTAAGTTGTGGTGTACTTCTTCTAGTGGTGTCATGTGAACGTCGACTACATGACACTTCACCTATATGGGCCTAGGGGAATGCATTGTGTATTTGGCTACTAATCGTAGGGGTTGCCGGAGTGACAGAAACCTGAACCCCCGTTAGGAAACCATTGCACAAGGGACGTAAGGGTCTTAGAGTTTAAAGCTGTGGTTAGGTTTCTACCTTAATTACTTTCTTGTACTTACGGATGTTTGCAAGGGGTATAATCACAAGTATGTATTAGTCTTGGATGGGGCGGTACATTAGCACAGGTTCACCCGCACAACACTTAGCAAGCTAAAGAAGATTAATCGACTATATGAAGCAAAAGCACTTGACAGTCTTCCCATGTGTCCTCGAGAACGTTTGGTCATCTTAAGTAATACAACCGGCTTGTCCTTTGCTGTATAAAGGATTGGGGCACTTGCTGCATTTATTCCTACTATCTTTCATTTACTCGTACTTTGTTTACTTGCTTTATCGAAAACCCCTAAAAATCTGTTTGCTAAGTATTTGCAGAGAATTCCCGATCCATACCACTAGCCAGCACCTTCTGCTCCTCGTTGGGTTCGACACTCTTACTTATCGAAAATACTGCGATACACCCCCTGTACTTGTGGGTCATCAAAGTCCAGCATACAACAGTTATTCTAGTTACCCGCTGAAACGAAGAAGGAATTTGCTCAGGAGCGAGGACATCTAGAAGGGTATGGCCAATTGTTTTCGTCTCCGAGGATCAGAAGCTTGACTGATCTGACATCCTTTACCTGAACACGCATCCACCCGAGGATAGAAACATGAGGTTCTGGCCTGACCAGCCTACAAACTTCAAGTGCCAATGCGATTGTTCATTATTGCGTGTAGGTATCTCATTATTGCTCAAACATCTCATTACAATGAAATGTTCTTGTGTAAATTTATGGTCTGAAGTATCCCCTTTTTAATCTTTCATTGTTAGTTCTTAATCATCCAACTCTTTGACTGAACTTTCATTCAGATCAACACTGGACCAGTACTCTGTTGCTGTGAAGCACATAGCAGATTCCCTTCTGGCTACCATGGCGATGAACTACAATCCCCATGCGCTCAAGCGGACAAAGTTATCGACTTCTCTCCACACTCTAACTTTGTTTATCGTCAGGAAAATCTGAAGCAGATAGAGCACCAGATTATATCTATGTATATAGACCCTCTATATGCTCTTTGAATTCACATTTTTCGCTGATTTTGTGCCTTTTACTATTAAATAAGGAATGACATGATGCTAGTGTCAGGATGCACTCCCATTGTAAATAAATTGTATAATCATAACATTAGCTAGCTTCCATAAATAAATTGTTTATGAAACTATGTTGTTACTCAGTTTAAAATCATAACAGTAGCTAGCAGGTATCCATCCTTGTAGTCTTTAAAATGTTCAGTAACTATGGTTTATTTTGATTAACTTTGTGGAAATCAATTGAACGTGCATGGTCACGACATTAAAATATTATTCTTTCTTACTCAATGTTCTAGATTTTGACAGCATTAAGCATGTGCATGGTCACAACATTAAGATGTTTCTTACTCAATCATTCTAGATAAAAGATTATTTCAAACTCACTAAGTCTCATATTCTACTATTCTCAGTGGGCATTTGTAGTCTTTACCATCATTAGTGAGCAAACAACATTGTACAACCATGAGGAACACTCTTGGTATGTACTGGATCAACACAACAGAGGAAGTATAATTTACAACAGAGTATGCCATGATCAACACATGAGTACATGCTCTAGTACATCTTCTCCTTCTCCGAGCTCCTCCTTCTCTGATCTTCTCCTTCTCCGAGCTTCTTCGAGCTCCTCCTTCTCTGATCTTCTCCTTCTCCGAGCTTCTCTGAGATCTTCCTTCTCTGATCTTCTCCTTATCCGAGCTTCTCCGAGCTCCTCATTCTATGATCTTCTCCTTCTTCGAGCTTCTACTTGTATGATCTTCTCCTTCTCCGAGCTTCTCCTCGTACGAGCTTCTACTTGGTCGAGCTTTTCTTTGGATGAGATTAATTCGCCTATCTTGACATACACCACTGACTTGGCGCCTTCTACGAACAAAGCTTGATGGGTCATTCAACCATGTTAGATATATATTTCCTAGGATCATTATCTGATCATCCAAAATTACTTGGGCCCCCGTCCTACGTGCTTTTCGAGCTATTGTTTGAGCTGGTGCTATGACTTGTTGCTCATAGTCAGCTATCAGCTCCAATGTTTTTTGGTAGAGTTCGCCATCAACATTTAGAGTGTTTGGCAACATTCCCTCCCTTTGGAGTTTATCCTTTCCCATATGCGGTGTCTCCTTTTTGTCTCCTACTCCGTCTTTCATCACCCCCACCAAGATAAACTGCAATGTTATATACAATTTTGCAAGTATGTCCACCTCATATGCATCATAAGCTTTTTCAATAGATTCAATTAGTTCTTTGAGAGTGTTAGGTGCACTCTCAAATGCCAAGGACTGAATTGAACTGAAGAAGCAAAGATCTAATACGTTCAGTCCGGTGAATTTGGTGGTTGGTAATTTAGCTGGATATCCATTCCTGTAGCATTGACGGCCGCTATAAAAGTGGTATCATCCCGCAGAACATGTGTCCTAGTATTGTCATGCTGAATAAAGATTGGTCCCTCATGTCCATCCTCAGGCCACATTTCTATAATAGTTGGGACATCTTTTTCAAAAGATATTCCCTCATTATATCTTTGGTAACATTTATTGTCTTTAGTTCCATGGTGCCTTTGTCTCTATACTTGGAGTTATATTTAGCAGGACCATATTCCTACCTTTCTATCAAAGGTTACATTTTTTTGCTCATCATATCTGGGTTTCGCAACCGCAATTAAGAACATGGCCTTGCCAATACTGTTCTTATTCTGAACGGTGCGCAAGGGATCTTCTTCTTCTGGGAGTAGATAATATGTTATGTTCCTCTTTGTCATATCAAACCACTCGATACTTTTGAACGAAGGTATTGCTTTTGTTGTTGTTGTTTCATCAATCATTGAAATGCAAAATTTGAGCCCTTTGATCTTGTTTTCCGCTGATTGAAATGGCTTGAGACTGCTTGTGTGGCGCCTCAAGTCGCCCCATGTTAACCTTCTTTGTAGTGTACTATAAGGAACATCTGGAGACCTTGCCAGTGCCCTTAGTGTACCCCTTTTGTTGAGTTCAACCTGAGGCACACTTTCTGACATATGAAGATCTCTCCTATTTCGACCATAATTGCATTTCCTTTTATTTGAAAAATCAACTTCTTGTTCCTATTTCTCTATTTTTAGTGCCTGTTTCTAGATCTTCTCAATGGTTCTAATACATACTTTCAAAAGTTGGGCAACAAGTTCTTCACCGGCCTTCTCAACTGGTCTATGTTTGCCAAGTGCTTTCAATGCAATGTATGCCACGAATTTGTCCTTCTCCGGACCGGGAGGCGATGCCAAGGATCATCGGTGGGTGATCGCGGGGACACCGAGGATCACATGCCGGGTTTGCCAAGTTTGAATTTTGGGCCGTGGAGGGAGCTTGGAGCCGGCCGACGAGATCCTGGCGCGGGCTCACGGAACTGGCGTGGGAGGAAGGCGACCTGGCTCACGGAACTGGCGTGGGAGAAAGGCATCCTATCGCACGTGGGAGGACGGCGACCTGGCGCACACGAGACCTTCCGCGGTAGATCGGACGTAGGGTCGACGGAGACAACGATGGCGAGGGACCTCACGTCGGCGAAGGCCGAGGACGATGATGGGGACGTGAGTTGGAGCTCGTGATTGGCTTGCTCGCGGACTCCCCCTCCCTCGAAGACGCCCGGGGACAGGAATTGGAGCTCGTGCAGTAGGGATCTCGGGCAAACGTCGGGGATCGTGGGGCGACGTCGGGGATCGGGGGCGAAGCCAGGGATCACCGGCGGGTGATCGCGGGGACACCGGGGATCACGGGCCGGGTTTGCCAAGTTTGAATTTTGGGCCGTGGAGGGAGCTTGGAGCCGGCCGACGAGATCCTGGCGCGGGCTCACGGAACTGGCGTGGGAGGAAGGCGACCTGGCTCACGGAACTGGCGTGGGAGAAAGGCATCCTATCGCACGTGGGAGGACGGCGACCTGGCGCACACGAGACCTTCCGCGGTAGATCGGACGTAGGGTCGACGGAGACAACGATGGCGAGGGACCTCACGTCGGCGAAGGCCGAGGACGATGATGGGGACGTGAGTTGGAGCTCGTGATTGGCTTGCTCGCGGACTCCCCCTCCCTCGAAGACGCCCGGGGACAGGAATTGGAGCTCGTGCAGTAGGGATCTCGGGCAAACGTCGGGGATCGTGGGGCGACGTCGGGGATCGGGGGCGACGCCAGGGATCACCGGCGGGTGATCGCGGGGACACCGGGGATCACGGGCCGGGTTTGCCAAATTTGAAATTTTGAATTTAGCCTAAATTCGAATTATTTGGATAAGTTTGTATTTTTTTTAACATTTCAATTGTACCATAGCCGCGAACAGTAATTCAGGTCGGAGGGAGTATATATTTTTTGGCTAAGATTTATTTAGCATTGATTTTTTTCTTTTCACACAAACGGTCGATTTTACATGCACCTAAAACGTGGAGAAGTACGCGCGGGTAAATATTTGAGAATTTTAACATTTCAAAGTATATTTCAAATAAATGAAACACATACCAAGAGCACCGCTCTCAATCTCTTTTCGTTGTAACGGGCAGAACAACCTCAAACCCATTTGCAAAAAAAATACTCGCTCCGTCCAAAATAAGTGACTTGTATTTGTCTAGATTCGGATGTATCTTCTTATTTTGAGACGGAGGGAGTACTACAGTAAATTTTAAGCTCTAGAAACTGTACAGTACAAAAAAAACTCATGAAGCAGTAAAATTTCAAAGAAAGCATCAGAGCTGGGCCTATCAAATGCCGGTGAAGTACAGCCCATACACAAACAACCACGAAATTTAGGTTGCAGCCCATTCTATCTCAAGCCACTCTTCACGGCAAACAAGCAGAGCGCCCCTCTGCCGCCGCCGCTGCTGCCACCGCTCGCCGGAGCCGGCGCCATGCTCCGCCTGCGCAGCTGCATAATCTCCCATCCCTCCACCTCCCCCATATCCCATCTCCACCGCCTCCTCTCCGCCAAAGCGCCGCCCGTTTGCCCGAATCCGCCCATTTCGCCAAGCCAAGGCTTCGCCGTCGAGGACTATCTGGTCCACACCTGCGGCCTCACCCGATCACAAGCCCTCAAGGCCTCCACGCAGCTCTCTCACCTCAAGTCATCCTCCAACCCCGACGCTGTGCTCGCCTTCTTCGCCGTCCACGGCTTTTCCAGCGCCGCCGTCGCCGGCGCCGTCGCCAAGTATCCGAAGCTACTCTGCGCCGGCGTCCAGAGAACGCTGGCCCCTAGAGTCGCTGAGCTCAACGGCCTCGGCTTGTCGAATCCTGACATCGCGCGCCTCATCTCGCTCGTCGGCACGAGTTTTCACCTCAGATCCATCGTCTCCAAGCTGCAGTTCTACCTGTCCCTCTTCGGTTCCCCAGGGAACCTCTTCCGGGTGCTGGAGGGTAACCAATACCTCCTTGGCGTTGACCTTGAGAAGGTGGTCAAGCCCAACGTCGCGCTCCTACGGCAATGCGGGCTAAGTACTTGCGACATTGCCAAGGTGAGCATCCTTGTGTCGAGGATGCTCTCCGCCAAACATGAACACATCCGGGCAATGGTGACGCGCGCCGAAGGACTAGGTGTGCTCCGCGGCTCTGGCATGTTCAGGCATGTGCTGCAGGCTGTCGCATTCCTCAGCGAGGAGAAGATCGCTGCCAAAGCGGACTACTTGAAGAAGACGTTCAGGTGGTCTGATGCAGAAGTGAGCATTGCTTTGGCTAAGGCTCCACTGCTGCTGAAGAGGTCCAAAGAGATGTTGCGGCGCAAGTCTGAGTTCCTCATCTCAGAGGTGGGGTTGGAACCTGCCTACATTGCTCATCGTCCGGTAATGATCTATTATAGCATGGAGGGCCGGCTCATGCCCCGGTACTACGTTCTAAAGTTTCTCAAGGAAAATGGATTCCTAGACCACGACTGGAGGTTCTATGCTGCAGTCACAAGGACCCAGGATGGTTTCGTGAAGAAGTACATATGTCCTTACAAGGATGTTGCACCGCACCTTGCTGAAGACTATGCAGCCGCTTGCAGAGGGGGAATGCCGGATAATTTCAGATTTGCATGAACCAAGAACAAGGCTATGGAGACCAGTAAATGTAACCGCATATGGCACGATAAAGTTTCTCTCCGTGTAGGGAACTGGTAAACCCTGTTTTGTTGTTCTTTGCTTAACCGGATGCTGGTCTTATTCTATAGTATGCATGTTGCCTGCCAGTTTGGTCATTGCTAAATTCTCCCGCAAATCTGACAATTTGATTCCTAAACCCTGATGTGTTGAGGTTATCATTCTTTAGAGAGTATCTCTTGGAAATGAGAAGTCCATTGATATATTTGTGTTTGGAACTTCGCTGAAATCATGAAAAACTGCACCCAGGAAATAAGTAAGCAAAAGAATTATGCTCTCACACCGAAGTTTATCTACAATGACTGTTCTATTTTCATTCCATTGTCCTTTAGATTCCATCATATTTATGTTAGTACTAACTTTGTAGTTCAATGTTTAATATTTTGATTATGCTTCGAAATAAATTTGGAATAGGCTTCTGTTTTTTGGTGTTTTTATTATGTAAGCTTTTCTCAAGGATTTATTTTCTTTCAAAAAAAAGTACTACCATAGCTGATCCTACTTTTGTTGGGAACTTTCAATTTTGAAAAGGTAACCTACCTGGGACAAATACATGATCTATAAACGAATTAGGCTTTTCATTTTCATCTGTCATTGATCAACATAACTGAACCGATGGTGGTGCCATGAATAAACAAGCAAGTCCAATGAAGGATGAATTTAAATTGTTGAGGAAACATGAAGAAGATAATAAAATGAGAATTGGCCACTGCAAGCTGCATGGAATTTATTTTCCTTCATACCTATCCACTATTCACTGCTTGCATATGTGAGATTGCATCCATTCACAAAACCACATGCATTCGTTTTGGCAGCAAAACCACCAATATGAAACTGTCGATTTAAGAATCATTTCGCAAAGCCACCAAATTCAACCCAATTTGGCGCTTTGAGCTGACCTATAATTTCTTACACGCAACTGACACCTTAGACCATCGCAACATAACAAAGTGGCAATTTATCTGTCTAGTGATGTAATTCTGTGTTTTGGTTGTGCTTACTAGTGCAACAGGGATAACTATCCCATCTACTGTTTTATACCATTATATATCATTTTCTAGAGATCGATGTACTCCCTCCGACCCAAATTAATTGACTTGGATTTGTCTAGATTTGGATGTATCTAGACATGTTTTAGTGCTAGATACATCCGAAAGTAGACAAATCCAAGTCAATTAATTTGGGTCGGAGGGAGTATTTAACATTTTCTCTGTTAAAACACACAAAAGATCACAGCCATTTTGATCCAACAAAGAGAAAACTGCAGCAATTACTTCCTTACAAAATGCAAATGGCAGCTGCAGTTGATGATCGACAAAGATGAGCACTATTATATGTTCAGTGAAAACAAAAATTACTGTAATGTTCATGAATGGGTACAATTCCTGAAGGTTGCTTCACATTAATCACAGGATATGACAATGGAAGCAATGATTCACCAGAGCAGATAGATTTGGGATATAATATGGTCTGCTCAGGTAACATGTTTATGCAGTTGTCCCATTTTTACCTGTCAGACTATTGGAACAGTAGAAGACAGAATTTCACCCTGTCGGTTAGGTTTTTCATGAGGCATCGTCTATACAGAGTGGTATGAGGTCTCCAGTAAAGTACTGCCGCAGAACATTTAACGAGAACTATTTTTGCTATTTGCACGATCTTTCTTTCTTACATGTAGACCTGGAGATAGATAATCTTGGACACAAGGGGCATAATATTGTGATGCTGAAAGCTTATGACTTATGAGTATGTCTTTTTTAGTTTGAAAAGATTTGACTTCTAGGCACGGACGGGTGCAAGTGGTTTCTAATGTTCAATGCCGAGTAAACAGGTTCTAAAAAACAGTGATTTTTACTGCACTTGACTGAAGAAAAGGGTGTTTCGACAGATGCATCAGGTCAAATATGCTCATATATACCGCGCTTGAGGTGAGTTCCTTTTTCTCAGTTTCGCATTGCAATGATCATTTTTCTTAGAAGCAGAAAACTGAATCTGTGTACTAGGAATGCGCAAGTGTTTTTATACGGCATGGTCACTACAGTTGTTGATGTCTTTTGGGGTTATTACCAAAATCTAAGATATGCTTTAGAACTTGGCACTTTCTCTTGGTTGTAAGGTACTACTTTCCAATACTGCTATTTCGTTTTTTGTACGGAATTGCTTTCTGATCACATATTTATGGGTTCCATGTGCCTGCATTTACAACTTATCCATAAATTGCTCCAAGTCAAAATTACTGGTAATGTCAGTTGATCATGTTAACTGAAGAGTTGGCGATGTTGTGTCCTACCACTGATGTGGAGAGAACATGGGTTGCAGCTTAGTTGGGCTTACTGGTCACCTTACTTTTGGCGCAGAGAGTGGTTCCAGTGCTTCTCCTTCTGCTTGATTACTATGAGCTAGGTGAGCACTTCCAGTAACCAGTACTTTCATCTTGTATAGTACTCCCTCCGTTTCAGAATATAAGATGTTTTAGGTTTGTGAAATGAGTGTATCTAGACCTCTTTTAGTATTTAGATTCACTCCGAACCTACACACTAAAAGAGGTCTAGATACGTCCTTTTCACAAAGCTAAAACATCTTATATTATGAAACGGAGGGAGTAGTAACTAACATCTGTGAAACTGTATCTCATTTTTTCATGGCTAGCCTGCCTTGAAATCCAGCGTAGTGTACTGCTTGGTTTTGGTGCTCCACCAAGAAAGTTGCTGGTGAGATGCAAAGGGTGCTTTCCCACTCTAGAAGTTACAGATTCGGTGATAAATGCTATGCCATTTCTAGTTCAAGATACACTGAGCTTACATTAGCAGAAACAACATGACGCTGAATTTTGGGTTGTCGCTGTCAAGCTGCAAGGCGGCACTCTTCTCCAGCGGGAAGAACATAACGTATCTGTCCAGGACGGAGTGGTTGTGGTTGATCGGTGGATCGATGCCGCTTCAGCTCTTGTTCGGCTGCACACTGGAGTTTGGACTGATCCGAATAAACTGAGCATGGCCAGAACCATCATCCGAGAGTGTCAAGGATACCTGGAACTGGAAGTGCAACTTCAAACAGTAGCTGCCTGCAGGGTAGCCAACGGTTCCTCTGCTTCGTTCTGGCTTCATTGCTTACCACATCCCCGCAGCTTTTCTCTTCTGCAATTAATCAATCTGTCTTAGCCAGGTCAATGATCACCTCTGATGATTGGTATATACTCTCCTGCTGTGCCCGCTCAGATAATAAAATGCAAGAGGGATATCTTAGGTCAACCAGCGCGGCGCTCTCCAAAGCACACTCGACTTCAGTTCAGTGCGTACATCTTCTGGATTTCTGGCTAAATCAGTGCCTCTGTATTTCAAATTCACGAGGATGTCCTGGAAGTAGGGCAGGCACTCCATGCCTACTGGTGTACTCCTGAACCGAACCTTAAGGAGAGGCTTTTTTTTAGCTTGGGCATAGCTCCTGCCTCGAAGTTCAGGTAGCACGCAGCAACATCAGCAGCAAGGAGAGGTCTCGGAGCATTCTGATGTAGGAGAGAAAAAAAAAGCATTGGATGCCTTCAACCGTCAAGCGGTGACCGAGAGACACCTCTGCATCTTCAGTTCCTTCAGATTGTTCAGCTTGCCAAGGCCTCTGAATCTCTGATATATATCCTGCAGGGAATACTTGGACACAATGCGGGGTGCGGACTGAGTTCATCGTGTTCTGGATCCTTCCGGCAACCTGTATGACGCGGAAGTTTAAGATACTACTCCCTCCGTGTCTACACTCCTGGCCAAGGTGTCGTACGAGGATCGTGATAGCCTGCAGCTGTACCCTATCCACTGAATTTTAATACTAATGCCTGCACTTAATTTTACCACTGGTACAAAAAAAATACTGCTGTTGTGTGTGTCGACCTGATAGATGTCATCTGCAATTATTCAGTATTTTTTGCAAGGAATTATTTGGATTAAACAGGTGCTATGGCTCCATTTAGTGCTAATTACTCCATTTATTAGTCTAGAGTAGTACCCCAGATGCACTGTTTGGCGATTAAAATGTTAATTACTCCATTTAGCCTCCTGTAATATTCCAGGAAAAGGATATTATGCTTGCATGTAATGTGTGTCGCGGTAGATTGGTCAGAGCTTTGCCAAACTAATTATGGATTTCTTTCTCAGCAGCAACGCAACAAAGCAATGCTCCAGGACTTTATGGGCAAGGGAATTCTGGAATGGTATGTTGTCATGCAACTTGGACTGCTGTTTGCACCTGGACACTTGCAGTTCAGGAAAAATGGAGCAGTTATTACTTAAACTCAAGTTTGGTCCAGTAGCTTATTATTGGATCTCAAGCTTGGTTGTTTAGACTTGATTGTAATATTGCTGTAACACTCCCATTATTGTTAAATGTTGGAGTATTTTTGGTCTGCAAGAACAGAGGTCCTTGTAGTAATGCATTGCTGCTGTAGTTAGGAATGTTTTGTGAATTTTGGATAAGAGAAGTTTGAGAAAACTCTGCCATGAGGTGGAGTGCTGAGCAGCAGCTAATTTTACTCCATAAACATTTATACTGTCAACAAACACATGGTACTTGTGCTTGATTGCTTTGGTTTCAGTTAGTGCATGAGCTGCTATGAACTGCCAGGAGTACTAGTGTAGAAATGTTGAGAAATGGGTTTGGTTGTCATTTCCATTTCCACTTAATGAAATCCCTTTAATGTGCGTCGGTTTGGTTGTTATAATCAATGCTCACATGATCAATGTTGTTCGTCTTGATCATGCATGGTTTGTTTGAAGTATACCTGTAGCACCACCTCACCTCTAGCATTGTGTTGGTGTTCTTGCTCATCATCATCATCATCTACTTGTTCATTCGATTTGTTCATCGGGTGGAGTACAGT
This sequence comes from Avena eriantha, assembly GCA_910589775.1. NCBI lineage: Eukaryota > Viridiplantae > Streptophyta > Magnoliopsida > Poales > Poaceae > Avena > Avena eriantha. Next base: position 467,254,485 of record OU342745.1, read on the forward strand.
TGAGGTCTAGGAGGATAACCATACTAAAAGAGGAAGAAATCCCTCCCTTATAAGGTGGGTGTGGCCTCCTTCCATAGGCAAGGTGGAACTAAACTTCGTGTAGCGTCACCGGTCAACAGCAGCCTAACATCTGCGCTCTGCTGGGTGGGTGGGTGCTGATAGCCGAGGAGCGGGAGCCGAAAGCTGAGGACCTTGTCGGCGTCCCGGAGCACCTTGCCCGGAGACGAGATCCCATTCCCATCCCCCAGCAGGAGCCCTGATAAGCGGTCAGGACTCCCTAGCCTTCTCCCCTGGACAACAACGTGTGGGCCCTGAGTCTGGGCATTGACCTGGAGGTGCTTGCCGGCCGGCGCACGCGGTGCTGGTGCGTGCCAGGCCTGGAGATGTTGGGCGACGATCTCGAGCTGGGAGAACGATTCAAAATTTAAATAATCGATCGATGTCTCGAGCTGGGAGGTCGATTCAAACTTATTGTTTGCGTGCAACTTTAATTTTCACGCGGTTCATTGCTACCACAACCCCAACCTCTTACTTATACTCCATGATAAGCTATCCACCGGGTTTGCTCTTACTTCTAGGCTAAGAAATACCGATCTCTGGGTTTTCACCTGTATATATATTCTCATAACATAGTATTACAAGCCCCTATAGAGTATAGGAAGACCGTAAAGTAGTTAGCCTCATCTAAAGGGTTGGGTGTAAATGCCCACAAAATCATTCCTGAGGAAACCCACATCCTAATAGTAGGGTGCACCACCTCTACCCTAGGGCATGAACATCCATCCGCACACACGGTGTTATCTACATGTATGCCCATGGTACGGTGATTAAAAGGGCGTGTAACGGTGAGGATGGTGTTTTGTTCTACGCGTGTAACGGTGAGATATGAGGTCGGGTGGCAGGTACGGGGAGGATGGTGTTTTGTCTCCCACACTCAGAGGTGCTGTTCTCCGCGAACTTGAGGCTACCGGCATGGATCCCCCTGCTCTTCTCCTCCTCTGCCCACTCGGCATTGTAGTAGTCCTCCTTGGTAGAGCCAGCCCTAGGAGGAAGGAGCATGGGGCACGCCTGTAACGGTGAGATATGAGGTGGGGTGGCAGGTACGGGGAGGATGGCGTTTCGTCTCCCACGCTCAGAGGTGCTGTTCTATCCGCGAACTTGAGGCTGCCGGCATGGAGCCCCTGCTCTTCTCCTCCTCTGCCCACTCGGCACTGTAGTAGTCCTCCTTGGTAGAGCCAGCCCTAGGAGGAAGGAGCATGGGGCACGCGTGTAACGGTGAGATATGAGGTGGGGTGGCAGGTACGGGGAGGATGGCATTTCGTCTCCCACGCTCAGAGGTGTTGTTCTCTCCGCAAACTTGAGGCTGCCGGCATGGAGCCCCTTGCTCTTCTCCTCCTCTGCCCACTCGGCACTGTAGTAGTCCTCCTTGGTAGAGCCAGCCCTAGGAGGAAGGAGCATGCAGCCCCATTGTGGGAAGTGCACGAGCATGACGGGGATCGTGCACACCATGAACATGATGCCCATGTATTGGAGCCCTTTGCCAGTTGTGTATTGTGATGATGTGAAGAAGAGGAACTGCGTGAGACCACCGCCCACGTTACCTCCCGCACCGCTCATGCCGGAGATGAGGCCGAGGGAGCGCCGGGAGACAAACGGGATGACTCCGTACATAGCGCCACATGCAGCCTTGACACAGATGGAGTAGAGGACCATGCATGTGACAGAAGTGGGGAGGGTGGATGCGTGGCCGAGTCAGATGCAGAAGGCTCCACCGACGGTCTAGAGGATCTAGATGTTCTAGAGTCGGGCTCGCATGCCGTAGTAGCGGGCACTGAGGTCAGAGAGGTGGCCACCCATTGGCCGTGCGAAGATATTCGCCAAGCCGAAGCAAGCGACGATGGTGCATGCGGCGCGGAGGTCAAGGTGGAAGCTGTCATAGTAGTACTTAGCAATCACGTTGTTGGTGGTGAGCTCTGACACCCATGCAGTGGCCATATATGAAGACGCATATTCAGGTGCAGTAGTTGGCGACGGTGTCCCAAAGAACATTGGAGAACTTGTCTTTGTTCATGTCGCCATTCTTCTGGAGGCTCCTTAGGTTGCCATCGGGAAGGTCTTGTCCCAATGTGAGCACAAGCAAGCCCATCACCACCAACATCATTCCGGGGACGAAGTAGGCGAGGTGCCACGCTGCAAACTCCATCACACCACATGCCAAGATGGCATCAAAGACGAGAGACATGATGAGCTACGTGGCGCCACCACCCATATCACCCCACCCTGCCGTCAAGCCGCCGACCGTACCGATGATATTGTTGTTGAACATGGTGCCCACCCAATACTGGCACGACACGAAGGTAGCAAGCGACACACCGATGAGAAAGCGGATAGTGATGTATCCGATAGGGCCTTCGATGATGAACATGCAAAACACCGCAGGTGCAGAGAGCATGACGATCAAGGCACAACCAGAACGTGGGCCAAGGAGGTCACAGATGGCGCCCATGGCTAGCCTTGAGAAGATGGCCTCGGAGACGGAGGCCACCCTAGCATTGCCGATGTCGGCCTTTGTGAGGTTAAGGTTGTTGCGTATGATGGGGATGAGCGGCGCATCGGCGAAGGTGGAGATGACGCATGTGAAGGACATCCACCCGAGGTGGAGGACGCGCATACGGGGGTTCTACCGCGGCAGGAAAATGGACAAAATCCTACCACGACAGGAGAACGGCTGTCTAAAATCCTTCGAATTGTAGTTATATTAAATGATTTAGTTGTTACGAAAATTAACATGAATTTCAACATAATTTGCAAAAAAATGTCATGAAAACTTCAAATGGCCACAACTTTTGCATACGATGTCAGAAAAAATTTACAACCTATCAAAATGTGCAGAAAAAATTTCTAGTTTGATTTCAACTGCCTTAGACCGTTTTGGATTCATTTAGATTTTTAAAATTCGAACAGGAAAAACAGTTATTTCAAAAATTATTATTTTTAAGTAAATTTTTTAATGTCATATTTGGATTCCTCACATGTTTCTGATAATAATGGATATATCATTTGTCGAATTTTGATTTACAAATTTAAAGATATCCATATTAAACAAATAAATGGAAAATGAATAAAATATTATTTTATTTTAAAAATTAATCTTTGTTAGTAATTTTTTATGTCATATTTGGATTCCTCACATTTTTATGATAATGATGGATATATTATTGGTCGAATTTTGATTTACAGATTTAAAGATAACATATTAAATGAATAAATGGCAAAAATGAATAAAATATTATTTTAATTAGCTATTTTGTTTTTTCATTTGAATAAAATATTATTATTAATTATTTATTGTTGTTTATTAAATATATTTTTGTTGATTTCAAAAAATAAAGACGTATGACATATAGGTAAGAGTTAATAGGATTGATATGGTATGTTGATACAATTTCCCTCGCGCGAGGTCATCCTGATAGAACAAAGAAGTTAAACGTGCTGGGTGGAGTAGTGTTAGGATGTGTGACCGACCGGAAAGTTTAACCACAAGATTAAGTATAATTAGTGTTAAAAATATTTCAAGTGAAAGACTAACGAGTTGGTATTACCAAGTGAGAGCCAAACAATCCAAAAAAAAATCCAAAAAAAATCTTTAGTCCCGAGTGGTGTTACGGTCCGGGACTAGAGGTCCTCCAGCCCCCGCCCAGTTGCCGCTACTACGTGGTGGTCTCTACTCCCGGTTCGTAGTAAATCAGGATTAGAGATAGGGCCTCTAGTCCTGAATTCGTAGCCCGATGCGAACCCGGACTATTAGTTAGGGAAATTATAATCGAGCCAAACATGAGGCTCTCACGACCTATCCTTTCTTGCCCGTTGTATTGCGCTGCTAGGACATTTTGGTAGTCGGATATCTCTTTTTTCCCGCAGTGGGACATTTTTTTTTAGGGTTCTGCGCTGGGACAATTGTCTCTAGAGATGCTACTACAGCGTCAAATCGGCCTTCTGTGGTGCATTGGGCCTCAAAACTGACTAAAGCGAAGATTCTGATCCATACCACAGGCTAACATTACTCTGTCTCTTCCTAAAAAATGCTAGTGAGGGCGATTCCGTTCTGCGCAGGAAAAACTTAAGAGCATCTCTAACGAGCCTGATAAACGGCTCGAAACTGAAAAATACGACGAGTTTATAGGCCGGTGCGCATCTTACCGCTCTAGCATGGTCCGTATTCACGGCCCGGCATGTAAACAATTTACCACGGCCCGTTCAGCCACTGCTTTGGCTGCTACATTAGCGGTGCAGTGAGCGAGTGAGGGTTCAAACCCTTACTCCTCCGCCGTCCCAACCCTAGCGCCGTTGCCGCCAGCCCATTTCTCCAATGAGAAATTCCCCGTGATGTCCGGCCTGCGTGCAAGCTTCTGGCTTGGGGGAAGCAACTCTGGAGGCGGGGGAGCTCGCCGGTTCGGGGACGACGAGGGCCGCGACGAGTTCATCCGGTCGGAGGCCGCGAGGAAGCGCGTCGCTCGCGGTTGGACCAACCGTGGCGAGTCGCTGCCAGGGAAGCTCCGCGCATACGTGTACCCGGGGTTCGTCTTCGCGCGTGCTCGCGCGGCCGGTGAGGGAAGCTCCTGCTCGCACTCCTCGTCGTTCCCGCCGCGGTGGTCGCTCCACTCGACGACTCCGACTACTGGAGCTCGCCTTCACCGCCGCGTGCGCGCGTCGTCGCGGCGGCCGACTACGCCCACGACTCCGACGAGGAGCGCCTCTCCATGGAGATGGTCCTCCGCGCTTCGGAGATGGAGCGGCAGGCAAAGGAGCAGATGGAGGCCGCCGAGGCGCGCCGGGCTGTCAAGCTCGCCGAGGCGCGGCTAGCTCGGGAACGGGAGGAGGAGCGCCTCGCGAGGGAGCGCGCCGCCGCGCTGGTTGTCAAGTTGGAGATGGCAGACCTGATCGATCTCACTGAGTGAGGTCGACACCACCCACAACGCCGCCGGCAACCTGCAGCTCCGGTCGTCGCCTGAGCTCGATTTTGATCTAGGTTATGTCGGCGTCCCGTATGTAGTTTAATTTTAGTTGTGCAACTTTTGAATCGCTGCTACTATGTGTAATTAATCGAATCACGAACAACCCCCTCCGTTGTTCTTCGCTAAATTTGCTGCGAGTGCAAAATATTCGAATGTGCAGTTCGTATTTGCAGTTTTCATTCTGCGTCGTGTCGTGTGTGACCTGTATTCGTGTTTTCGGGAGACTGTACTCGAGTTTTTCACTTCGCGAGTTTACAGGGCTCGTTAGAGATGCTCTAACGAGAGGGGGGACGACTCGGAACGGCAAGGGAGGAAAATGCCAACTTCTCCTTGCGAGAATGTCTGCACCTGAATGTGTTTATGCAGCACAAAGTGGGCAAAGATCTTACAATTCAGCACTGTATTATTATTGCTAAACTTACCAATACAGAAGCTGAGGGGAGGATCCTAGGAACTGTCTTCCCACTGGATCTTACAATTCAGCACTGTATTTTGATGCTACTCAACTCTTCTTACACACCACGTTTTCTTAAATTGCACGTAGAGTTGTGTGCTTTGTGGAAGGAGAAAGTTTCGAATATTTTGCAGGTTAATTGCTGTTAAAGCCAGATCGAGTCGATCCTACACAAAGTAAACTCGATTTGGCTGGTCGTAGGAGCTGAACGTTCTGATTGCAACTCTTGTACATTTGCGCATGCAGTGCACTCTGTAACCTCTCATCTCGAATAAGTAGCTTCATGAACCCGATAAAATCGATTGATCAGCTGACTTGCAAGTAATTTTTAGTTACTTATAACGGATACAGAACCATAGTAGAACGAAGCTACACAATAGGATGAACAGTTTAAATGCAAACACTAGTTAGTTCCTGTAAAATTGTTAAATACAATGTTGTAAAATGTTAAACTCCAGCTTGAGCATGTGCAAGCAAGGCTAACATTTCTGCAGAGTCAACTCCTTGCATCGTTTTCGTTAATCACGTTATGTCGGAGACTGGGAGGCTAACATTTCTGCAGTTACGGTCTATCGAAGCGTTATATGCGTGTGGAGTACTAAAAGTAAGCATCAAATGTTGCAGTCAGATCGAATAAACCCTACTGTGTCAACTCTTCGTACAGTCCAGCACTTGCAACAATTAATGCCCTGCACATATATTACTCTCATATAAGTTGTTAGGCAGCTCTTATAAGTTCAAACCGTACAGATGTACGATCATTGTTAATCTCGTAATTAATTAGTTGCACATGGTTAGTTAAGAAACAGAGTAGTAGCACGTCAAACATATAACTAATGGCCAGTGTGGACATTAACAATAGCAAAATAATGGAATATTAGTTGAAACGACCTAACTATACAAAAGGAAACGGCCGAAACAATATGCCAACGAATATGCCAAACCCAAGCAGTGCCCGCATGCTATAAATACATGTCTCCTTGTAGTCTCTCGAGCACAAACCCAGCCCACCATTGCAACCTTAAGAATCTCAAGTTTGAGATTTTCTTGCCTAGATCTTTGTCCACAGACCATCGCTCAGCTCTGAGGAGCTCCAAGGAGCAACCCAGCTAGAAGGAAGATACCTTCTTCTAGCCGCCCCAAGAGAAGAGGATACAGAAATGGAGGTCGGCACGGCGAGCACCTCTGTGGCGCCACCCCAGTTCTCGTTGCCGGTAGACTCTGAGCACAAGGCCAAGTCCATCAAGATATTCTCCTTCGGCAACCCCCACATGCGCGCCTTCCACCTTGGGTGGATGTCCTTCTTCACCTGCGTCGTCTCCACCTTCGCCGCCGCACCGCTCATCCCCATTATCCGGGACAACCTCAACCTCACTAAGGCTGACATCGGCAACGCAGGGGTCGCCTCAGTCTCTGGTGCCATCTTCTCCAGGCTAGCAATGGGTGCCATCTGCGACCTCCTTGGCCCGCGCTACGGCTGTGCCTTCCTCGTCATGCTTTCCGCGCCCGCGGTGTTCTGCATGTCTGTCATCGACAGCCCCGCCGGATACATCACTATCCGCGTCCTCATCGGTGTCTCGCTCGCCACCTTCGTGTCCTGCCAGTACTGGGTGAGCACCATGTTCAATAGCAAGATCATCGGGACGGTCGGCGGCTTGACGGCGGGGTGGGGTGATATGGGTGGCGGTGCAACCCAGCTCATCATGCCTCTTGTCTTTGATGGTATCTTGGCATGTGGTGCGACGGAGTTCACCGCGTGGCGCCTAGCCTACTTTGTGCCTGGAATGATGTTGGTGGTGATGGGCTTGCTGGTGCTCACCCTGGGACAAGACCTTCCTGATGGCAACCTTGGGAGCCTCCAGAAAAATGGTGACATGAACAAGGACAAATTTTCCAATGTTCTTCGTGGCGCCGTCACCAACTACCGCACCTGGATATTCGTCTTCATCTACGGCTATTGCATGGGTGTCGAGCTCACCACCAACAATGTCATCGCCGAGTACTACTACGACAGCTTCCACCTCGACCTCCGCGCCGCCGACACCATTGCCGCCTCTTTTGGCTTGGCCAATATCTTCGCACGCCCCATGGGTGGCTACCTCTCTGACCTTGGTGCCCGCTACTTCGGCATGCGAGCCCGACTCTGGAACATCTGGATCCTCCAGACCGCCGGTGGAGCCTTCTGCATATGTCTCGGCCGTGCATCCAGCCTCCCCACTTCCGTCACATGCATGGTGCTCTACTCCATCTGCGTCGAGGCTGCTTGCGGTGCTGTGTACGGAGTCATCCCCTTCGTCTCCCGACGCTCCCTCGGCCTCATCTCTGGCATGAGCGGCGCCGGTGGCAACGTGGGCGGCGGGCTCACGCAGTTCCTCTTCTTCACGTCGTCACAGTACTCCACGGGCAAAGGGCTCCAGTACATGGGTATCATGGTCATCGTGTGCACGCTCCCGGTGGCGCTCGTGCACTTCCCGCAGTGGGGCTCCATGCTCCTCCCTCCCAGCGCCGGTGCCACCGAGGGGGACTACTATGGTGCCGAGTGGTCAGAGGAGGACAAGAGCAAGGGGCTGCATGGCGCAAGCATCAAGTTCGCCGAGAACAGCACCTCTGAACGTGGCAGACGTAACGCCATCCTCGCCGTACCTTCCACCCCACCGAACACCACACCCCAACACGTCTAAGGCTCGATCCGCTATATGTTTACCTCTTCATGCGTATATACGTATAGGCGTATATGTGTACAGGGCCTAGGGGTCGAGGTGATGCACCCTATTAAGACGGTGTGTTTTTCACGCCACATGACTTTGTGGGCGCATATCTAGATCCAGCTTAGTGGAGGCCTTAGTCTCTCATAGGGGTATGTATTTTGTAATACTATGTTAATTATAAGAAGTTAATATCAGAAAGTATATCAGTGCCTTTCAATTTATTGCACTTTCTACTGAGCATTAGCCGTCTACCGAGAAAAGGGAAGACTGGAGAATTTTGCAACGGTGCAACTGATTTGTCAAGAACTTAGAGCATCTCTAACAAAGACTGAAAACTCGCGAACTGTAAATGGCGGATACAGTTAACGGTAAATGGTTTTCCAGTCCCTTTCATGGATCCACTTTACGGGCATCGTTCTGCGCTGGACACAGATTTAGAACGGTAAACCGATGATTTAAACATTTCAGCACATTACATAAATCATATGCAAATTGATTCATATAAATGATAGCAAATAGTTTAACAAATTATTACACAAATCATTCGCATCAAATCAAATCAAATAATTACACAAATGGTTTGATAAAAAAATGTTTTACACAAATGGTTTGATCAATTGAATGTTTTGGTACACAAAAAATAAAACAACAAATGAAACATCATTGGCGGCCATGCCGCTGCCAGTGGTGGTCAATCAAATCTTTTTGGATCAGTGAGTGGTGGCCTTGCCAGCGGTTGCGCGGGAGACAAATCCGGCCGGGCACCGATCTGCGGCGCTGATTCAACATCCTCCTCCTATCCTCGACCTCCTTGACGGCGAGGATGATGGCCAGATGCTCGGTGTCGTCGTCGTGGAGCAGCTCGTCGAGGTTCGAATCGTCATCGTCGAAGGAGTTCTCCAAGTACATCTCCTCGCTCTCCGTCACCGATGAACTCATATGAATGAAGCAAATACGGCTGTCGAAATCCTTGAAATTTAGCCGTGGTGGGGGAGATCGAACAAGTTCATACCTTGGCGGCGGCCGTGGGAGATTCGGTCGGCTCACGAGGCGGCAACGCTCCCTGCAGCAGATCTGGCTCCTGGAATGGTTGATCTATCGGATCCGCTTCAGCGCGCCGGCAAATCGGGCTGCAAAGGACTGGCTCCACAGCGGGAAATGGTGGCGGCGGCCGGCGGGAGGAGGAGAGGGGAACGGGGAAAAAATCAGCGTGCCAACACCCGTGAGGGGATATGGTTTCACGCTTGGTTCGGCACCTCTCTCCGTGTATGTACCGGCCGTTGGCGATAATTCACCGCCCCCCCTCAAAAATAAGTAAGGGTTGTCACCTTATACGGGGTTCACTAGAGCGACCAACTATTGTGTAAATGGCAAATGGGCGGTTATTTTACAGTTAATGTTAGAGATGCTCTAACAAGTTGTTGTTTACAACTCGAGCGCTAGACCTACCAACTGCTGACATAAAATACCCCACCCGTCGCTAGCACGCCCTATAAATATGGAGTACTCCTGCTATACCAAGACTTTCTGCCATCGACATATGAGGTGTAGCCAGAATATAGATATATAGATATACTGGATTATTTTTGAGCAACCACCGTGTACCTACCTAACTCCGTACTTGATGATCCTGCATGTGTACGGACCGCAATGTGTGGAACTTATGGCGATGCCGGCCAAATCCAAATAGGGGTATATATATGAGCATCCACGAAAGTTAATGGCACACGTCACACCACAGAAATGTACGGCAAGCCACCAAGGGCGTACGTCATGGAGGGAGACGACTTGTGCAGTTGAATCAACACAACGATGACGACGCAGATGAGCTTAGATTTCAATTTAGTTAATCATCGCACTATGTAATAACACATGGGCGGCTAGCTACTACCCTTCAGTGGGAATATAATCATCTTATTCAATAACTTTGCTAATTAAGTTAATGCGGTCTATGAAGTCGAATCAGAAAATAGGTTATGTCGTAATTACCTCTTGACACCAACACATTAGGTTACCACGACGATGTAGCCAGAATTAATACCCATATTTATAGCGACCAGCCGTAGTCCGTACCACTCCATGTGTGAGAGCGAGCGACTAACGAGTTTGTTTTCGTCTAGCTAGCTAGGGTCAACTCTAGCTTTCCGAGGTTTTGCTACCGAGGCTCGTATTATGCATTTTCTCATCCTGCGTGGCAGGCTCACGTCCTCTCGGCACTCCGTGTTGCACATGCTAAAGGCTCCAGTAGGTATATGGGAATCATGGTGGTGGTGTGCGCGCTCCGTGGACTTCCCAAGGTGGGGCTATGTGCTCCTCGGACTCGGTTGAGTCGACGCCATGAATCGAGGAAGACTACTAGCTAGTATGTCTCTGAGTGGAGGAAGAAAGAGAAGAGCAAGAGGTTCCATGGCGCCAACATCAACTTTTGTTGAGGTATAATATCACTTTTTCATGTGGCAGACGCAACATCCTCCTCAGATCAAAGAACTAATATGCAGGTAGGTCCTAATGCATGCTACACAGAAGTTGTAACACACAACTTTTCCTCTAGGCTTGGTCTGATTCTTGGGAGTTGGGAGATCTTACATTCGTGTCATGTATGAAAGCACAGTCTTTGACATGAGCCGATTACCCTCCGCTCCAAATAGCTCTACCAAAGAGTCCACAAAGTTCCCAAAACCTTGTTTCTCATGATGATTTGAATGTACAATTGAAGAAGTGCAAATTCATTTTTCGAGAGAAATCCGACCTGTGGGATGGTACCTAGCTAGTTGGCATCCATGGCTACCGGCTGTCGACAAGACCTTAAGAGTACCACCTATGAGATCATATGTACTACATGGAGCAAATTATGTGTTTAATGTGTCGCTAACCACGCAGATAACTGAGACCAACCATCATTATCACCAACCTACTAGCTAATCACAAAACTTCCCAATCAATATTTGTCAGTTACGATGGAGCTAGCCGGAATTAACGTTCCGTACCACCGTACGTAGTACTCTCCATGTGCCAGGGAGCCAATGCGTTAATTTGCAGCTAGCTAGGGTCAACTATGTGCAAGGCCCACTTCATCAGCCACCCCAAAGATCTTATCGCTCACAGCTAGATAGCTGACCGAGATGTTGGACTAATGAGAGTTCAGGCCACAGATCACTCCACGAAGCCAGAGTATATTATAACACGCTTGCATTTGTAAGATATACAGTCACAGCGAGGATGATACTGTCAACTTGACATGTACTTCTACATAATTAACTCACTCCATCACACGCAGACAAACTGAGGCGAACAACTTGCAAGTAGTCAGCGTACACCGGACAACACGGATCGACGCGCTACCGTACGCTACCCATGATCCTCTGACTATATATCTCTACCATACCGCACGGAAGCTTCCCCAGTACGGATCCGTACAAGAAGATGCAACCTCGGGAACTACGACACCTTTGTCCGGGCCGGGAGTAGTGAGTGACGGCGACTATCAAGGCAGGGCACCTTGGACTCGATAAATCTACTTAAATTATAATGCAGTGCTCTCAGACTATATATGATGTAAATTGGTTTTATTGACCAACGGGGTGAAAACGATTGAGTGGAGCGCCGGTTGTTATCATGTTGTTAGTATACTACTACTAGTATAATTCGTAGTATTCCAGGGTCCAATGTGCTTTTTCTGACACTCTGACTGTCAAGATCACCGCCGTCACTACCCAAAGTGAAGGTGTCACAATTCGATCTCCAAGGACAAGGACAAGCAACCATTTTTCTTTGGAAGGCATCGATCACCACAAGGTAGCGTCTATCTTAGACATACAAGCGTATGGTGGTTTGCTATGGGGAGTGGGTAGTATAATACTAATCTGCTACGTGGATCCGTGATCTGTAGCCTAGACTCTCTTGTTCCCCTACGGTGGTTATGAAATGTTAATTCTGGTAGCATCGTAATATAGTCATCAGTAAGGCGTCAAGATGTAGAAACATCATCTATCCTGTTCACTGAGTTATTTTGATGATGTGCATAGGTTTGAGATCATGGCTCACGAGACGACATGGTCACCCTCCTCCATCAATGTTGTAGGTGGTGTAACATATACTGATGTGGCTTCGGGTTGATCTCTGTATTTTATTTATAAGTCTATACTAAATTATAAATAAAGAAGGTTCTTAATGCCGACACCGGGGATTTCACCTCCATTCCGAAAACAAATGCATCATATTAGTGCATTATAATTTACTAGCACAATGATATGATACACGGAGTATAATAAGTAAAACTCCAAGTCCATAGTGATCCCCGGACAAAGTCGTCGCTTAGTTCACCAAAGACAAAGGGTAAGGGCAAGAAAAAGCCTAAGTCGCATCACCTGGGATGACAGGTACTGGAGAAGCTTCCTTACGGGTTCGATTGGTACGATAGATAGTCAGATTATCATGGGTATAGCATAGTCGGGCAACATCACTGACTACATGTGAGTTGTTGGCCTCAATTTGTCTGCACGTGTGACCAATCGAGTGAATTACGTGAACGAACAAGTCAATTTGTTAGTTGTACTGTCTAATTTATAAATGAAAACATACTAGTACAATATCTTGACTACGTGGATCCGTGATCCCCTTATCGCGAAGCACCGTCAGATATGGAGGATTTTTGTTCATCTGCGAGGCTTCCCTGATGTGATAATGGAGACAGGGAGGTTGTAAACCTCTCGAACACTCGTCATGGCGGGCACTCGGTTGTGACACCTATCCTATTAGAAACTGGAAAGCTAGCTTTTAGTTTTTCTTGTTTTGTAATTCAACACGTACCTAGATCAGCTAATCTCTCGGCACATCTTAGTGCGAATCATGCTTGCACTCTGATGTTGACGAGAAGTTGGCTAGACATTCCTCTAGACTTCCTCATCGTCAGCCTTCTTGTTGAGTCTCGAATCAGGCTTTCGCCCCGCTATAATAATATAGCCAATATCAGATATAACGATACAGCTGGGGCCTTAGCACAAACTAGCCCAAACGAAAAAAAGAGAAATAAAGAGAAAACAATGCCAACAATGGCAGATCAACTAAATGACGATGGCTCGCCACCACTGCGCCCTCCGACTCAGTCCCACCACACTCCCGAACCTTCGAAGCGTCACGTATCAAGCAACACCTTTAAGAAGGACTGCGACGATGACGACGCTGCTGCTCGGACTTGTCCTAGGGTTTCCCCCGTATGCGGAGGCGAGAGGGAAAGGGGTACACCCAACGCCCTCAAAACGGAAAGGCGATACCCGTCGGCGTCACCTCGCCGGAGTCAGCAAACCGACAGGGATTTCTCCCGACCCCAAAACACCTCTACCCCGAACGCTCCGAAGGCCTCCACCCTCCACTCCGCCCACCAACTCGCGCCACCACGCTCTTGACGCCATCATCGTCGTCTCACTGTGAACACCTACACAAGGCCTAGGAGACGGAGAACGGGTAGCGGGTCAAGACTCGGGGGCAGCAGCACCGCCACCGCATGGGAGGAAACACCCTCCATCGCTTTCACGGTAACCGACCAGACGCGGCAGCAAGGGAAAACCAGGGCTAGCGAGCCCGGCCGGGCCCAGGTTGGGCCCGCAAAGCCCCTGCCGCCACGCTGCAGTAGGCGCGTAGCAGCACCGCCACCACCCAAGTCCCGCCACCGCCCATGCACCATCTCCAGGACGCGTCGCCGCCAGCGCCGATCCAGCCCTGCCTGACCCAGATGGGGCCCAAACTGGCCCAGATCTGGGCCGAGCGGGCTCCAGCCGCCGCCCGAACGCCGTCGCCGCGCGCTGCTGCCAAGGGGCAGCACCTCCGTCGCGTGGCCACCCGGGGCTAGCCGCCCTGCCGCCGGACCTTTGCTAGCCGAGCTGCACCGCCGCCGGGAGCCTCCACCCGAGCTAGGGCTCCGAGCGCCGGGAAGAGCGAGGCCGCCGCCGCCAGCACCGCGGATCCACACGGGCAAGGCCCGGTGGCGGCAGCCGAAGGCGGTGGGAGGGCTGGAGAGAGGGGCGGGAGGGCTTGGGCGGCGCGGGGAGGGAGCCCCCGGTCGCCTCACTCGGGGAGGCGACGCGGGGGACGCGGGCTCTCTGTCGTCCAAATAGCCGCCTTCTTGTTGAGTAGGTAGGAGCTGTTTTTGTTGAATAAAACTCTCTGAATTTACCGCAGAAAAGCCTGAACTCTCATTAGTCTAAGCTGTGAGCGACGGGATCCTTATTCTCGCGGTAACATTATGAAGTGTAAAACGATCAATGTAATTAAGGGCCTTGCAAAGAGTTGACCCTAGATGTAAATTAATGATCTCATTATAAGTGGCTAAATTTAACCTATGACGCCCAAGATCTTGAAAGAGGACATAAGGATCAGCCACTAGGTTACCGATGAAGATACATTAACTTATTCTCCATCTTGTAGCCGGCCGGCACCGAGACGAATTCTTCGTTCTTGCATCATGGGCATGCATGTACGGGCAGCTGGCTAGAGTCAGCTCTTTGCATGAGCGCGCCGATAGAAACTTGTGCTCGTGCCTGACGCTACTCCTGATAAATTAATCCCTCGATTTCACTTTCACCAGCTTTAGACAATGTATGCTCTCTAGTCTAGTGTCGCTTGCAAGCTAGGGCATCAGATTGTTACTTGTTGATGCCAACAGACGGTACATCATATCTACGGAGTAGTTCGGACTTTGGACAAGCAAGATGATGTGCGACATTATCAATGCATTTATGCTTTCATTGTTGGAGTACCCTCCTCGGTATTTATGCTTCCACTTAACCAAGGCACATTTTACACTTCACCAGTCATATGACTATGTTGGGGTAGTATTAGACCTTTCACAATGGGGTGTTTCTTAGCACGTTATCCTAGGAGAAATAAATGGTTAAGTGACAACTTCTCCAATATAAGTTTTTTAAAGTGATGTCTCTATATTTAATAATTTAGATGACATGTGTGCATTTGATTGACCTAATCATGCTTTTTTCCTATTATTTTTGCAAGAGGGGTTTCTTACTCCCTCCATTCACAATTAGACCGTGTTCTAGATTTAGTTAAAGTCAAACTTTTTGAAGTTTGACGAAATGTTTAGTAAAAAATACAAATATTTAGAATGTAAAACCTACAGTATCAGAATCATCATAAAGTATATATTCATAATATATTGATTTGGTATCATGAATGTTAGTACTTTTTCCTACGTTTTTGGTCAAAGTTGACAAAGTTTGACCTTAACAAATCCTAGAACGCGGTCTATTAAAAAACAGACGGACTAGTTAACATACAACTTCAATCTTTTTTCTCATTAACTATAGTGGCACATAGACAAGTGTCTAGGACAAACCACTAAGAACTACCCATTGTGAAAGACCTTAAAATGTATCCGCAAGGATCCTGTCGCTGATCGAGATGTCAAATTAATGAGCGTCTAGGCTATAGATCATGAAATTCACTCCAGGAAGCAATCAAGGAGTAAGATAGACGATGCCCTGGACCCTGGTGATGTGTTTGTGACCAATCTTCATTTCTTCTAGTACTATTTTTTTTATCAATTCGGCTTTTACTTTCAACATAACTTTCTCGCTCGATAACATGCGGACGAATTTGCGGACAAATTGAGGCCGACGACTCACAGGTAGTCAGCGATGTTGGTCTCGGCTAAATTGGAAGCTACCATACGCCACCGAAGATCCTTTGACTATTTACCGCACAAAACCGGCCCGTACAAGAAGATACCTTGTCCGATAGTACGGAGTGGACTAGATAGTTGTTAGGGTAATAAATCTTGTATTACCAGAGGGCCAAAGGCCAGAATATATAGTACATGTACAGGTGCAAATATACAGGAAGCCCCCTAACATATGGGGAAACTACAATACACAAATATACTCTAACACCCCCCTCAAACTCATGGTGGATCCACAACACTGAGTTTGGAGAGTAAGAAATCATGCTGAGCGCGGGTTTGTGTCTCTGTAAAGAAATCTGCCAACTGCAAGTCTGAAGGCACATAATGGAACGCAACAACCTGATCCTGCACCTGAGCACGTGTATAAAAAGCATCAACACCAATATGCTTGGTCAGCTCATGCTTGACCGGATCACGTGCAATACTGATAGCACCTGTACTGTCTGACAAAAGTGGAGTGGGTGTCGTAACAGAGACCCCAAAATCTGCAAGCAACCACCGTAACCAGGTCACTTCAGCAGTCACCGAAGCCATAGCCCGCAACTCAGCCTCAACACTCGAACGGGAAATCGCTACCTGTTTCTTCGTCTTCCAAGCAACAAGCGAACCACCAAAAAACACATAGTAAGCAAAAAGTGAACGACAATCCGTAGGATCATTCGGCCACGTAGCATCCGAGTAGTACTAGAGCTGGAGAGAGCTAGAACGAGGGAAGAAAAGACGACGAGTAATCGTGCCACGAAGATAACGAAGGACACGGAGGAGATGACCGTAGTGAACAGTGGTAGGAGCTGAGACAAACTGGCTCAGAATATGAACAGGATAAGAGATATCAGGACGGGTGACAGCAAGATAAACGAGACTCCCAACAAGATGGCGATAACGAGTGGGATCGAGAAGAGGATCACCATCTGTAGGACGAAGCTTAACATGAAGCTCCATAGGAGTGTCAACGGTGCGCTCATCCGCAAGAGCAGCCCGAGCAAGAAGATCCTGAATATACTTTTCCTGAGAGATAGAAAACCCATCAGAAGTGGATGAAACCTCAATCCCAAGAAAATAGCGAAGAGGACCAAGATCAGTCATAAGAAACTGATCACGAAGACGAGCCTTGACAAAGGCAATATACTCAGGATCATCACCAGTAATGATCATATCATCAACATAGAGAAGGAGAAGAGTGCGTCCACGAGGAGAAGTGTGAACAAAAAGCGCTGGATCATGAGAACTAGGAGAGAAACCAGCAGCAGTCACCACAGAGGCAAAGCGCTCAAACCAGGCACGAGGGGCCTGTTTCAGACCATAAAGAGAACGTCGAAGACGACAAACCATCCCATCGGGAACAGAATACCCAGGAGGAGGCTGCATATAAACCTCCTCACTCAACTTGCCATTAAGAAAAGCATTCTGAACATCAAGCTGGGACACAGACCAACGTCGGACAGAAGCAACAGCAAGAAGAGTACGCACAGTGGTCATATGTGCCACAGGAGCAAAAGTCTCATCATAGTCACGACCATGTTCCTGCTGAAAACTACGAGCCACAAGACGCGCTTTATAGCGCTCAAGAGATCCATCAGAGCGGGTCTTAATTTTATAGACCCACTTACATGTGATAGGACGAACACCAGAAGGGGGAGAGACAAGATCCCAGGTGCCTGTGCGCTCAAGCGCAGCAATCTCCTCAGCCATGGCAAGCTGCCATTCAGGATGACACGCAGCATCCCGATAAGAAGTCGGCTCGGAAACTACAGAGAGACCATACTGACTAGGGGAGTAACGGTCTGGAGCACGACGCTGACGAACGGGTCGTGAGGAAGGAAGCTCATCCGCGGAAGATGACTCATCAGAAGAGGAGGAAGAAGGAGGCACGGAGGAAGGATCCGAAGCTGGAGACCGAGAAGAACTAGGGGAACTAGACGGAGGAGAGGATGGCACCAAAGACAGAGGAGGCGCAACAGAAGGAGGAGGTGGAGGAGAAGAGACAGCGGAAGGTATATCAGGAAAAAGAAGAAAAGAGAGATCATCCGTTGGGTAAGTACCAGAGGTGGGGCGAGGATAGAAAGGACGCGTCTCATCGAATGTGACATCACGAGAGATGCGCATACAACGACCAACGGGGTCCCAACAGCGATAGCCCTTATGCTCAGCACTGTAGCCAAGAAAAACACACTCAATATACTGAGAGGTTAATTTGGTGCGTTCACGAGGAGGGAGAAGGACATAGCAAACGCAGCCAAATAAACGAAGAACCGAGTAGTTTGGACAGGAGCCAGAGAGACGCTCGAGAGGAATGCCACCCTGAAGAGCAGCTGAAGGCTGGATATTAATGAGGTAAGTCGACGTAGCGACAGCCTTAGCCCAGAAATGAGGCGGAAGAGAGGAAGCAATCATCATAGCGCGGGTAGTCTCAAGAATATGACGATGCTTACGCTCGGCGACACCACTTTAAGCATAGGCGCCGGGACACGAGAACTGAGCAAGGGTGCCCTGCTCAGCAAGGATGCCACGCAGGTGCTGAGAGATATACTCTCCTGCAGAATCAGCACGAAAAACACGAATAGGCGTGGAATACTGAGTACGAACCATAGCCACAAAGCGCTGATAAATAGCAAGCACCTCGCTGCGAGAGCGCATAAAACATAACCAGGTGTACCGTGAAAAATCATCAATAAACAAAATATAGTATCGGTAGCCCCCTTTTGAAGCAAAGGGAGCTGGACCCCACACATCTGAATGAACTAAATCAAAAGGTCGCTAAGATACAGACACACTAGTAGGATAGGGAAGCTGAATCTGTTTACCTAACCTACAACCCTGACACGAATGTAACGATGACACATCTCCTGAGACAAGCCCCAGAAGATCACGATGAACTAAAGATGATAAACGGGAGCCACAAAGATGACCTAGCCGATGATGCCACTACTGAAATGAGCCAGTGACAGACGCAGCAACCGCAGGAGAAGTGGCAGAAGAAGTGTCAGCGGAAGGAACGCGAAGCCAGTCTAACTCCCATAGCCCCGGAGACTCAATGCTGCGAGGGCCAGCTCCAACCAGAGCCTGTGTACGACGGTCCTGAACAGCACAAGAATCAGCATCAAGAATGACACGACAACCAGAATCAGTAAGCTGACTAGCAGAGAAAAGGTTCATCTTAAGGCTGGGAACATGAGAAACATCAGGAACAGAGAAGGAGGAAGTAGAGAGGGTGCCTCGACTGGAAACAGGAAGAGAGGTACCATCAGCCGTAATAACACGGACAAGAGAAATAAGAGAGCGAATAGCAGAAAGAATAGAAGACGCAGAAGTCATATGAAAAGAAGCTCCAGAATCCAGATACCACGGGGATGACGTACCTGACTGTGTAGAAGATGATGGTCGCGCGGTGCCAGAAGAACCAGTCACAGAACCAGCAGTACCCGACGAGGAGGAGCCTGTAGCAGCGAGCAGACTACGAAGACCACGAATAATATCCTGATCAGACAGAGCACCAGCAGGGGGTCTAGAAGCACCAGCAGGAGGTCCAGAAGCAACAGCAGAAGATCCTGAAGAACCAGACTAGCGACGAGTAAGATGCTGCTGACGTAAGCGTGGATCCCTCATCCAGCAACCAGAGATGTCGTGGCCAGGCTTGCCACAGTGAGCACATGGAGGACGAGAACCACGGGGCTGCTGAGACTGACTCTGACCCTGGGCCGGTGGAGCAGAAAGTAGCGGCAGCGCGAGAGACCGCGACGAAGCCGGCGGCACGGGGGGACCACGAGCAGTAAGAACAGAAGGAACCTCAAGAAGACCAGCACCACGAAGACGAGTCTCCTCAGCACGAAGCTCAGCCAGTACCTCAGAGAGCGGAACACGACCACGGGCAAGCAGCTGGGCACGGCGCGGCTCAAACTCCTTGCAGAGCCGCGACAAGAACTCAAAGACGTGCTGAAACTCCAAATCCGCGCACACAATCAGACAGCAGGGACAGGTGTTACACACCGCTGTACGAAGAGAGTCAAGCTGACGCCAAATAGCAGCACTCTAAGTATAGAAGTCATCAATAGTAGAATCACCCTGCTTAAGATCATGCTCCTGACGAACCACAGACAGATAAAGAGCATCTCCAGATGGCTGATAGCGCTGACGAAGAAAAACCCACTGAGCAGCAGCAGTGGGAAGACCCATGAACTCAGCAGCATACTGAGGTAGAACACTGGAAGTGAGAATAGCAGCAGCACGAGCATCCTCATCTATCCACTGAGTGTAGTCAGCCAGATCCAGCCGGTAGGTAGTAGTAGCAGTAGAATGCTCCTGGACCTGGCGCTCATAATCAGCCCGAGCAGAATCATCAGCACTCTGGGCTGCATCCTTGACCGCCTGAGTAGCATCGGGGGCAAGGACAACGGGCGTCGGTGCACGATGCACTGGAGGCACAACGGGGCGCGGTGGACAGGAGACCTCACCGGAAAGCACACCCCAAAGGCGAAGACCGCGCATATGAACGCGCATAAAGGCAGCAAAATCAGGATAATTCGCGCCATCAAAAATCACCGGGCAGCGAGGAATCGCAACAAAGCCCGAGGAGGAAGACATTTTTTTTTCAAACCAGATCGAATCGAATCTGGCGAGGCTGCGGGGCGGCGGGCCGACTGAGGGCGACTGGGCCGAGGGAGAGGAGGCGGCGGCGGGCGGTGGCCGGGGCGGGGGCGGCGGGGTCGGGCCGGGGCGGAGCCGGCGGGGTCAGGCCGGCGGCGACGGGGGGTGGGGCGGCGTCCGACGGAGGGCGACTGGGCCAAGGAGGCGGCGGCGGCGACCGGGGCGGCGGCCGCAGACGAGAAAAAAGAAGGCCTTACGGCTCTGATACCATGTTAGGGTAATAGATCTTGTATTACCAGAGGGCCAAAGGCAGAATATATAGTACATGTACATGTGCAAATATACAGGAAGTCCCCTAACATATGGGGAAACTATAATACACAAATATACTCTAACAATAGTAACATGCTATATATCGAGCAACTATGAGCGCAGCAGCACTTTGGACTGGAAGTAGTATGGAATACTTATGATATGGCAACTTAATATACGTAGTAGTAGCTCCTACTTTGTGATGACGATGCATCAAAAATTATTTAATTAGCAGCCGGTCGGTACGATAGACAAATAGCTACGCACTTTCTACTCCAAAAGTCTTTGGACTATGGATGTATATGGCCATAGCTACCCTCTCTGCCGTAGTACTAGGTAGAAAATCATGTGTCTCTATTACATGTACCGGTCAACAACGACTGTAAATCTTAACGAGTAAGTGCAACTCTAACAGTAAAAAGGCCAAATCCGTATAATAACTTTATTTTACTGTTTCCATGTGAAAAAATGTCTCATCTTGCAGGAGGCATTCAGGGACCGGATCACATTTCCTAATGTGACCAGGGGCCCTCTTTGCAGTTTGTAGGGACTAGTTTGCAATTTTCTTTTCTTATTGGTCCTAGATGTAAACTGTACCAGGTGCTATCTTAATATAATATGAGTCTAGGTCCTTCGGGACCTTCTCTTGTGTTAAAAAAAGAGAGACCTCTAAACTTGTTTGTGATACACATCATGCATGTCTCTAGGTAGTTCTTGATGTCAATCAAGAAAGAGAATTAAGGCAGCGCACCACAACCCGTGCTCTTGGATTCTTAATCAGTACGGTTTTGTATTATCCGACGAGGAGAGTACATTTTGTACATTGCAACCTCGTTGATTACTCTTTCAGCCAGAGATCGAATCAATCCTAAATCAACTCTTTGATCGCTTATATATAATTACCTAATGTGGAGAGCCATTCATAGAGTATATAGCTTATCTCGTATAAGTAGGTTAGCAGCCCTGATAAAGTCCGAAGGGAAAACTGCACTTGATGTCGATATATAGCTCTTGATATATATTCCCTTTGTCCAAAAAAAAAAAGATCTTGATATACTAATACCAATCAAATATGGGGAGCACAAGTGCACAACATTGACTTTGGATCACGCTAGTGACGTAAGCAGCCACGTACCGTACACTCGGCTAGTCGCGCGCATGTGCTTTTGGAGATGGGGTCAACTCTTCGTACAAATCTGTACACAGCTTAGTTTATTTTCATTACACGACATGCAACACATGCAATGCAATCCACGTCCGTGCTGAGTCAGCTAGTCACCATAATAAGGTACACCTAATATCTAAAGATCTTAGACCTGGAGACTTCTCTTTTTTCTCAGAATTTTG
Organism: Avena eriantha; assembly: GCA_910589775.1. NCBI lineage: Eukaryota > Viridiplantae > Streptophyta > Magnoliopsida > Poales > Poaceae > Avena > Avena eriantha. The sequence goes on from OU342745.1 coordinate 467,276,598, forward strand.
GCCAGCCGTGGGAATTAACATGGTGACGACACGTGTGCGTTCTGGTTGGTTTGCTATCCGCTGGTGCTTTTCTGTGGATCGTTTGGGTGACCCTAGCATTTTGGACAGCTAGCAGTTCATGTATATTTTACTTGTTTGGGCTATCTAGACGTGTTGCCTATGTGGCCGTAGCAGAACAAGGCTGGGACCGCGATGGACCATCCTAGATAGTCTTGGTAATGTTTTGGTCTTATCTACAGCTCAACACTGTGACTAATCTAGCATTCTCTCAAATCTTTGTGTGCGCCACGTGTTAGCTATGTGCTACGTGTGCGATGGAGCTGAGTATTCTGGAGGCTCCCATTGTTGTACAAATATCCCCCTTCAGTTTGCCTCCTCCACGTTCAATCCACATCACCTCTGCTGCTCGGCTTGGTCCAACGGCGACCGGCCTCCCCACCTCCTTGGTTGTGCCCGCATGTAGTACGCAGACTTGAGCTAGACGCGAGGTCCCGCCTGTGGACGTGGACGTCCACGCGAGTGCGAGACAATCAACTGCAACTCCCGTCCAATCAACACCAGGACCAGATCCCCGCATGCTCCATCTCGCGCGAGATCGCTCAGCCGACCGCCGCTCTTTTGTTTTTTCCTTCCGCTTTGGCCCCAGTCCAGTTTCCCCTTTGAACCATGTAGTAGCCTGCGCCACACGGGGGTCAACGCCGCCCATTCCCTGGTCTCGCACGTGTGTGTCAGTGCATGGAAGTCGCAACGTCGATGCCGGGCTAGGCTCTTCGCTCTGTGACCACCGGCCCATCACGGCCACCCTGCTGCTTCCCTTGCCCGTCCTGGACGACGTCCTTGACCGAATTCCTCTACCAGCGCACCTACATGAGAGTGACAAATTCTCTTTGGATTCCATGTATAAATCCTTCGCCCAACCAGCCATGCCAGTCGATAATAATAAGATCAGGAAGATGAGGATACCTCTCAAGATTATTTGCGTGATATCTACGTCGAGGAGTCACTCTTACCAAAGATAACCTTATTAAGAGTAATTGACATGGATGTAGTAGTTGTTTTACCAGGTTGAGACAATAAAACATTTGTGCTTCCAATGCGAATTTGCCGAACTATATGGTCACTCATCCAAGTAGCTTCTAGCTTGTATCCTCCGTGCAATTGTGTTAGATGAATTAATCACAAGTTTAGAGTTCTTTTTAGGGTGAGAGCGGCTGCCGTTAGTTTGTTGTTTTCTTATGTAGGATGATAAGGTTTTTAACACAACCAACTACCAATACCAATAAACATATGAGTGCTACTCTCGCTACTAATTGTTAAGGGGGAGGGCGATCGGTGGTGGTGCGGCAGGGGAAGGGGTCTAACCCTTGCTCCACCCATGCGTGGCACTCCAATTATCATAGGTAAATACCATAGCTTAGCAAGTAGAACTAGAAAATTGCATGTCAAGTACTCCCTCTGTTTCAAAATAGATGTCACAGATTTGTCAAAATCTGGATGAATCTAAACACTATTTAGTATGTAGATACATCCAAATTTTGCCCAATTTTCTATTTTGAGATGGAGGGAGTAGATCTTATACTATAGAATTTTACATTAAGATTCTACAAATCAATAAATAGTGCAAACACCAGTAGTTATATGTTTGACTACATCGTCTATGCGCCTTCACTTGATCGGCTCAAACTAGTGTTTGTAGTGGTCGCTAGGTGGTCTAATGATCTATTTATAATTTTTATTACTTGTACTGCTATTGATGACGCTAGTAACAGGGATCGTACGTCTGTCCTCTTGAACTTAATTTTCTAAGGGCTGCCAAACTAGTTATATGGAGTAACATAATTGCAAGTACAGGACCGTCGAAGAGAGCTGACACTAGGCTATATTCGATCTGGCAGCGAATCTTGCAGGTTGTGATCATGTTGCTAAAACGTACTTGATCGTACAGCTAAGAGCTGACTTAATTAGGCAAAGGTAACACAATACAGAGAGCTAATTTATGAATGGTAATTAGTAACTAGCTATGTACTAGTGTTACTCATCCACCTGTTCATGCATCCTGTAGCTTCTGTGTGTTGATTCAAAAGAGCATAGCTTACTTGCGAGTAATATCGGTTGGTTTATACTACTATCAGCTTGGTAACCTAAGAAATTCATGAATATTATCACCAGTTCTGTGATAAATCTTATAGAGTACATGGTTGAGAACTTGAGATGAGATATTACTGAGTTCATTGCATGTACAAGATCGAGTTGCAATCCAATCTCACAACCCCTACGACCAAGCACAAACAAAACCTCATGATCGATCGAAAGAGTTGACATTAGCCAGGATTTACACATGGAGTAGTACGGATCCTGGTGGTTGCCTCGTCATCGGCCGAGAGCTCGATCCGTTAATTAGTTTAGGCATCGACGGGGATCTATCTAGAGATCAAGAAGAATGATACTATCTTATAACTAAATTAGTTGTTGGGTTCATTGCATCTAGACAGATTTGGACGATATTTTGCCTAACCTGCGACAAGGGACGGAGGGAGTATTATTTAGTTTCTTCTACACTTTTTTTTTTGAAGAGACAGGTGGTGTTAGGGATCATCGACCAAAGTTTAATTAGTTGGCAGATACGACGAGGGTTATTCTGGTGATTAGCCGACTCAGCACGGACGTGTATTGCATTTGCATGTGTTGCATGTCGTGAAATGAAAATAAACTAAGCTGTGTACGAAGAGTTGACCTGATCTCCAAAAGCACATGCGTGCGACTAGCCGAGTGTACGGTCGTACGTACGTGGCTGAGTACGTAGGTCACTAGCTTGATCCAAAGTCAATGTTGTGCTCCTTAATATTTGATTGGTATCAAGAGCTATCGACATCAAGTGCAGCTGTCCCTTCGGACTTATCAGGGCTGCCATCCTACTTATATGAATGGCACTCCACATTATTTAATTAAGCGATCAGAGAATTGGCTGCAAGAGCAATTAACCATGTTGTAATGACTCTCGTCCTGCGATAAGTACAAACCCGTACGTAGTGATTAAGAATCCAAGAGTACGGTTGTGGTGCTCTGCCTTAATTCTCTCTGTTGATCAATTGACATCAACAACTACCTAGAGACATGATGTGTATCACCAACAAGTTTAGAGGGTTCTTTTTTTTTTAAACACATAGAAGGTCCCGAAGGACCCAAATTCAGGTTATATTAAGATTTCACCCTCGTAGCCGACATAGCGCCACAAGCCACCAGGGCAGACCTGAAACAAAAACTACACCTACTATGTACATACAGGAGACCCACCATATATTCCGCCACCGAGAGGAGAAAGGGAGCTATCGGGGGGAACTTTCTCGACTCTCAAACACGCCATGGAGGAGCAAAGAGAGAGGCTTCGGGCAACTTACCCCTTCCACATGCTAAATTTCTTCGAGAGGTTTCTCCGTGTCGGCCCATTGAAGTTGAAGTTACATGTCTCTATTCTCCCCCTCCATAGCAGACCGGAAGCCCATAATTGAGGAATTTGCCGACCACATAGGAGTGTGTATAAGAGCATCTCCTCCGGCGCCCCAAATAGCCATTCCCGTAGGTGAATTGGGCGCCAAGCATGAAATCGGGTGCCCATCCATGGAGCCAACAGTGGCATATTTGTCCAATGTCTATGTTGCTAAACAAGTAAAGAGTTGATGTTGGAACTTGGATGCAAGCATTCCCATGTGGCCAAGTACAACATTGTGCAAAGAGTTGACATTAACTTAGACCTGGCTAACCCATGCAAGAGTAGGGGGGTTATCTGTCGCTACATGCATGACACATGATTTTTCTACTTAGTACGCCGGGAGGGTAGCTGCCGGCTGCATACATCCATAGTCCAAAGTCTGTACTGACTTCGAAGGTATTAAAATTTTGATGGCATGAAGAAGTAACTACAAGTAGACTTTAGGGGCGGAATGTGCGTAGCTATTTTGTCTACGGTACCGACAGACTGCTAAATAAATAATTTATATGTAGTACCATTAAATTGAATACAAAACACCAATAAATAAATAAATAAATAAATAACCCTGTCGCGGCACAAAAATAGCCGAAAATCCTGCTGCGGCACAAAACCCTGCCACGGAACAGAGACCAACAATCCCGGTTCGTGCCACGAACCGGGACCAATGGTCCACCCCCTCGTCTCGCGCGCTCCCACGTGGAGACCCATTGGTCTCGGTTTGTTCCACGAACCGGGACCAATGATTCACCCCCCCTCGTCTCGCGCCGGCCCACGTGGAGACCCATTGGTCCCGGTTCGTGTTCGAACCGGGACTAGCATTAGTCCCGAGTGATTGGTCCCGGTTCAAAAACCGGGACCAATGACCCTTATGAACCGGGACTAGAGGCCCTTTTTCCACCGGTGGTTCCTCCTTGCACTATTTCATTTTTTTAACATCGCAGACTACAAGTGTGTTGTCGGCCATAGTTCGTCCGCATGTGATGGAGCGCGAAAGCTACGTTTGAAAGTAAAATCCAAGTTGCTAGAAGAAAATCTTTTAGAAAAAAATGAATATTGGTTGCGAACACATCACCACTGTAATTATTTTACTCCGTGATTGCTGTGTGGAGTATCGTAGTATAATATTGTTACTACGCGGATCCGTGATGACTCTATAGCCTGGACCGTTCACTCAACAATAGGATCTTTGCGTATGCATCGTATTACTACTCCAACATAACCATAAGACTTGTGAAGTGTGCAAAACCAGCCTTGTAATTAATTTGACTATCGTCATTACAAGAACTTGCAAAGAGTTGACTTATCAGTGATCCATAGCATGAAGCCTCTCATTAGTTGGCATGGATCAATTATCTATAATTGTTCTATCGCGATAGAACATATATACCCGTGCATCGTCTCCAACTCCAAGGTTTAAAGAAGTCCATTGAGTTGGTGATGGGGACTAGCATTCCAAGATGGCTAGCTATAAATACAAAACCATGTACAAAGTCGACATTTGCCGGGATTTGATGGATCTACGGTGGTTGTCGCCACATGTAACAGAGTGACATGATTTTCTACGAATCCTCAATTCCTGAGCTAGGGGGAAAGCAGCAGGGTGCATGCTCCCCTATGGCATGGTACATAAAGAAGAAATTTGGAATCAAGGTGGTTTAAATAGGATGTCAAGAGAAAATTACCGTTGTCGCCCCCATATTTGAGGATTACCATCCCCAAACTTCAATCACACTTCCGCCCTTGCATACCACGGAGGTCAAGATAGGAATGGCACTGCGGGTTCACCTGGCTCCTATCTTGATGCGGAGGGTACTCGAACAATGGACGGAAGCATAAATGCATGGATAATGTCGCACATCATCATCTCGCTTGTCCAAAGTCCGAACTACTCCGTAGATATGATGTACCGTCTGTTGGCATCAACAAGTAACAATCTGATGCCCTGGCTTGCAAGGGACACTAGACTAGAGAGCATACATTGTATAAGGTTGGTGAAAGTGAAATCGATGGGTTAATTTATCATCAGGCACAAGCATAAGTTTCTTACCACGCGCGTATGCAAAGAGCTGACTCTAGCCAGGTACCCGTACATGAACATGATGCAATAAGAGCAAGAACAATAGTACCGGTGGCTGCTGGCTGTATACCCATGCCACATCACTTAGAGCCATTGTAAATAAGCACTTGTATAATAGGCTGGCTACAAGGTTGGGTTCATTGAATATTTAACTAATTAACTTTTGGATTGTTGTATTGCATGCAAGACACAGAGGAACACGCATTCATTGCATGCGGGCTGTACTGTGTTGATTCTTGCGCCGGCGATAGATGGAGCGCGCGCTCCTTTCTCTCTCATCCTCTCTCTCACTTCCAGCTAGGATTTTGCTGACCTGTATATGCCTATAGCCTGCTGAATAGGACTTATTGTACTTGCTCTAATGAAGAACTTGTCTCGGTGCCCGCCGGGCGCCGGCTGCTAAATATTATAGTACTCCGTATATGATATTAAACGACCTTGATTCCAAATTTCTCGTCTATTAATTAACGTATGTTCATCGGTAACCTAGTACCTGATCTTTATGTCCTGCTTCGAGAGGTTGGACGTCATAGCTTAACTTCAGTCAGTTATTGAGATCACTAACTTACAGCTAGGGTCAACAATTTGCAAGGCCCTTAATTACAATACTTGTTCTACACACTTCATCAGAATTCTCATCATGTTCAGTAGTAGTAGAAATGTTACGCGAGAGGATCACGGATCCACGTAGTCAGAGTCAGAGTATAAGTTACACGGTACTACAACTATCAACTTGACTTGTTCATTCACATAATTTAGTCACATGCAAACAAATTGAGGCCAACAACTCACATGTAGTCAGTGATGTTGCCACATGATTCTCGGACTATCCGCCGTCCGTACGGAACCGTAATGAAAGCTTGGTCTGTGGAGAACTAAACGACGGCTTGCCCGGGGAGCACTTTGGACTTGGATTTCTACATATTATAGTACTCCGTATATGATATCGTACGTGCTCGTAAATTATAATGCATTGCTATTATGCATTTTTTTTTGAAATGGAGATGAAATTCCGGGTCTCTGCATAAAAAAGATGCACACAACATATTTTATTTATTATTCAACATAGACTTATATAAAGAAAATATAGAGATCAATCATAATCCACCTCACTAACGACAGTTGTCGCAACACCCGAAACCTTGATGGAGGAGGTGGCCATGTCGTTCCGTGTACCCTGATCTCACAGCTATGCATATATCTCACTGCACTTGAAACAAAACAGGAAATGATGTCTCTACATCAATCTAGACGTACGCCTTACTGGTGGATATAGTACGATGCGGCCAGAATTAATATTTCCATAACTACCGTACGGGAACCAAATCATCTTGAGATAGTATTAGGCTACAGATCAGGGATCCACGTAGCCAGATTATTATACTAGGAACTCCGCATAGCATACCACCATACGCTTGTATGTCTAAGATAGACGCTACCTAACAAAACTTAGATATGATTCTCGTCGATACAATCGATCGAGGGTTCGGTACGTACATATTGCAAGGTGAGCCAGGACAACATGTCCGACTCGTACAAGAAATAAGGCACAAGGTGCCGTACAGGTTTGAGACCTTACAAAGCTAATACGGTTTGTCAAACCGTATCATATTCTATCTCTAACACCCTCCTTTAATCACAACTTCTAAGATTGAGATTACGCTTGAAGTCTTCAAACAAACGCAATGATAGAGGTTTTGTAAATCCATCAGCAACTTGATCTTTTGAAGGAACAAACCGAATCTCCAACTGCTTGTTAAGAACATTTTCTCTAACAAAGTGAAAATCTATCTCAATGTGTTTAGCTCTTGCATGAAACACTGGATTTGCTGATAAATATGTTGCTCCCAAATTATCACACCATAAGCACGGTGGTTGTGTTGTCTTGATACCAAGTTCATCAAGTAAAGACTGTACCCAAATTACCTCAGCAGTAGTATTTGCAACGGATTTATATTCCGCTTCTATGCTAGACCAAGAAACCGTTGCTTGTTTCTTTGCACTCCAAGATATGAGATTAGGTCCAAAGAAAACAGCAAAACCTCCGGTTGATCTACGATCATCCAAGCAACCTGCCCAATCAGCATCTGAAAAAACACTAATCAATATAGATTTAGATCTCATAAAAGTCAGTTCAACAGTAGGAGTATGCTTGAGATATCGCAAAATTCTCTTCGCAGCCCTCCAATGCAATGTAGTAGGAGCATGCAAATATTGACAGACTTTGTTAACTGCATAAGAAATATCAGGCCTTGTAAGAGTTAAATATTGTAAAGCACCAACCATACTTCTGTACTTGGTACTGTCATCAGGCCCTAACAATTCTCCTTCATGTGCTGTAATCTTTTCTGAGGATGACAAAGGTGTAGGAGAACCTTTGCAATTTAGCATACCCACACGAGCTAGTACATCTCTAGCATACTTTGCTTGATTTAACACAAGTCCATCATCAACTTTCTTTACCTCAATTCCCAAGAAAAAATGAAGTTCTCCAAGATCCTTCAGGGCAAATTCTTTGCTCAAATCTTTAAGAAGAGCATCACTCGCTTCCTCAGAAGAACTAGAAACTATGATGTCATCAACGTAAATGAGCATATAAATTGTAACTTTAAACTTGTGATAGATGAACAGTGAAGTGTCAGACTTTGAGGCAACAAAACCAAGACTGGTCAGTTGAGAGCTTAATCGTGAGTACCATGCTCTAGGAGCTTGTTTCAAACCATAACGCCTTGTCAAGTTTGCAGACGTATCCCGGTTTATCCTTATTTTCATATCCTGGCGGTTGTTTCAAACACCATGTAAGAACACGTTCTTAACATCCAACTGTCGCAAAACTCCATCCTCTCAACAATAGAAAAAACAAGTCGAACAGTAGCAATTTTAACAACAGGACTAAAAGTGTCCTCATAATCTATGCCATATTGTTGTTTAAATCCTTTTGCTACTAATCTTGCTTTGTGCCTGTCAATGGAACCATCCGTCCTTCTCTTGATTCTATAAACCCAACGACAATCAATAATATTTGCTCCACGTCTTTCAGAAACCAAGTGCCATGTTTTATTTTTTATGAGAGCATCATACTCCTCGTTCATAGCTTCCTTCCATTGTTTATTTGCTAAAGCATCCTGCAAATTAACCGGTTCATCAGACGTACTAGACAGACACCATCTGATTGTACCATCACTAAATTGTCTTGGCTTGGAAATCCCACGAGAGGCACGTGTAACTGGAGCAGAGCTGGGCATAGCATTAGATGAAGCAAGAGATTCTGACGTAAATGAATCATGGGAAGATTGGTCTCCATCGCTAGTGTCCTGGCCACTATTTCCGCTACTGTCGGCATGTGATGATGTACTTGATCCGGTGTGGCGCAAAGACACAGGTGATTCTTCACCTGTACTGGATGTGCGGCTCCTGAGCATAGAGGATCGCGAGGACGCAGCCCCTCCTGGTGACTGCTCACGCGAGGATGTTTTCGTGCCTGATGATGGTGACACTGCTGCATGTGTAGACCCCGTTCCGCCTGTTGGCTGTGACACAGACGTATGCGCGTTATTTGACCGATGATCCGAGGTAGTATCAGTCGTGGATCCCGAGGGAGACCCCGCAGGAGAATTAGCGCCATTTTCAGCACCCGGTTCATCTTCTTCAGGTATAAAATATTCACTACTGTTCACCAGATTTTCGCCTGTATACTGGAAAAATTCAGAAGCACCATTAGTAGGATTAGTCAATGTTGGATCATCAATAAATTCACCCCCATGTTCAACATTGTGGAGAGATTGATCAAGCAAAAGAATTTCTTTGCGGAGTAAAGCACCGGCGTTGGGATGAAGTTCTTTGAAAGGAAAAACAGCCTCATCGAAAACAACATCGCGAGACACATAGATACGCCCTGTAGCAACCTCAAGACATTTAACCCCCTTGTGCTTAGGACTATTACGGATATTATAACCGGGACAAGATGGAGCAATCTCACAGCCTTTGCGTTTGTGGTCGTCGGATTGTGTCATTTGCCTCTTTCTGGCCATTGGATTTTTCTCAGATCCCACTTGGGCCGAAGTATCCCTTGGTGACGCTCCTCTGCGCGTCAAGAAGACTTCCTCTGGTTTTTTTATTTTTTTTGATCGTAGACTTTCTCCGATTAATTTGGCGCCGAACGCAGCCTATTAATTCTGATTGACATAATTTACCTGGTACCAAAAAAGGGGGCTTTTTAGACATGATTCCGTAGGGGAACAAAAAGAGACGGCGGGAGGGATTGGGGATGCGATGCGGCAAGGGAGAAGACGAGTCAGACCACGTGTCAAGGGAGAAGATGAGTCAGGCGATGCAGCGGTGGTCTCTTCCCCAGACCACATCTCGTGTTGCGGAGCCTCTCCCCTGGCCTCTGTCACATGCAGTGGCGCCTATCCCTCCATCCGACGTCTTGCGTCGCCGTGCCTGAGGTTCACAGCCACCCGGCTCGCTCTCTGATGCATCTGGACGAGACACGGGAAGGAAAGAAGAGTCAGTGGCTGATGATACCTCATTTGGCATGCTTCCAATCCAAAGGTCTAGAGGCCTAGGTGACCTTCTCCTATCATTCTTCTCCATGTGCTTCCCTGTGATCTGCTGATCAGATATTCAGATATAGCGGGAAGGGATCGTTCCCTCCTCCTAAGGTCTGCTATCTCTCCTCGTGAGAGCTCTTTCTTTATTTCGCAACATCTGATTTTTATTGTTGATATATTTATCAATTATGTTGGACTAATAACCTCTATGAAGATGGCGTTGCTGATTTGTTGTGTTGATGTCTAATGGACATCTCGACAGGATGTTGTGAGAACAGTCAGTGTACTGTTTTGTATGGTAGATTATTTCAAAGTTTCTGTGTTCAATTTAAATATAGTTTCACTTCACATGTTTATTTGTATTACTGTTGTAACATACATGAGCTTGTATGTGTGTGCACGCTTGAGGCATGTTTTTCATGGGTGGCAACTTTGTGAACTCGCCACGAGATAACGATCGCAAAATGGCGAGTTTAGGATCAAAAAAATCTCCCACTCAAGAAAAACATGGTACCGCACCCATGTTTTTCATCAGCGGGAACTTTGTGAATCTGAACTCGGGAATCCATTGTGTCAGTTTTTTTCTCGGTGGGCATTTTGTGGACATGAACTCAGGAATCCCTGTATGACTCATGTTTTTCATTAGTAGGAACTCTCTGAACTTTAACTCGGGTATGATTTCAGGTTCACAAAGTGGCGAGTTCAGGTTCAACATTTGCCCATTAATGACAAACAGTGTCTACAATCCTGCTTTTCGATCGGTGGGAGCCTGAAAATGGAAATCCTCATGGTACTCTACACTAGGCCCAAGTAATGCTATAGGTTTTGGTATGTCATTGCTTATATCTTTGAATCGTCGTTTTCTGTAGTTAAATTAGGCATAAACATGTGCTTCATTCCATTTGGCTTACAGAACTGTGTTGATCATTTGCTTTGGAGATATTAATGTGGTTCCGATTGCATGCCTCTTTATCTTCCGTTTTAGATACCTATCTTTAATTTATCCTTTGGAGCTACGAAGGTTTCAGTGTTTGTTTCTGATGGAGTTTAGTTTTTCTACAGGAATTTACTACATGAAGGAGCTCATTTTAGAGGAATTGACTACATGGTGCAGGTTTCCCGAACCCTAATGGAGGCGTTCACGCCTTCATCCTCGGTAAAGCTCGCCCGCAGCGCTGATGAGACACCTCGGCCATGGTTGCCATGATGGGTTCCAGGTGATGTTGCCTCTCAGCTCGCCATCACTCTAGCATCCTCCCTCGTCTCTACCTGTCCGCCCTACCCGAGCAAATAGGACCAGATTGTATGGACTCTCGGAATTGGGCAGTAGAAAGGATTCTGATTAATCCCTCCCTCCTTCCATCACGTGGTTTCCTCTGAAACTATCATGTTTACATGTGCGTATTTGCTATCGATTAAAGTAGAATTTACGTGATCTCCATGCTCATGCATATCTTTGGTTTGTAAACCTTAGAGCTTCTTTTGCTCTATTATTGTGCAGCATCCATGTCAGATCTATATCATATATAAGCAGATAAAAGATGACTAACTCTTGATTGTCGACCTACATAATGTGCAAGGCCATCTTTCCCTTTAGATTAATCACATTATCGTAAACCAATGCACCGAGAAGTGGCCTTTAGGGCTGGAGTCAGATACAAGGTAATACATGTTGTAGTTGTTCTACACCTGATTCATTTCCTATCTGATCAAATGACATATATATTGTTTGTACAGCTCCTGCAAAGAATTTAATATGATGGTAAGAATTTTTTTCGCACATGAGTGTTCACACGTATATTTTACTTCAGGTTTTAGAAACTAAATACAGGTAGTGATTGCAGGTCGGCTTGTCGTTCCATCAGACGAAGACAAATATATACTATGGATAATCTCCAATAGCGATGCAACATGCAACACCACCTCTCAGTGTTTTAAATTAACTTCAGGCTTTTCACCATCAGTGTTACTTCTGCTACTAGGAATCGATACGGGAGGTCAGGAAATTGAGATTTTAATATATGTCTGCTCCTTTTTAGTTTATGCTTGGTACATACAAACTTACTTGACAGTCGAGTGGTAAAAGAGCACAAGCAAGGGACTATAAGGGTGTTTCTTTCACAGCTACGATATGTCAAGAAATTCAATTATTGGACTCTTTGTCTTGAGTTTTCTGTTGATACGACAAACTTTCATGCAGGTCAATATTCATAGATATGACAACGGAGCTCCATGTTAATTTCCTACCTCAGTGTGGAACAGGGAGCAACACAAAGAGTGCGCAAAAGGTAATAAAAAGAAGTAGCTAATTATTACAGAATTTTGATAAGAAATTAGAATACAACTGATAGAATAGTATCTGTTGTTTCTAATTTCTCATCGCTATAGGGCTCTCTTGGTTTTAGATAACTTTAGACAATATCGTTGCTTGGTAATGTGAGGTTTCAGCTGAACATAATAAAGTTATTTGATTTATCTGTTAGAAATTGTTGCTGAAGGTTTCTTACATGCTTTACACTAGATGATTGTCCAGATTTACAATAGCTTTTTCTTTAATATATATAATAAACCTGTCTTCTTAAACTTGCTATCTTGCAAACATAATTTTTTTAGGAAAATTTCATGCAAGTGTCATGCAGCAATTTTCATTGGCATATGCATTGTTCACATTTACTAATCTTAATGCAAGGGATACAAAATCACGAGGGAGAGAGGAGTTCCACGGGGAAGATTTGTCCTTGGAAGAGAGAATGAGTTTAGACACGACTCCACTATTGGTACCTGACCATTTTGTGCTCTTCTGAGGGAGACAAGGAGCTGATCTATGCTTAACTTGCTTCCGAGTTTTGGGTCAGGATTTTAGCTGGGTATAAGCTAATCATGCTCTCTATTAAGATCGGTCGTTTCAACTTCCTTTTGTCTTTTGAAACAACTCTTTTTTGAACTAACTCAAACATATTAACTAGCAGGAACCTATATGGCACAAGATGTAATACTTCATTGCACCTCTTGCTCCAAACTTACTTGCCCATTCTTGTCAGCACTACCTTACAAAGCACTATGGACGAGCTTAATATGATAAATTTAATATGAAGTCCCCTCAGTCCATATTGTACCAGCTTATGGCCATTATTATTTACATTCTCATGAAAAGCTATTTGAACCAATATTCAATCATCATTTTGAAGTCACACCTATCTATATTTGTACCGCGTAATATCTTATATTTCATATTCAATATTTATACAAATTTCTACCATTTTATTTGTGAAGTGATGGGCGTGGCAACGCGCGCCTATATGATCTAGTAACCTAAGAAAACACATCGCTTGGAACGAAAAGCTAGCTTTCGCTTATTATATGGGTGAAGATTGGGCCAACAGGCACACCCAAAAACACGAAGAGAGGAATAATTAGGAGAGGTTCCAAAGAGGCGACGAATCGGTGTATCATTTTTAATAACTTTACTTGGAAGCATATTTATAAGATATGTGGCGGTAAGAAATGCTTCATCCCAAAACTTGAGAGGCATAGATGCATGTGCAAGAAGTCAGAGACCAACCTCAACAATATGAGATGTTTGCGTTCAGCATCACCATTTTGTTGATGAGCATGTGGACAAGATACATGATGAGAAATTCCTTGTTTTTGAAAGAAGGAGTTTAATTTAACATATTCTCCTCCCCAATCGGATTGCATTGTGAGAATTTTTCTATCAAGCTTGCGTTCAACAAGCTTTTGAAAATTAACAAAGGCAGAAAAGACATCAGACTTTTGTTTAAGAAAGTAGATCCAAGTAAATTTATTATAATCATCAATGAAGCTTACATAATAATTGTGGCGCCCAACACAAGTTGGCGCAGGACCCCAAACATCAGAAAAAATTATTTGAAGAGGAAAAGTAGACACACTAGTCGACACTGGATAAGGAAGTTGATGACTTTTAGCCTGTTGACAAGGATCACAAACAGACTCTGAACTCAAATCTCTAACAAAAGGAAGTTTATTCTTGCTAAGAATTCTCGTAACTACTCGAAATGAAGGATGACCAAGACGACTGTGCCACTTTGCTTGTGAAGGCTTGGACGCAAGGAACGCATGCTTCTCATGAGGTGATGCAACCAATGACGAAATAAGAGGATATAGGCCACCAACACACCGCCCTCTATATAGAATTTTTCTCGTGACCTGGTCCTTGATAAAAAAAGAAATATGGGTGAAACTCCAGAAAAACATGGTTATCAAGGGCAAAGCGATGAACGGGTAAAAGATTTTTGGATGCATCAGGAACATGCAAAATATTGCAAAGTTTGAAAGGTTGAACATGGTTATGAATTATTGAATTACCAACATGACAAATATCCATACCTTGTCCTCCAGCGGTGTTGACCTTTTCACGACCATGGTATGTGTCACGAACTGACAGATTGTGCAACTCACTAGTGACGTGATGGGTGGCTCCAGTATCCGAGTACCAGTTTGTATCAATACCGTAAGCATGCGCATCCTCAGAATCATCGTCATTATCTTGGAAGCGATACCAACAATTTTTTGCGGCATGGCCCTCGCGGTTGCATATTTGACATGTAGTGTCAACCCAAGGTGTGGTGCGGCGGCGACCACGTCCACGGCCGCGACCTCCACCAGCTGGCGCACGTCCTCCACGACCACCCCCTTGATTATTGTTGAAGCGAGGGCGATCATCTCGGCGCCTATCATCTTGGCGTCGATCATCTTGGCGTCTATCTCCCCGGCGATCATCATAGCGACGATCATCTCGACCACCGTAGTTGTTGCGTGGTCGGTAATCTCCACCATGATTGTTTGTTCTTGCTGCTGCGTTGGCAGAGCTCTCAAATCCACCGTCATTGCTCGAGGCGTTCAGCTCCCGGCGATTATCGAAAGACTCAACTTGATTATACAGTTCAGCAACAGAGATCGGGGTCTTGACAATCCCAAGAGCAGCAATTAGGGACTCGTAGCGATCTCCAAGTCCAGCCAGGAGAAAAGAGACTAGTTCGTCTTCATCAAGTGGTTTCCCTGCAGCGACCATCTCATCTGCGAAGCCTTGCATCTTGGTGAAGAACGCCGAGACTGAGAGATTGAGCTTTTTGGTGTTGGCCAGCGCGATGCGGAGGTTCGTGATCTTGGAAATACTCTGTGCGGCAAACATGTTCTCTACCGCCTTCCAGACCTCGGTAGCGTGCTCCATCCGAAGAACATGCATAAGAATCTCCTTCGAGAGAGACTTGAGGAGATAACCGAGTACCTTCTGATCCTGGGCCAACTAGGATTTGTACTCAGGATTGGGAACCTTGATCGGCTCCTTTGTTTTGTCTGGATTTTCCACAGCGATGGTTTAAGATGGCGCGACATCGGTGCCATCCAAGAGACCCATGAGCTGTGCGCCGCGAATTTCCGGCAGAACTTGTGCACGCCATAAGGGGAAGTTGCTCCGAGTCAGCACCTCCGTCGGCGGCGACCCAAGGTTTATCTCAGCAGGACTTGAAGACGTAGTCGCCATACCCGCTGGCCTTGGTTGACGTTGGATCGATGGAGTAGTTGGATCTAGATTTTTTTGTCTATGGAAGAGGTGGCTCTAATACCATAACAAAACTTAGATATGATTCTCGTCGATACAATCGATCGAGGGTTCCGGTACGTATATATTGCAAGGTGAGCCAGGACAACATGTCCGACTCGTACAAGAAATAAGGCACAAGGTGCCGTACAGGTTTGAGACTTTACAAAGCTAATACGGTTTGTCAAACCGTATCATATTCTATCTCTAACATTCTGGTGATCAATATGTGTTCGCAAGAAAAAATGTGATAAGATCACCCCCATCCTCTCCAACCCCTGCTACAGTACCCGAAGGAAAAGGAACCTGCCCCAGGTTGCGCCGCCGTCGATCTTGCCGGCGCCGCCGGTGGAGAAAGGCGGCGACCCGTCTCCGGTGCCCTCCTGTATATATTAGGTTTTTGTGGTGGCCTTGTGCCGGTTGTGGGCTTCATGCCCGGAGGTATGCGTCGAGATTTCGGTGCCAGATCCGTCGCCTGAGACTGCTCCTCTTCCTGTTCGCCGGCGCGGCGGTGTCGTCGCGGTGGAGGGCTCGTCTCGCCTCAAATAAGGCACGGCGGCAGCAGTTGGGGTTGCTGCGGGCTGCTCCCCTCTTCACGTCTGGCCATGGCGGCTCGGGCGTTTTGGGGATTTGCGGCTGGTAGAGCTCCAGGTGTTGCAGCTCGGTGCCTCTCCTCTCTTGCGGTGGCTTGCCCGCTCTCCCTCCTCCGGCCGGCCGTGGCGGCGAGGGGTGGAGGGGTTTCTGCGTGGCTACGACCGTGAGCGGGAGGGGCTTCGGATTTTGCCTCCTACCGCAGTGGCGCGGCGGTAGGAGGCCGTGGTGGGTTGTTCCTGGCGTGTTTCGGAGGTTGAAGACACCGGTGATGCGACTCCAAGCGAATCCGCGTTTTAGAATAAAGCGTCGTCCTGGGCCGTGCACTGCCGACCTCCTTGTCTTCGTCTTCGGCCTGGCCGACCGAGGTGGCGAGGGGGAAGCGACTGAAAACGAGGAAGTTGGTGGAGTTCGCGGTCTGCTGCTGCGTGGTTGGTTCCCGGCCAAGCCGATCTCTTTCGCCGGTGCCCCTCCACCCGTGGCAGGAGTGGGTTTGGGGGCGGGGCGCGCTTTCCTGCTGGCGACGGCTAGGGTTCTTCCACACGCAGCGGCGGGAAACGTGGAAGCACTTCTCGTGAGTTCTCTATATGTGGCGATTTATCGCCCATGGTCGACGCCGGTGAGCTCCGGCAAAGCTCTACCTCCATCGGGAGGCTCTCTTCTGGATCGGCGGTCGCGCTCATCGGCGGCATCGAGGCAAGTGGTTCGTCCCTGCAGCGATGCTCGTCGGTGATCTTGCCGTTCCTTCTGCTAGGCGGTGGAGAAAGAGGAAGACTCGAATTCTCTGGGAAAATCTTTAGAAGGGTCTTTCCTGCAATTATTGGGGGACCTAAGTGTAATTTTCCTTTTTCATGGGGTCCTCTATGTAATCTTGTACCTCCACTGTTTGATTTAATTTGAGCTTCCAGGCCCTTCGGGGCCTTTCCTGTTTAAAAAAGAAAAAATGTGATAGGCTCGTTGAATCACGTGCAACGAAATCGAGGCCAAGAACTTTCGTGCATGCCGTACGAAAGGTTTTCAAGTACTAAAGATGATGCAACATGTAACCTTTCCGCTAGCTTGCCCTTATCCTTGGAGATCGAACTCCGACACCTTGACTTGTCCCAGAGCCAGTAGTGACGGAGGCGATCTTGACAATCAGTTAGAGCAACTTGGACCGTCCTTGCAGTACTACATATTATGATACCGTCACGCTGCATTGATAGATTATATTGGCGCTCTATCGTTTTCACCATCCTTGGTCAATAAAACCAATTTAGTACATCATAATTATAATTATAATTAAGTAATTTATCCGGTCCAAGCAGGTGCCATGCCTTGATCGTCGCCGTCACTCACTACTCCCGGACAAAGATGTCATAATTCCCTAGGTTGCATCTTCTT
The DNA here is from genome assembly GCA_910589775.1 of Avena eriantha. Classification (NCBI taxonomy): domain Eukaryota; kingdom Viridiplantae; phylum Streptophyta; class Magnoliopsida; order Poales; family Poaceae; genus Avena; species Avena eriantha. Next base: position 467,294,273 of record OU342745.1, read on the forward strand.
ATACCGCCCGTACTCCGGATCCGAAAGCTTCCGTGCGGTATGGCGGATAGTCAGAGGATCATGGGTGGCGTACGGTAGCGTCAATCCAAGTGGGCCGACCAACATTGCTGACTACATATGCAAGTTGTTGGCCTCGGTTTGTCTGCGTGTGATGGCACGAGTAAATTATGTGAAAGTACATGTCAAGTTGACAGTATCCCCGCTGTGACTGTATATCTTACAAATGCAAGCGTATTACTACAATATTATGGCTACGTGGATCCGTGATCTGTAGCCTGATCTCTCATTGGTCTGACATCTTCATTAGCTATCTAGGTGCGAGGGACAGGATCACAGGATCCTTGCAGAACACTTTATTAATGAACTTGATCAAATGGCTGATGAAGTGTAATTGAGTTTCTTGCAAAGAGTTGACCCTAGATAGCTGCAAATTAATGCATTAGCTCCCCCGTCACATGGAGAGTACGGTGGTTACCGAATGTTAATTCGGGCTGCATAGTAGGTAGTACTAGTAACTGACAAATACTGATTGGGACGATTTGTGGTTAGTAGGTTGGTGATAATGATGGCTGGTCTCAGTTATGTGGGTGATTAGGGACACATTAAGCGCGTAATTTGTTCCATGTAGTCTAGTGACAAGTAGTATACATATGATCTCATAGGTGGTACTCTTAAGGTCTTGTCGATAGCGAAACAAACTAGCTACCTTTTCTTTGGATGGATTACTCTCGAAAAATGAAATTGTGCTTCTTGGGTTGTACATTCAAATCATTGTTAGTGGGTAGATATAAGCCAGGCCATTTCTGACAAACTGGGTTTGAGGAACTTTGTGGGATCTTTGGTAGAGCTATTTGGAGTAGCGGCTTATGTCAAAGACTGTGCTTTCATGCATGACAGCAATGTAAGATCTCCCAACTCTCAAGAATTTGAGCATGCCTACAAGAACATTTGCGTTACAATTTCTACGAAGCATTAGGACCTACCTGAATGTTAGTTCTTTGGTCCGAAGAAATTGTTGCGTCTGCCACATGAAAAAGTGATATTAGTCTCAGCAAAAGTTGAGGCTAGCGCCATGGAGCCCCCCTTGCGATCTTCTCCTTCTTACTCCACTCTCAGAGACATAGTAGTAGTCGTCCTCGATGGTGCCGACTCAACCGAGAGTCCACCGTGGGAAGTGAATGAGCGTACATGATGGACCGGAGCACGCACACCATCATCGTGATTCCCATATACCTACTGGAGCCCTTGTTAGCATGTACTACACGGAGTACTTATAGGGCATGAGCCTACCGCACAGGATGAGAAAATGCATAAAATGAGCCTCGCTGGAAAAACCTCGCAAAGCTATAGTTGACCCTAGCTAGATGAAAACAAACTCTGGCTGCTCACTCACACATGTAGTAGTACGGACTACGGTTGTTTGAAATACATATATGTATTAATTAAATTATGGCTACATCGTTGTGGTAACCTAACGCGTTGGGGTCAAGGAGGTAAGTAGCGACATAAACTATATTCTGATTCGACTTCATAGACCGCATTAACTTAATTAGCAAAGTTATTGAAAAAGATGATTCCCAGTGAAGATAGTAGCCGCCCATGTGTTACACTGTGCGATGATTAACTAAATCGAAATCTAAGCTCATCTTCGTCGTCATCAAGTTCGCCGAGGAAAGTGTCATGTACTACTAGCATGTCCAAGACGAAGAAGCCATACTTTCGGCGCTAACACGGTATCCCTCCATGACGCCCTTGGTGGCTTGCCGTACATTTCTGTAGAGTGACGTGTGCCATTTTTTTTCGAGGATGCTCATATATATATTTGGATTTGGCCGGCATCGCCACAAGTTCCACACATTGCGGTCCGTACACATGCAGGATCATCAAGTACGGAGTTAGGTAGGTACACGGTGGTTGCTCAAAAATAATCCAGTATATCTATCTATATTCTGGCTGCACCGTCATATGTCAATGGCAGAAAGTCTCGGTGTAGCAGAAGTACTCCATATTTATGTCAGCAGTTGGTAGGTCTAGCGCTGGAGTTGTAAACAACAAGTTGTTAGTTCTTGACAAATCAGTTTGCACCTTTGCAAAATTCTTCCGTCTTCCTTTTTTGGGTATACATACGGCCAATGCCAGTAGAAAGTGCAGTAAACTGAAAGGCACTGATATACTTTCTGAAATTAACTTCTTATAACACAGTATTACAAAATACAAACCCCTATGAGAGACAAAGGCCTCCACTAAGCTGGATCTGGATATGCGCCCACAAAGTCATGTGGCGTGAAAATACACACCGTCTTAATAGGGTGCATCACCTCGACCCCTAGGCCCTGTACACATATACGCCTATACGTATATACGCATGAACGGTACGGAGGTAAACATATAGTGAATCGAGCCTTAGACGTGTTGGGGTGTGGTGTTCGGTGGGGTGGAAGGTACGGCGAGGATGGCGTTGCGTCTGCCACGTTCAGAGGTGCTGTTCTCGGCGAACTTGATGCTTGCGCCATGGAGCCCCTTGTTCTTGTCCTCCTCTGACCACTCGGCACCATAGTAGTCCTCCTCAGTGGCACCGGCGCTAGGAGGGAGGAGCATGGAGCCCCACTGCGGGAAGTGCACGAGCGCCACGGGGAGCGTGCACACCATGATCATGATACCCATGTACTGGAGCCCTTTTCCCGTGGAGTACTGCGACGACGTGAAGAAGAGGAACTGCGTGAGCCCGCCGCCCACGTTACCGCCGGCGCCGCTCATGCCAGAGATGAGGCCGAGGGAGCGTCGGGAGACGAAGGGGATGACTCCATACACAGCACCACAAGCGGCCTCGACACAGATGGAGTAGAGCACCATGCATGTGACGGAAGTAGGGAGGCTGGATGCACGTCCGAGACATATGCAGAAGGCTCCACCGGCGGTCTGGAGGATCCATATGTTCCAAAGTCGGGCTCGCATGCCGAAGTAGCGGGCACCAAGGTCAGAGAGGTAGCCACCCATGGGGCGTGCGAAGATATTGGCCAAGCCAAAAGAGGCGGCGATGGTGCCGGCGGCGCGGAGGTCGAGGTGGAAGCTGTCGAAGTAGTACTCAGCAATGACGTTGTTGGTGGTGAGCTCGACACCCATGCAGTAGCCGTAGATGAAGACGAATATCCAGGTTCGGTAGTTGGTGACGGCGCCACGAAGAACATTGGAAAATTTATCCTTGTTCATCTCGCCATTTTTCTGGAGGCTCCCAAGGTTGCCATCAGGAAGGTCTTGTCCCAGGGTGAGCACCAACAAGCCCATCACCACCAACATCATTCCAGGCACAAAGTAGGCGAGGCGCCACGCGGTGAACTCTGTCGCACCACATGCCAAGATACCATCAAAGACAAGAGGCATGATGAGTTGGGTTGCACCGCCACCCATATCACCCCATCCCGCCGTCAAGCCACCGACCGTCCCGATGATCTTGCTATTGAACATGGTGCTCACCCAGTACTGGCATGACACGAAGGTGGCCAGCGAGACACCGATGAGGAAGCGGATAGTGATGTACCCGGCAGGGCTGTCGATGATAGACATGCAGAACACCGCGGGCGCGAAAAGCATCACGAGGAAGGCGCATCCATAGCGGGGGCCAAGGAGGTCGCAGATGGCACCCATTGCCAGCCGGGAGAAGATGGCGCCAGAGACGGAGGCGACCCCTGCATTGCCAATGTCAGCCTTAGTGAGGTTGAGGTTGTCCCGGATGATGGGGATGAGCGGCGCGGCGGCGAACGTGGAGACGACGCAGGTGAAGAAGGACATCCAGCCGAGGTGGAAGGCGCGCATATGGGGGTTGCCGAAGGAGAAGATCTTGATGGACTTGGCCTTGTGCTCAGAGTCCACCGGCAGCGAGAACTGGGGAGGCGCCGCCGTGGCGCCCTCCCTGCCGACCTCCATTTCCATATCCTCTTCTTTTGGGGCTGCTGATACCTTCTTCCTTGCTCGGTTGCTCCTTGGAGCTCCCAGAGCTTTACGGTAGTGGACTAAGAGCTGGGCAAGAAGAGCTAAGACCTGAGAGTCTGGAGGTTGCAATGGTTGGTGTAAGTTGTGCTCGAGAGACTACAAGGAGACATGTATTTATAGCCTACGGGGACTGCTTGTTGGTTTGGCATATTCGTTGGCATATTGTTTCCGCCGATTCCTTTTGTATAGTTATTAGGTCGTTTCAACTATTATTCCATGTATTCTGCTCTTGTTAATATCCACACTGGCCATTAGTTATATGTTTGACGTGCTACTACACTGTTTCTTAACTAACAATGTCCAACTAATTAATGATGAGATTAACGATGATCGTACATCTGTACGGTGTTGAACTTATAAGATCTGCCTAACTACTTATATGAGAGTAATATATGTGGGCATTAATTGTTGCAAGTGCTGGACTGTGCGATGAGTTGACATCCTATGGTTTATTCGATCTGACTGCAACATTTTATGCTTACTTTTAGTACTCCACACGTATATAACGCGTCAATAGAACTCAACTGCTACTCTCTCCGTATCGACCGTACCTCCCAGTCTCCCACATAACGTGATTAGCTGGATCTCTCGACGGTTGTGTTGTGGAAAACGATGCAGAGAGTTGACTGTGCAGAAATGTTAGCCTTGCTTTGCTTGCTTGCACATGGGGGAGCTAGAGGCTAACATTTGTTACAACATTTAACAATTTTTACAGGAATTTTCGGATTTTAATTAACTAACTATCCTTTCTAGAAAGGGGTTGCCCTTACAGCGCGCTACTAGTGTTTGCATTTGATCCGTTCATATGCTAATGTAGTACGTATTAGCTTCGTTATACTATGGTTCTGAATGAATCAGCCATCGAACGATGTTATCGGGATCACCAAGCAACTTATACTATAAGCTTATATATGGTTAAAATTTGAGATGAGAGGTCACAAAGTGCACTGCATGTGCAAATGTACAAGAGTTGCAATCAAAACGTCCAACTCCTACGACCTGCCAAATCGAGTTGACTTTATGTAGGATCGACTCGACATGGCTGCAACAGTAATTAACCTGCAATATTTGAAGCGTACCCCTTCGACAAAGCACACAACGCTACGTGCAATTTAAGAATTGACTAGTTGCAGCACCGCAGGAGGTTGCACATGCAAGAGTACGGTGGTGGTGCACTAGCAGCCTTACAATTGGTACTAAGAACTATCTAGAGAAAATGATGTGTGTTTTGTTGACTTCAAAAATAAAAGTTTAGAAGTAATATTATTTTTTGCAATCCCCCTCTCCATGCATCATGGCCGTCCATAACACAAAAGCAATGGGTATGTGGCTATTGCTGTAAAAAATAATTATCAAAATTTTAAAAATGCCAAAATAAATAAACCATAGGTATATACCGGAGTTTTTTGTGTGTTTGAAAACGTGGTGTGTAAAAATAATTGGATTTTGCACCTAGTGTGAAGACAGTTAACCGGGTCCTCCCCTTGCTACTATTTGCATATGTTTCGTGTTATAAACGATAGGTAGAATGATATCGGATCTGTCATGTTCTACTTTGAAAGTTAGGGAAACTTTGTTGTCACTAAATAGATAGAGCACACCTTGTCCCATAATCCCTAGTGAGATATACATAAAAAGGTAAAAACCATAGTATTTCCAAAGAAATTGTCACTCTCCACTTGATACTACAAGTTTACTCCATCTAACACATGTGTTCCCTCTTTCATGTCCTACCCAACTAGTTTGACCGGCACTCACAAACATGAACATGGTAGTAATATGCATATATAAATATTAAACATACACTAAAATTTCATCTCATATCTCATGAACTAATTATAAGATCCACCATGGGATAATTACATAAATGACCATAACGATTTAAAATTGATAGTACAAACATAGGTAGATAGATAGATAGATAGATAGATAGGTAGGTAGATAATTCTACTACCACAAACCCATAGTCCAGGGTGGACTACTCCCTCTTCATCATGGTGGTGATGCAAACATTGTTGGAGGAGTTGATGGAGCAACCGGGGGTGTCTCAAGTGATGTTTCTCCCTCCAATAATTGATGGAGGTGAAATTTATTTCTGTATTTTGGTGTTTCTTTGATGGTGGTCACCTCCTTGAGAATTTTCGATGGAGGAAACATCTATAAGTGGTTTTATTTCAAAACAAAGGTGCGAGCAAACAACCGGTGGTCAACTAGACGGTCAAGAGGGGATATCCCCTCCATGACGCGCGTGGACCTGGTGGGCGCTCCATGGGCGAATCTGGGCCTCCAGGCCACCTATTCCCCCTACAAAGATCAGTGGTTTCCCTCCATATATAAATTGACATGGTAAAAATCCTGGTCCAATTTGAGTTTAGAAAGGTCCCTAGGATTTAAAATACACGAATTCCCGCTTTGAAGAGTCAAAACCCAAAAAAAGGGGACATCTGAAAATCTACATGGTAGACACTCTAGATATCATGAAAATTTATGAGATAATAACATAATAGAGTACATAGTTCATAAATATATTCTTAATGTATCATCGCCCCTTTTGGACTCCGTGCATCTTAGAGGGCTTGAATGAAAATATCCCGACTCTCACAGAGAAAAACAACGATGTGCTTTCCTATTGTTGTCAAAACTAGTGCCAGTTAATACCATGTGCTTAGTGTGCACCTAGTTAAGGGTCTCCGACTTGGTGTTTCTAGATGATGAACAAGGAGGATTGACACCATTGCTTATTTGGGGGAGCATCTAAGGATGCCCAACTTATAGGCTTCGAGTTCACTACGATAGCCTCCTTATAGGCGATGACAACCTTCTTTTGGTGTCCTGTAATGGTAGTTTGGAAGTTGCTTTCCATGTTATTATCCCTTTGGGACCTGGAGTATTGAGATGCAAGTATCCATAACCATGGATCACCATCAACTTGACACAATTTTATTAGCACTAGATCATGTTGTAAGCATATGGGAAATAAACAACTTGAGATCTTAGAGCTTCCTTCTGGTAGTTGTGAGGTATACAAAACATAACGTCCATAGTGATGCTCCTAATGGGCCTCATCACCTTTTTAGGTATGACCCTATTAAAAGGATTAGTGGAGGGCTTGGTCTCTGAAAAGGGGATCTTCATTGCAGCGAGAGTCTTGGTTCTGAGGCTAGACCCTCGGCAACCGCTCTTTCGAAAATATCATGAGAATGTTTATGTGAACAATACTAGGTCTTGGGCCAATAGGTAATTAATGACTGCACGTGCACAAATTATTATAACTAATTTTGAAATAAGAGTATTGCACCACAGAGAGCTATTGGTAAAGGTCTTAATGCCCCTTGACACTATTCACCAAAGAGTGCTTGGGAGTTGTCTTTGATTTCAATCAGATGTGTTTGAGAGTGTTCTTGTGCGTGAACAAAGAAATTAAACTAATTCAAGTAAATAGAGAGAGGGGTTCACGATGTAAAGTAATTGGAGCAACAATGGGGCTAAAAGGTTCTCAGGGAGTGTTGGATCGAGCACTAGCAATTGAGCTAATCATGATTAGAATATATCTATGTCTTTAGTTATGTGTATGTATAGGAGCAGCTTCAAGTTAGATGATTAAAAACCAGTCATCTTATATTTCATCTCTCATAACCATAATTGTGATCATAGGCCAGCCACCCTGATCCCCTACAATTAAGATTTAATCCCGTGGTCATAGACTAGGATTTGTGAGTCCTCTCTTATCCCTCTTGATTACATGAATAATGATCCATTGCGATATATCATTTAGCACCTTCACACCATCTTATATCCAAGAGTAGTTTGTTCCCAAGGCAAATGTTATATGGTCGACATTCACATAATATCAAGAAAGCAAACTAATACATATTCATGCAAAATTATATATCATCTTTATTTAAATTCATATCGTTGCTATATATGGTTTCTGCATCTCCCCAAGAACAGGGTAAACTACTCACACATGTAGGATATCAACGTCATCATATAAATATGCATGGAGTACAAATAGATGGAGGAATACTCATGTAAATCCACAACAAAGCAGCAACATCAACGTAATGGAGATGAAGGGATTGGTGATAATAAGGGAGTGGCAACAGTTGATGATGAAGATGATAAATAGGCCTCCAAGGATCTCCGTAGCGGTGAGGATTGAAGCCTCTATGCTTAGAGTGTGGTTTCTACGAACTGTGGTGTCTCTGAATGTCACATATCTATTCATCTGCACTGGGTGAAAGTATTTTACCAGGCGGATTTGACGGCACATGGTACATGCACGTAGTACGGGCGGTCAACACCCGTACCAATATTCGTTAGACCGTATGACTGCATTCTGTGAGTTGGCTTTTCATCCTAGGAGCGTGGATCAATGTTTGGAAGGTATTTACTACCTCCATTTGTCATATTTATGACTAAAAATGCATGCTTCAGTTGATTTGTCTATCAACTTCTTTAATTCTGGGATCCTTGTGAAATAAGCATAAAAGGTGCGCGCGAGCACGGTAAAATACCAAAACCCTATCACTACTAACGAAAAAACATAAGATAAACATGCTGCAAAAATACACTCATAAGTAATACATTGAAATGTATTTACTTAGGTTCATGGCCCCAATCCAAGAGGATAACCCTTAGTCTAGCCATCAAATTGTATTAATATACAAAACACAACTATGATTACTAGGGGTTGTCGGTAAATTGAAGGACTAACTCATCCACTACAAATTGATCTAGGGTTTAGGGTTATATGGTGTATGGACATGATGACATGGATGTAATGTGTGAATGATCTAACGATAACCCCCACCCCCGTGGCCGTCCTTCCCCTTGTATATAGCTTAGGTATTGGGTGTGCTTATCTTTTGTTTCAAGATCTTGTTGTCATGTACACCAAATCTTGGTTATCTCCTTCCTTATATTGAATCCGGTAGATTTCCATTCGCTTAGAGGCCACTAAGTCCCGGTGTAGCACACCTCGCCAGGTTAGGGCAATCCAGAGGTGCCCCCCCAGGTCTTTGTCATAATGTGATGGATGAGGTATATGATCGTAACACCGTAGAAACACAGGCTTGCACCACATATCATCGATAAACCCGTGATCCGCATCCTTAAGGAGGGGACTGGTTTCTTCCGAGTTGATGAGTAGGGCAGGCTTATATGTTCCCTTCGAACTTATTACATGACTCACCATCTCACAATTTGTGGATATATTACCACATGGCTGCCTATCATGTGCGCCTTATCCATTATTGTATTCGAGTCAATTATTTGAACTCATGTTTCTGTATGTTATTTACCGTCCATCTTTCCTCTCGAAGAATCTCTCTTCTTATCACACCGCTTTAGTTGAGAGTCGATAAAAAGCGCCAAGCTCGCTCCTCTAACCCCCTTGCGGTGATGCCGGCTGGCGTGGTGAAGGGTGTGTAGCGCAGGGCAAATATGGACATACTATTAGTAGTACTAACAATAGATCTAGAGTTTCCCAAGTGGCATCTGACACCATGTCAGTGTTGAGGGAGCTCTAGATGCGTTCGAGCATCGTCTGAGGTGTGATGTTGGTGTTGCTCATGGTGCTCTGAAGGTAGGGGACCGAGATGCATAATACAAGCCCAACATCGTCTCCTCTATTACGCTCGAGGTCGGTGCTCCTCTTTTCGTTTATCATTTATATCTCAGTGGTGGACAAGGGAAGTAAGAGTAAGAGGGGAAGGTAGGGACACTGGTCTTCTTCAACCACATCTTGGTCCCGGAGCTCATCACCAGATGTTGAGATGGTTGAGCAGCAATGCCCAACCTCCCGTGTTCGTTGGTCAATTTTAGCCCGGCTGCTGGCTCTTCTAACAAAATGGTGGTTGCATCAAGCCACGATTCTTCAACTCATCTCTTTCCTCCTGGCCTTAGTGCCCCAGGGGGACAGTTCGAGTTTCACCGATTGGCCAGTTCATCGTCCTGCGAGATCTCTTCTTACTACGGCTGCGGTACGTTGGCAACCGCCACCACCCAAGTTGTTCGTCCCGGTGAGGTTGCGTGAAGCTATCAAGGATGCACGTAGGGACCAGATCGTGTTTCCCATTGTTGATCAGGGTCCTTTCTAAAGTTTGCTAGGGACTGGAAAGTAATTTTTCTTTCTTTTGGGACTAGTTGTAAACAATGTCTGGACTTCATTGTAATATATTCTGAATCTTAGTCCTTCGAGGACCTTGTTCTTGTGTTAAAAAAGGTATGCGATGCATTAGTTATGGGCTAGATATAGCTCTCGTCGACGACGCCAATTAATGGGACTCGAGACTTTTGGTCGATCACCGACCCATGTTTTTGCAGCCACATCATTATAGTGGTATACAGTACTTATCTGGAAGTAGTAGCAACCACGTACCGTACCGTACGTTTGTTGCATGTGCTACCCAACTGCTAGAACGGTTCTGTCTAGACATTTTCGACTTCGTAACCAAGTAGCTTAGCAGCATATACCCTGGAATAGTAGTATTGCTCCGTGTATATACAGGTAAGTTATTTGGCAAGCAAACTGGTCTCCTCCTAGAGTATGGGGGCAAAGTAGTCGCCGCCATGGATTGGTGACTCGATCAGAGGGCCTTTTCCGGGAGCATTATTAGGTTAACTTTTGGTCCCTTTATTAGGGATTTTGAGATTTGGGATAATCATCTCCAAATCCATTAATTTACACTAGTAAACTCGAACTAAAACAACACAATATTTGCTGTCGCTACCCTCTTGACGCCAGCGCGCATTTGATTATGGGACCAACGATATGCAGCCAACCATGCATATACGCCCTGCTCCTCCATGTGATTGCACCAGCTAAGGGTCAACTCTCTTGCAAGGTTTTGTACGTACCGGTGATACCAGACTAATGAGATCGAGCTCAGGCTATAGATCACGAGTCCAGACGCTTATAGCTAGCGTCCTAGAAAAAATCAAGCCCTATTTCGGTTCTAATAGCGCGTTATAACATACTCCCTCCGTTCTAAAATATAAGATGTTTACCTTTGTGAAGGGAGTGTATCTAGAACATCTTATATTTTGGAACGGAGGGAGTATATATCTAGAGAGGCCACGCTTAATTAATCGCTTAACTAATCAGTGTACACTATCTCGATAATTGCATGCTATAGCGCATTATATCACACTAATAACGTATTTTAAGGTTGACGCTATTTTAGTGTAGCGTGCTATTTTTTTCCTTGGCTAGCGTACACATTTGTTCACACATATAGAAATAAACAAGGCCAGCATCGCCAGCATACCTCACGCATACGCCACTGATGACACTCTTATTGTATGTACACTGTACCGCGCAGGGAAGCTTCGTCCTGGGTACGTACTGGTCCGTACAAAGATGATGCCATCCTTGGTAAGCTTTCTGCTTAATTGTGCTTGAGAATGACATCTTGTTAGGGAAGAGTGGCGGCGACGATCGACGCAAGAGCACCTTGGACTTTGGAGTGAAAATTAGTTGCGATGTCATCATGCTACATGTACTTCCTCCGTCCTAAAATGGATGTTGCAAATTTATCTAAATATAAATAAATCTAGAAAGGTTTAGTGTCCAGATAGATCTAAATTTAACAAATCTAAGACATATTATTAGGATGGAGGGAGTAGCAGATCGGGCATAGATCCGCCGTAGCTTCCTGAGAAATTACTGGTCTGTACATCGGGACAAAGCTTGAAAAATGTTAATGAGGCCACATGTATATCAAATCCACTGAAGTGCAGTCATGAGTTCGGATGGCATGAGGGGTTTCGGTGAATCCTTGGCGTACTTGTGTTTTCAGTTTTCTATGTTTCGCAGGAGGGTGACACCAAAACAAAAAGTGCTATAATTAATAATTAGTTACTAGTTACTATTCCATCTGATAATAAGACTTTTACCTTTTTTTTGAAATGGAGACACCATAGCCCCCGGCCTCTGTAACTTTTGCTTTTGACTAAACATTGTTGTATGATGGTATAAGCTAAAATGTAAAACAAAAAACACCTTGTGTGTCCGGCGGATCTCCTGGGATCTGGTCCATTTTCGTGGTTGTTGGTGTGAGTTCAGTTCAGTCTCTTTCGATTTACGGATGTCATCACTAGCGATGGTTGCTGCTATAGTGCGTTGGTCCTTTGAGGTTTTAGCACGACGACTTTCCGTCTGTCTACTACAACAAACTCTACTACGACAACCTTTGCCTGACTCTGATGATGGAGGGGCGAGGACGGCGGCGCGCCTTCGGCTCGTGCTACTGTTTGTAGTCGTCGCTAGGTGATCCATAGACCTATTTGTAATGGTTATTACTTTTAGAATTCTGTGTACTACTGTTGATGATTATTAATAAATTGGTGAAATTACACGAAAAAAGCACCTATTTTAATATTTTTTGTGTTATAAATCAAAAGCCAAAACATAAAACTAAGTCCAACAAACAACCCCTAAATTAGTAGCGTGCCGCATATATAGCTCCGTGCATTAAGGACCGTACATACACATGCAACATCATTGAATAAGTACGGTGGTCGCTATATATACTATATATTCTAGGCTTCAGTCTGCATCATTGGTAACCCAAAGTCTAAACCTACTCCCTGTATATCGAGTGCTTGGCTATTTTATTTCAGGAACAGACTGGCTAGCTGGAGCACGTACATACGTCGTAAACAAGTTTTTAGCGGACTATCTGTTATCTCATTGACCCGTATCTCTCGTTAAACAGCAGCTGGTTGGCAAAAACGATCGTTAGCTGTTCCCAATTTGTTGTAGCTGTGTGATCTCATAGTTGTCGCCGTCGACGCAAAAGCTGTACGGACAGAAGTATATGATCTCCAAGGACAGAGACAGCTTAAGCTTGTACTTGATCGGTTGTGCAACTACGTGTACGGGAATGGCAGGCACTCCCTCCCTTTTTGAATACTTTCTCTGTCCTGAAAATGTAGATTTTTCTAAATTTAAATGTACTTAGACACTATTTATCATAGAAATACATCCCAATTTTGATAAATTTGCGACATCCTTTACGGGAGAGAGGGAATATAAAATGTTTAAAATTTATAAAGGGGAACGTGTCTGCTCTAAGGAGTTGGCACCACGGAAAACCAAAATTGTCACGGAAATTTCTTGTTCGGCCCTGGCAACTTTCTCTTTTCTTCTTTCTTTTAACATAAAGCCCTGGCCGTCGATGCCTGCTATGATAGGTGGCGCATAGGCCGTCGCGCCGTGGTGCCAGAATTCGCACGTTTGTGCAAGTGTTCTGTCCGAAATATTTTGGTAGTTCAATTTACACTCCCAAAGCGTCTTCCGTTATTTAGGGATATATTGATGTGTGTTAGTTCTTCACCCTAGGCAGCTGCTCCATTGCAAGGCTCTCCGTCCACCATTTTTGGAAATTAACTGGGCCAAAACGATCCCAAGAACAGAATGAACAAAATGAAAGAGAGAGCAAAGTGTAAGAAAGATACGGAGTACATTTAATCATATTGATCTCTTCTCATAACATGTTACAATCCCCTATAGAGAGACTAATGCCTCTCTTCTAAGACGAGTTCAGGTCGATAAGCGCCCAAAATTCATGTGGTGTGGAAAAAATCACACCGTCCTAATAGGGTGCATCATCTCGACCCTAGGGGCATGTACATGTGCATTTATGACGTATATATACGTGTGGATGTGTATGGTATGGTGGTAAAGTTATACGTGTTGGGGCGTGGTGTTTGGTGGGGTCGCAGGCGCAGCAAGGATGGAGTTGCGCCTGCCCCGCTCAGAGGTGCTGTTCTCGGCGAACTTGAGGCTACCGGCATGGAGACCCTTGCTCTTCTCGTCCTCCGACCACTCGGTACCGTAGTAGTCCTCCTCGGTGGCGCCGGCGCTGGGAGGGAGGAGCATTGAGCCCCACTGCGGGAAGTGCACGAGCGCGACGGGGAGCGTGCACACCATGACCATGATGCCCATGTACTGGAGCCCTTTGCCCGTGGAGTACTGCGACGATGTGAAGAAGAGGAACTGCGTGAGACCGCCTCCAACGTTACCACCCGCGCCGCTCATGCCGGAGATGAGGCCGAGGGAACGCCGGGAGACGAAGGGGATGACTCCATACACGGCGCCGCATGCCGCCTCGACGCAGATGGAGTAGAGGACCATGCAAGTGACGGAAATGGGGAGGGTGGTTGCACTCCCAAGACAGATGCAGAAGGCTCCACCGGCGGTCTGGAGGATCCAGATGTTCCAGAGTCGGGCTCGCATGCCGAAGTAGCGGGCACCGAGGTCGGAGAGGTAGCCACCCATGGGGCGCGCGAAGATGTTGGCCAAGCCAAAGCAGGCGGCGATGGTGCCGGCAGCGCGGAGGTCGAGGTGGAAGCTGTCGTAGTAGTACTCCGCGATGATGTTGTTGGTGGTGAGCTCGACACCCATGCAGTAGCCGTAGATGAAGACGAATATCCAGGTGCGGTAGTTGGTGACTGCGCCGCGAAGAACGTTGGAGAACTTATCTTTGTTCATGTCGCCATTTTTCTGGAGGCTCCCGAGGTTGCCGTCGGGGAGGTCTTGTCCCAAGGTGAGCACGAGCAAGCCCATCACCACCAACATCATTCCAGGCACAAAGTAGGCGAGGCGCCACGCGGTGAACTCCGTCGCACCACATGCCAAAATGGCGTCGAAGACGAGAGGCATGATGAGCTGCGTGGCGCCGCCACCCATATCACCCCACCCCGCCGTCAAGCCGCCGACCGTCCCGATGATCTTGCTGTTGAACATGGTGCTCACCCAGTACTGGCACGACACGAAGGTGGCGAGCGAGACACCGATGAGGAAGCGGATAGTGATGTATCCGGCAGGGCCATCGATGATGGACATGCAGAACACCGCGGGCGCGGAGAGCATGACGAGGAAGGCGCATCCATAGCGCGGGCCGAGGAGGTCACAGATGGCGCCCATGGCTAGCCTGGAGAAGATGGCGCCGGAGACGGAGGCAACCCCGGCGTTGCCGATGTCAGCCTTGGTGAGGTCGAGGTTGTCCCGGATGATGGGGATGAGGGGCGCGGCGGCGAAGGTGGAGACGACGCAGGTGAAGAAGGACATCCACCCGAGGTGGAAGGCGCGCATGTGGGGGTTGCCGAAGGAGAAGATCCTGATGGACTTGGCCTTGTGCTCCGAATCCACCGGCAACGAGAAGTTGGGCGGCGGCGCCGTGGTGGCCTCCATTTCCATATCCTCTTCGCTGGAAGCAGAGGGAAAGCTTCTTCTTCCTTGCTCGGTTGCTCCCTGGAGCTAGTTCTCAGAGCTGTGTTGTGGACTAGGAGGTAGGAAAGAGGAGCCAAGACTTGAGATGGCAATGTCTGTTGGGTTTGTGCTCGAGAGACTCCAAGGAGGGGTGTATTTATAGGCTGCAGGAACAGCTTCAGCTTGGTATATTAGTTGGCATATGCTCCCTTGTTTCGCTCTGCCAAGATTGATTCCAGTATTTCCTCATCAAGTTAATGCACACCTTAATACATATATGTTTGACCTTCCCTCTGTTTCTTAGTTAACTCTGTCCAACTAATAAAGAGGTTAACATGGGTCGTACGTACATCTGTCCTGCTGAACTTATCAGGGCTGCCAAACAGCTTATATTTGCAACTTGCGCAAGGCATTAACTGCTGCAAGTACAGGGCCATGCAAAGAGTTGACTCGATCGATATGGTTTATTCGATCTGACTGCGAATCTTGCATATATATGTTGAGAAATTCCTAAACCGTAATTTATCCTGCGCGGCGTGGTCACAAAATTTAGAGTCCTGACGCCTCAACTCCTATATGTTCGAAACTCGTGATTCCTGCTCCTGACAAAACCGGGTTTGAAATGTTTAAAGTTACTAGTACCAGAACTGAAATCCAAGTTTCATATTACTAAGTACTTATGAGAATCTTGCCCGATGGCTTACCGGAAATCCTTTGTATTTGTAGTTTCATTATTTACCTACGAGTACTCCACATGTAACACGTCGACAGGCCGTAAATTGCTCTACTCTCGCCGCGCCGACGGTGTAATTGGAGAAGCTCCAGAGCTCCACCTACCACGTACAGAACGTGCCTCGGTCTCTGTAAGATTGTGTTGTCGAAAGCTGTTCACAATAGAGTTTATTTTGAGGGAACTGTTCACAGTATAGAGTTGACTGTACAGTGCAAGAAATATTAGCCTAGCTCTTGCACATGCAGGAGGGAGCTGGGAGTGAATTTAGTTAATAAGGTCTGTTACGGCACATTAAAAAGGTCAGAGGTATAATTACCAAAGTTAATCAGTCAACTACTACTAGTGTTATACTCATTCATGCTGTTACGCATGCATCATAGTTTTCGGCCGTGTTTCTGAATCGATAGACTTACTTGCAAGTAATTGAGGTGTTGACGATTCTACCATCACCAAGTGCACTGCTGCGCAAAGCGAGGGTGTACAAGAGTTGGCAACCAAAACGGAGAACACCTACTCGTACGACCAACCGCGAGTACAAACAAAACTGTGCGATCGATCCTAGAGTTGACTCTGCCTTCACAGACATCTGCACATGCAACGGTACGGAACCATATGGTGGTTGCCTCGTCATGGATCGATCAGCCGTATATGTTGTGCACGAGATCTGCCTACAGTCGTACGTACGGAACCATGGTGGTGGCCTCATCATGGATCGACCGGCCGTATGTTGTGCACGATAGATCTTCCTAGAGATCTCATTTACGAATCTGTCATAGCCCCACAAACTGAGCAAAGCAGTAAAAGTTTCTCTTTTTTGTTGAGATTAACGGGCTGCGTTTATATTAGTCCATAACCATGTCTGTTACAATGCCGTTTACAATGCAATCAGGAGGAATCCTGAACCAAACCTTGTACAGTTTATTCTCGCAGTCTTCTTTCACCATCATCGTCTACCGCGCGCACCGAGGACTCGTCCAAACCCTCAGGATGAGCTTTTATTTCAGAGACTAACTGACCGTAGATAGAACGATCCTGGCCCTTCCCATTGAGCTTCGCTACAACCTCGACGATGTCCGTCTCCAAAATGAGTCGCAGACACTGGACTTCTCCCGCAACCAGAAGACCCCCTTGCACGCCATCAACTCAGCTCCTTCTGCATCCGACACATGGGGGAAAATGGCATGCTCCGGCTACAAAGCTCCCATGATGGTCGCGAACGACTACACCGCCCCCACCCACACCTACTGCAGAACGAAAAGCCCCATCAACGTTCACTTTGTGCCAACCATCGGTCGGAGGAAGCCAGTGCTCGCTGACCTTAGTTGATGTCGGAGGGGTAGTACCATGGATGTTAAACCATTCCTCCACCCCGTCCAGTGTTTTCCGAACAAGGACCCTCGGATCTTCCATCCGATGGGAGTCCCTGGCGTCATTACGGGTCTGCCACAATTTGTAGATCAGCATCATCGCCATGGCATCCAATCTTCCTTCCATTTTTCCTATCCAGTCCAGAAGCCACCCCCTGAGTGTCGAATGGCAGGCGAGGCTGAGCGGAGGTTTTTCTAAGGGCACTCCCAACTCCTCTTCTAGTAGGTTCCAGGCCATCGCTGAATGAGGAGAAGACCAGAAGTGGTGAAGCAAGCTCTCCTCTCTATCGCACACTAGACAGGTTACCCCGTCTTTTATAGATCGGTGTTTGAGCTCCTTTCCCACCGCAAGTCCGTTCTCAATTAGTCTCCAGAAGTGCACCTTAATGTTTCATGGCACATTGGTGCCCCACATCGCTAGCCACCCCTTCTGTTGCTCGCATGTACGCGAATATTCCTGTCCTCTGATCCAAATTAATGTTATTAGATTTGTCTAGATTCAGATGTATCTAGCACTAAAACATGACTAGATACATCCGAACCTAGATAAATCTGAGAACATTAATTTGGATCGAGGGTGTACTGTTTGTCCGATAAAAACTCATAACACGGCGCTCCGGCTTCTCCAGATCGTAGCGGATTTGTAGAAAGCAGCTTTTACAAATGAAGAGGTCCAACGAGTGCGGCGTAACGGGACCCGGGGTACACTGAGCCGTTTATTTATTTTTGGTTTGAAAGTTTAAAAAATCTAATTTAAAGATTTGGAAAAATGTGAAAAAATACAGGCATGTAGATCGTGATATACACTACACGCATGCCAAAAATCGTGTGAAAATACATTGTGTTTTGGGATCAGCGAAAAAGAGAAATTTTCAGATCTGGAGCATGAACAGTACACATACAAAATGCAAATTTATCTTTTTTTTGTTGCGCCCGAAATATTAGAAATTTGAGATTGGGATTTTTCAGATATGTGGTGCGAGTCCTTGACTACATGCAGATTATTTTTTTGCATCACCGAAAGTGAAGATGAATGGCCAGGATACAGAGCTAGGTGTAGCCTGGCCTCCAATAGGGATATTGGGAGGTCCAACTATCTTGCCTGTAACAGTATTGGACTAAATTTAGCCATGGATTTTGCCATGCATCATTAATGGGCCTTTGGTATTTTTCAAAAATGTTTTTGGTCATGGTCCTAAAGCCCACATTCCAACACTTGTATGCTCAACCTTTATCCCAACCTCCTTAGCCAACGACCTTTAGCCCAACCTCGAGGGTTATTCGAACGAAGAGGAGAGCACCGAGAGCCATCATCCATCCTGAGAGGCATCATAGCCAATGATGCCCACATCACTGGTGAGCTTGTTGACGTCGCCCGAGATAACGATGTCCCTATCGATGACAATGGTGACCCAGCTATCAAGGAAAACGGGGAACGTGGGGCCCCTCGCTCAATAGATCAATATAGGCCAATAACGGCGAAATGGATCCAACCATTCGTCTAATCTATTGTGGTACTTAACAGTTAACACTCACATGAATGGCACAACATAAGTTCACCGCTGTAGCGCACCATCATCACAGGCGACTACACCTATGCCCAAGACATTATTGTCTCACAAACGCCGAGTCTTGCTAATGACTATTGTCCTTCTTCGAGGGGGACACGGTCAAGTCACTATCCTTTACATATCGCATACTCAACAGTGCGACCCTAGATCGCTTCACTATTTCCAACATTGAGAACTACAAAGTGAGCTACACCTAGACACCTTGGTAGTCCTACTACTACACATCTAAACTCATCGCTAGTGGAAAGGAAAAAGTGGCCATATGATTTTTACCCTTGTGGATCACCAAGTTGGTTGTAGTTTGGTTGAAAAGACTGCCAACTTAGTGCATTTACAGTTGAGAGGCCCTCAATGCTAGCTTCATAAGTAGCTTTCAGAGGATTCACGACAGGCTTGGAACTCACTAGGACCCCGAGCATTGCATGTAGGGGGCAATGAGACCTTGCTTGGCAAGAATACCTTGGCCAGTCCACACCTTGGGCGATACAAGGTGACATCAGAAAAATTCAAACCTTGGATGCCCAAATATGGACACCTAACCGTCTAGGAAATGCCTAATCTCCAAGGGCAACAAGTTGACCTTGTTGGACACAGTTTGCTCTTGTTTGGTGCTCCACCAAACCCAAACACTAACTCCAACTCTCGATGGATAGGAATGAATTTTAGAGAAGGAGGGTAGAACGTGAGAAACTAGATCATTGAGAACTTTGCAAATCATCTCGCTTCGCCAATCGTGCCTAGTGGAGCTTGGATGCTATTTATAGGCGTTGCGAGAATTTATATGTTGAGAAGATGTACTTACATATGAAAGAGAGAAACTCCTAATTTATGAGGTTTTCATCAACCAAGTTTGTCCTCTTCAACTGTTGTTGTGCAAGAATTCATCAATGGCCTATGGATCAATCATGTCCATGGAACCCTAGATCCTAGGCATTATCTTATCACTACATTACACACTAGACTCAACACAGGTTACTAGGTTGCGGTCTAATCTTCAACCATTTGTGTTCAAGCTAGGGTCTCAAGCTGTAAAATCGGACTAATACTTCAAGAGATTTACAATGGAAGAGTATAGTTTGTTATGGATAAGATATTGGATTTGGTTTGGTTGAATAGACAACAAGTTTTGAGTTCAGCCTTGAAGATCAAATCATCCATAATAGTACAGTTGTTCTTATGACTCAAAGCTATAAAATAAGACGATAAGGTATTCATATGTGCTTTGCTTCGAGTCTTCAAGCATGCTTGATTCACTCCTTTCTTCAAGGCATCATATGCGCGTTTTATGCTTCAACCGGTACCATTCTTAAATGTTGCTCTGCTGTAGTCCTAAAGCACATATCATATGCTTCATGCATTTTGTTGGCGTCTAGGTCTTGAGTTCTTTGTTTATGTAATCTTCAAAGTCGTTTGATGGGTCATCTTCATGATGTGGGCATGTGTACACTTGGTAGAAATTATTAGTCCCTTAACTGCATTGTCATTAATCATCTAAAAACCCGCTACGAGGGCACTAGATGCACTTTGAAAGCTTAAATACGAGATACTACTTGGCTAAGCGTAAACATGGTTAATAGCTAATTTTAAGGCCTTAATTCACCATACAGTTGTCATGATTCTACCTAAGATTTGTTTTCATTTTTTTGAAACACACTGAAATAGAATTTTCGATATTTCTTTTTAGAATTACACGATCATTGTATCTCGGGAGCCGAAAATCTTGGCTCTTACTTGTTCAACTTGCCAACCTAAAACAATGCATGCATCTTATCAGGTCTGCCAGGCTACTTATATGATAAGCATATAAGTGTTGAAAAAGCGCGTTGCATGTGCAAAAGGTTGTACAAAACCGTTGCAATCAAAACGTACAACCACTCCAACGACCAACCGCGGGTACCGACAAAACGCGTGCGATCGATCGAAGAGTTGATCCTGCGTGCACAAGCATCTACGCACGCAATAGTACGGAACCATATGGTGGTTGCATCGTCATCGAGATCTGTGTAGACTTGTACTCCCTCCATTTCAAAATATAAGATGTTTTAGCTTTATGAAAAAAGTATATATAGACTCTTTTTAATACTCTCTCCGGTTCATATTAATGTTCTCAACTTTGTCTAGATTCGGATGAATCTAGTCTAAATCATTAACTGGATACATCATCTAGATAAAGTTGAGAATAATAATATGAGTCGGAGGGAGTATGTAAATTTATTTAGATTTGGAGTGAACCTACACACTACAATAATTCTAGATATACTCTTTTCACAAAACTAAAACATCTTATATTTTAAAACGGAGGGAGTATTAATTACGGTTCAGGTTAACATCAGTTACTAGCTACGAACCATTGACGACAAAACTAAGTTAAGTTGTTAGTTGGTGCAAGTAGTACGAACGATCGAGTCAGCATGACGTGTAATTGAATGTGCTGCATGTCGTGTGTAATGAAATCTCAGTTCTGAGATAGTACTACGTGCTTTAGCGGAAACTTGGTTAACATTTAATTCTGAGGCCTTGATTCAACCTAGAGTTGGCACGATTCTACCCCACGTATCTTTGTGACTCAGGTCCAAACTAGACTCAACGAGGAAGGAGTCCTCTAACGGCTAGTCACTAGTAGAAAAAGAGCCTTCGTCCACCCATTTAGTTTCGGTTGTGGTTGTATCCGGAACTAATACTCACATTAATCCTGGTTCCAATGAAACAACCGTTAGTCCCGGGTCAAACGGGACCTTTAGTCCCGGTTGGAGCCACCAACCGGGACTAAAGGGGTTGCGGCAGGCTTCGACCGATGCCGACCCCTTTAGTCCCGGTTCGTATTACCAACCAGGACTAAAGAAAATAGGCAAAAAAAATCAAATGGCTATAACTTTTGCATACAATATCAGAAAAATACGTACAACCTATCAAAACATGCAGAAAAAAATTTCCTCTTCGATTTCAATAGCCTTAGGCCGTTTTGGATTCTTTTAGATTCTCAAAATTTGAAAAGAAAAAAAGTTATTTCAAAAATTAAATTTTTTAATAATAATGGATATATTATTTCAAAATTTTCAAAATAGTTATTCGTAATTTCGAAAAAAAGTTATGTCATATTTGAAAAAAAGGTTATTCGTAATAATGGAAAAAAGTTATTTCTATTTTTTTTAATAATAATAATTTTTATGTCATATTTGAATTCCTCACATTTTTCTGATAATAATGGATATATTATTTGTCAAATTTCGATTTACAGATTGAAGATATTATTTATGTCATATTAAATGAACAAATGGCAAAAAATGAATAAAATATTAATTTCGAATTTTTCATTGGACTAAAATATTATTATTATTTATTTATTGTTGTTTACTTAAATAGTTATTCGTAATTTCGAAAAATAAAGACGGTTTACATATTGATATGAGCTAATAGGATTGAATACTAGTCTTAACAACAAGGTATAAGAGTCCTTTGCACGAGGTGGCAGAGATGAAATGGGAAAGTTAAGCGTGCTAGGGGTGGAGTAGTGCTTGGATGGATGACCGATCGGGAAGTTTGAGTATAAGTATAATTTGACCTAAGATTAAATATAGTTAGTGTGAAAAATGAGAGATATAAGAGATAAGCGAGTCAGATAATTCAAAATGTTCAAAAAAAAATTCAAAAAGTTCAATTTTTTTTTTGAAAAAAAACCCTCTAGTCCCGGTTCGTATTACAAACCGGGACTAAAGGTCTCGCACGCTCGATACTGTTCCGTGAGGGCCTTTTGTCCCGGTTTGAGTATAAGTATAATTTGATCTAAGATTAAATATAGTTAGTGTGAAAAATGAGAGATATGAGAGATAAGCGAGCCAGATAATTCAAAATGTTCAAAAAATAATTCAAAAAGTCCAAAAAAAATTTAATTTTTTTGAAAAAAACCCTTTAGTCCCGGTTCGTATTACAAACCGGGATTAAAGGTCTCGCACGCTCGATACTGTCCCGTGAGGGCCTTTTGTCCCGGTTTGAGTATAACTATAATTTGACCTAAGATTAAATATAGTTAGTGTGAAAAATGAGATATATGAGAGATAAGCGAGTCAGATAATTCAAAATGTTCAAAAAAAATTCAAAATGTTCAAAAAAATTAATTTTTTTTTGAAAAAAAACCCGTTAGTCCCGGTTCGTATTACAAACCGGGACTAAAGGTCTCGCACGCTCGATACTGTCCCGTGAGGGCCTTTTGTCCCGGTTTGTGGCCGAACCGGGATTAAAGGGGAAGGCCTTTAGTCCCGCCCCTCCAGTCCCGGTTACCAGGAACGGGACTAAAGCCCCTTACGGGCCGGGACTGGAGGCCTTTTTTTACTAGTGAGTATTAGTACCTCCGTCTCAAAATGTAAGCGCCTTTCTGGCGGTTCAAATTGAACTAGTACTAAAAAGGCTTACGTTTTATAACGGTACAGAAGAAACACACCCCGGAAGCAACGATGAGCTACACTTCCATGACGTCAAGCATCGTTAGGATCCAAATGTCAAGCTCGTGGGACTCGGATAGCTTTACAGGGGTAGATTGAGGATCATCGGGACTATAGTGCGGGCCAACACAAAGATAGGACGTATGCCTGAGACTTGGGGGCCTTATTAACTTGGAGTATATGACAAGTCAAGGTTACTAGCCTCGGAATTCCCTTGATATCATTGTAACCAACTCTGATAAGATCTTGATGTTCTTTATCGGATGTAAACTGACCCAGCTCGATGTAACTGTAGTATCCATATCCGTAGACAGTGGCAGAGCTATGCACAGTTCGCCCCCCCCCCCCCCCCCCCCCCCCCCAACTGGTTAGCCCAAGCTCCGACATTGTCCGTAGAGACAAAGTAAGTGAGATTTACCCGTTGAACTTGGCAACCTAAGAAACAAATGCATGCATCTATATCAGGTCTGACAGGCTACTTATATGATAAGCTTATAAATAGGTTATAAGAGTCTGAGATGAGACAACCACCAAGTGCATTGCTTGTGCAAGACAGTACACTATTGAATTGCATGCACTAGCCAACGCAACCTTTGCAACCAACAAATCGTGTATTATATTTTTAACATGCACAAACCTTTGCAACCAACAAACGAACAACCACTCTAACGTACGGCCAACCGCGGGTACAAGCAAACAAAACGGTGCGATCGATCCAAGAGTTGACTCTGCTATGCGGGCACAAGCATTCACACATGCGACGCCGGTACGGAACCATGGTGGGTGCCTCGTCATCCATCGGTCAGCCCTCAGCCGTATGTTCTAGCACACCATCTATCCATTAAAAGTTAGCTGGGCGTCGATCGGTCGATCGTGATCTGCGATCTGTGATCTGTGGTTCAGGTTAATTAACAGCTACTACGAACCATTGACCAAAGAAAGCTGGTGCTAGTAAGTACTACAAGCGGTCGAGTCAGCACGACGTGTAATTGCATGTGTGTTGTAACTAAGCTGTGCACAACCGTACCAAGAGCTGGCCAGATCTGCAGATCAACCACATGCCTGCGACGACTAGGCGATCGAGTGTACGGTGTGCGTGGCTCCGTGTCGCTAGTGTGATCCAAATTAGGTCAAATGTCCGCTTATTATTGTATGTGATTGGCATCGATCCAGAGCTATCAACATCTCAGCTACAGCTGCCCCTTGGAACTTATCAGGGCTGCCAAGCTACTTATAAGAGATAAGCTATACTATATACACACACACACACACTAGGAGAGATCAAGTTGACCTTGTGTAAGCAGGTTGCAGTGTACAAAACGTGCTCCACCAGCGACAAATTAAGCTGCACAGATAAAGAACTGACTAGTTGCAGGGTACCAAAGAAGTGCACATGCAAGCGTACGGTGGTGTGGTGTGGTGCGCTGCCCCGGTTCTCCATTAAATCAATTGGTGCCAAGAACTTTCTAGAGACATGATGTGTATTTTTTGTTAATTTCGGAACATATACAAGTTTAAGAAGGGGGGCGCTCGTCTTGACCAAATCGAGTTAAACTAGTGCTGGTTTTGCGTTCTCTCCCCCTCTCTCTCTCTCCGTGGCCGCCAACAGAGGGAGAGTGTAAGTCGGCATGGCCGTGAAAAAATAGATATCCAACTATTTGATTAATCCAAGAAAATTTAGACCCGCGAAATGTTCAACCTTTCTGTCAATTTGTAAAAATTGGTGGCGAAAATGTATTCTAAATAAATTTAGTGCTTAAAGTTTTGATTTTCTAGGGCATGGGAAATTATTTATTTTCTCTCAAGGTAAAATGTGTTCCTTTTCTTAGTGGAACTTTAAGAGTAAACACGGGAATGCGTGACAATTACATGCTTATTATCTTTATTTCACCAAATAATGATATTGTATTTGTAATTGTTTTAAGGCCCACCGACCAAAATCGTACGAAACACGATAGCTAGGCCCACGAAACTCCAGCCCAATAGAGCACACACTAAAACAAACCACAAAGTATACATTTCGGGGTTGCCCTATTTCCCGCTCTAAGCAGGATGGATTCTCTCCCCACCTAAATTCATAGCTTCGAGGGCGTGACCTAAAAGGTAACCTTTTTATTGTTTCCTTTTTCTGTTTTTTACTTTCATTTTAATTTTTGATTTATAAAATGTTTTGGAAAAAGTTCGTATTTCTATAATATTTTGATTTTAAATATATTATGATTCAGAATTTGTTTAGATATGAAATTTGTTCAAAATTAAATTTGTACGTATTTAAAAAATTCGTATTTGCAAAAGTAAATAAACAAAAGTAGAAAATAAAATTAAAAGAAAAACACCCCAGAAAACCATGGCTAATGGGCCGCGGCCCACTTCTCTCCACGTGAGCGAGAGGGAGCGATGAATAGGGTTTCCCTACATTTTACTTCTTTCTTTACATAGTTTTTAAGGCCCATTGGGCAATAAAAATTAGAGCGATACATTGGAGGAGGTTAAAGGATGATACTAAAACTACTCTAAATTTTGAATATCGAGTTTGTTCATAGGAGCAAACTACATCCTATGTTTCATAACGTTGTATATTTCGACAAACTAAATTAGTTTACAAAAACATACTAGGAGGGATGTTTTTTCTTTCCAGAACTGAGGAGCATATTAGAGGGAGGCCTTCTGAGTTGTTGGGGGGTGAGGGAAAATGGACTCTTTTATGTATGGGCCGAAACGAGCCGTAGATGAGCTTATTTTGTTTTTTGGAATCGGATGTGTATGTGGTATGAGCCCATATACAACAATTAATTCGTGGGCTATGCTGTCCGCTCGATCCTATGTGATTCGCAACACAAAAAAAATCGATCCTATGTGAAGCGAAAAAACAATTTCTCGAAAGAATGTGGAGCAAATGTTTCAGTAAAAACAGGACAAAGACCAACATGAAGCAAAGGTAATCAGTGCTAGTATATATCTGATCAGCTCGATTTGATAGCTGGTTGTTCTCCTCTGCTTTATTACATCAAGGAAAGCAGATGAGATAAGTTCAGCTACAAGTCTTTTCATTACACTTGACAATTATACAGTAGAACTTTTTCTCCAAACTTTACTTCACAATAGTAATGTTTTAGATTATTAGGTCACTCACTGGCAATACGAAATAACCATCATTAAGTTGTATACGGTTCTGCACTCTGCTCCAGTGCCGCTTATTTGCTTCTTAATCATATATACTGCATATGATCCATGCCATTGTCGTTGTCGAGCTAGTCACGGCGAATCCTGAAGGACACGAGCACGTCCTCCCTGCTAGCAGCAGCGGTGTCATACGCCTCCATGAACTCGCTGAACACGAACTCCCTGAACTTTGCCGGATTATTCGCGGCCTCGTCCACCATCTCGGGCGCGGGGCCGATGCGGCACTCGTTCGTGGGCATGATGAGCGTGGCCACCGACATCCTGGCGACGGCGGAGTTGGTGACGGCGCGGTGCTCAACACTGGCGAGGGCCCCGTTGGTGACGATCTCCATCTGGTGGCCGAAGTTGACGACGAAGGCGCCGAGGACGGGGCGGACGAGGATCCACCGCCCCTCGTGCCTCGCCTGGAGGCCCGCCACGTCGCCCTGCGAGAGCACGGTGAGGAGGTGGCGGTCGCAGTGCGGGAGCAGGCCCAGCGTGAGGCTCGGGTCCGGGCACGGCGGGTAGTAGTTCACGTTCATCTGCGTCTCGCCGCCGCTCAGGTCGCCCGCGAAGAAGTCCGCGCGGAGGCCGAGCCCCTCGGCGACGAGGGAGAGGAGCGTCTGCGCGAGGTCGTGCACGGACTCGGAGAACTCGGCGAGGCGTGGGCGGAAGGTTGTTGGCTCGGCGGGCCAGTGGCGGAGGAGGGCGTCGGTGACCGGGTGGCACTGCAGCTTGAGGTAGTCGCGCCAGTACCGGGTCTCGCTCTTGTCGTAGGAGGTGCTGGAGGCGAGCCGGAAGGGCTTGCTCTGGTCGTCGGAGCAGTAGGGCAGCTTCTCCTCCGCCGGCATCACGAAGAACTCCGCCGCCGCGTCCCGGAACCCCTTCACCACGTCCTCCCCCACGCCGTGGTTCACTACCTGCGCGCTAGTCAATAGATCGAGGTTTTTAGGATTCGGAAGCAAAAAAAAAAAATTAACCGAAGCAAAACACGAAATTCAGGCCGAAAACCAAGTTGAGAACTCGAAGCTCTCAAATTCATCATTTGACAGTATATTTGTACGTGGCCACCACCTACTTACTATTTGGTAGACCAGATTCATTGCTGGGGAAAAAAAAATCTACAGTATCATGTTATGATGATTCATTTCGGACGACAACCAGAATCCTGAATTCAGAACTTCAGAAGCACTTTATAAATCCTAAATTGTTCTTCTTGCACGTACGTAGCGGTTATTATCTGAAACAATAATTAAAAAATAAAAATCTCCCCTCTTCTTTTTTGAGAAAACACGAAAAGATTTGCTGGCATGCATGATTTGGCATGGACGCACAGAGCACCCCAGATAACAAGAGAATTTTGAGACTCTCCGACAGAGCTAATTAACCCCTGATAGATGATGATAATCACAAGTTGAGAATTTCAAACAAGGAAAGTACGGAGCGGAGTTAACAGGACGAGTACACATGCCTGGAAGAAGCCGAATTCCTTGCCGGCACGGACGATCTCGGCTGCGACGCGGCGGCGGAGTCCATCGTCGCCGGAAAGGGCGGCACGGTGGAGGTCCACGACAGGGAGGGCTACACCGTCGTCGTGGTCGCCGGCGAGGCTCTGTCCGTCGAGCTGCAGGGCGGCGCGCTTGTCCGGCGGGAAGACGTACCTGTCCGGCACG
Organism: Avena eriantha; assembly: GCA_910589775.1. Lineage (NCBI taxonomy): Eukaryota > Viridiplantae > Streptophyta > Magnoliopsida > Poales > Poaceae > Avena > Avena eriantha. Next base: position 467,322,426 of record OU342745.1, read on the forward strand.
GAGGCGTGCGCCAGGGCGTTGGAGAGCAGCTCCATCTCAGCTCACGTGTCAGGCGTGTGTGTGATGCGTGTGCGTTGGTGCTTGGTGTATGTGTGGCAGATGAGATGGAGTGAAGGAACAGATGCTTGTAGTACATATAAACAGGCAAAGTGCCAGAGCTTCAGGCGTACGCCATGAATGAAGCTTTGAGCAGTTTGTTGGCGGTTGTGGCTTGTTTTTGGTGTGAGGGAGAGTGCAACCGTATGACGTGGACGCATCTGCGCCGTCCGTTGCAGGGACGTGGACGGCGGAAAGCGTGGCGTGCGTCCGAGGAACCGTCGCCGGCCTGACGGAGACGTGTTCAGCCGTAGGTGCAGGCCGGCAGAGATGCATGCGTGTGATTTCAGCGTACAAGACAAAGGCAACTATATGCGCTCCGCTATCGGTGTCATGTACTACACATGCATCTACCTTCTTCGCTTCGAGTAAATTACATTTCAGTACCACAATTCGGTTTTATTTTTACAATTTTTTACGGATATATACACCTTTTGGGACGAGCAGTTACAAATAGGTCACTTTTTTGGCATCATATTTTTACCGCAAAACTAACATAATGAACCCACAATTAAGCGATTACATGGACCAAGCGCCTACCTATCATTCCTTTCATCTTCTTCATCTTCCCCTCTCTCTTCTCTCATATCCTTCTTCTTCTGGCAACCGCTCTTCCTACCCCTCCCAAACTCCCTGATCTCTGCGTTAAGCCGACAACCTCCGCCTCATTGCCCGCATCTCCCCTGCAGATGAAATTGAAGACAAGCTTCCCTAATCGACGCCAACGTCCATGCCATGTCTGTTGCGTGGTAGCCATCGTTGTTGTCCCTTGCATCCTTGGTGAGATCCCACTAATCCTTGTACTCTCCGTTTGCCCGCTAAAACACCATAGTCACTTGTCATCGATCACCATCGTCTGCTTAACGAAGGAGCTCGAGAAGGTAGAGAGCGGTTGCTAGAGGAAGAAGAAGGATACGAGAAAAGAGAGAGAGGAGTGGGAAGTAGATGAGAGGGATGACAGGTGGACCCCAGGTCCATGCCGTCGCTTAATTGTAGGTCAATTATGTTAGTTTTTCTATTAAAACACAATTAGCCAAAAATGATCTATTTGTAACAGCTCGTCACAAAAGTGGTATGTATCCGGAAAAAAATGCAGAAGTGCCACTAAGTTGTTACCATAGCCCCAATTGTGGTACTAAAATGTAATTTACTCTTCTTCTTCGAACCAGGTTTTTGCCCTGCTTTATAAACAAAGCCACAACCGAGTACAAGATTCAACAGTACTGCAGGCACCGTAGTGCCCAAAAAGAAGGAAAAAAGGGAAGTCCATGGACGCTGGGGCAACAGAACACAGGAAAGCCCAAAGGGAAAAACTTATATGGACAACCAAACAAGAGTATGATTTTTTCGTGAAATTTCACCAATCAATTAATAATCATCAATAGTAGTATAAAAAGACCTAAAAGTAATAAAAAACTAGTTGATTCCCCGCGCATTGCCACGGTATTTGAGATGATTTTCATGATCGCAGAAGCGTGAATAGTAAATGAAAATAATACTCATTTATATTAGGTTGCTGGAGGACATTAGCACAACATATTAAGAGATGCAAGATATTTGTTGGAGTTATTCATTTTATGAAAAAGTATTCAGTGTAATGCCCAATTTAATCACCAAATAAGGATGAAACAACATGAGTAAGACCGAATAGCTGCATCCCAGCCAAAACAAATTAAACACGACAACGTTCACACGCTCCCTTAAATGGAAACTGCATACAAAATTCTTGAATATACACAAACTCATGATCCAATAAATTGTAGTAATATTTTCTGATGTAAAATGGAAACTATAAACATAGTGGAAGTGCAACATGCTATGGGATGAAATTAGGAAAGTAAATTACACTTGCTCGTCAAGGTACTAACCATTACTTAAACTTACATGTTACCATAGCGGTTACATGCTATGGGATATACCCAGAGAAGGGTACATGCGTGTAATTAAACATAAACGTTCTTACTTCATGTATAGTCTAGCCACGTTTTGGATTTGAATAAAAAGGAAATACAACATCGCATGATCTTCCTCCACGGTAGATCGGTCAAACGAAAAAAGTGTCCCTTTCTTCCATTATTTTCTATGAACCTGTGACTACCTGCCGTTCATAAACATTTTAATTAAGGTTGAAGATTGAAGAAAAAATATGATCTAAACAGACCAGTAACAATCGAAAAAGGTGTTATCTTAAGTTGGTCCATCGGTTGGTGAAAACTTTACTCGGTACACCAAGACCCTGCTGATATATATCTGGATCCATCCCAACAGGGAAGAACAATGATCTTCCAGACTTAAGAGAAAAACGTCTTTCCTTTCTTCTCCGGCGAGTCTGCTCCTCGTCCTGCTCCTCCGCCGGATTAAAAGCTGCGGAAGCCGACCTTGCTTCCATGGGCAAGTGTACCTGATTTATTAAAACTTTAAGTTGAACTAAATCAGAGGCCCTTCGAGATGTACTAAATCAGCGACCCTTACTAAATCAGCAACTTTAAGTTCCACGATTAAACTCGAGTCAACTAACCACCATGGATGCACAAAACCATCAAATCCTCTCCGATGGGACAGCAATTTGAAACTCATAAACCTAGGAAGCTTCGGTCATCCTTATCTCGCTCTTCAACCATGGTACGGTGAACCACCGCATGCCGACTTGCATATGGCAACTAGGACAGCTAGGGATCTTGTTCAAATTAGCAGGCTGGACGTTCAATTTTGATCAGAGTGTCCTGCCTAAATTCGCCAGGTGCATCCTACTCATAGCAATTGCCGCAGGTGAATCATGGGGTGTGGTTCAGCTCCTATCACGTTATCTTCATATGTCTAGCTAGTTGTTCTGTTAGAAAGGAAGGGAGTTTTTCTCTTCGGTCTAGCAGATGATTATTCTTCCCCGTTGAGGCGCTGAGATGGATGCCAGATATATATCTGCAGGATCTTGGTGTATGGAGTAAAGTTTTCACCAACTGATGGACCAACTATCTTGAATAGTTGGCTGATGTGTTCCGAGAGTACACTATCTGAGTAGTAATTATATGACAACTGTAAACTTAAAGCTTACAATGCTTTTATATTTCGACTATTGTTTAAGTGCCTAGGGAACAGCCGGTGCCTCTTTATCGGTAAACTGAGTTTGACAAGTTGAGTATTCATGAAAAGAAGTTCTACTCCCTCCGTCTCAAAATTGTTGAGCTCTAAAGTTGTTTTCTCCGATGCTTACTAGAGCGAATGCGTGCATTGCTTCGACGTAGGAAACAGGCAGGCACGGTATCTTTGGCTGCTTCGCTAGCAATCCGGCGAGCTCAGCTCAGAGCTCGGTGGAGTGATAGATTGAGACGTTTCTTTTGTATCAAATAGATCGAGATGTTGCCAACAGAAATCAAGGTGTCGTCGTCAGACAGCGGCTCAGCAATAGCTAAGCTAGCTGCCTAGGGCCAGGGGCATCGAGCTAGCAAAGAGTGCATCCATCGATGCCGCAATGACAGTTGATAGGATGTCTTGAGGGGCCTTTTGCAGCTATCTGTTTTACCATGAGCAAGCTTTTTTTTGTCTCCATGAATATTATTTACTATGATGCAATCTGAATCTGAAATAGTAAAATGCCTCGGTTGTACAACAACTTTTCAAGCGTTGAACTTGTCGGGGATTCTTCTATTCCTCTCTTTGGTTGATGTTTGATCATCTCGTTCCACCGGTGTCGAATATGTAGGGTCTTGTGCAGCAAACTACAGCAAATAACCAAACTATACGGGAATGAAAGATCGATCTTGTGCAGGAGCCCGACCATGAGTGGACAAACATGGTACCGCGGTCTAACACACCAACGAGCCATGCCGACTTGCATGTGGCTACTAAGTCACTGACCATGACAGTTCCAATTAGCAGGTCAGATGAGCAATCTGGTTCAGCATGTCCTGGTCAAATTATCCCGGTGCATCCTATTCAAAGTAATTATCGCGTGTGAATCACGGGGCATGATTAAGCATCTCTCATTATATCTTCATATATCCAGGTGGTTTCTCTAGTTCTTTATCCAAAAAAGTTGCTCTCCCCCTCATGAGTCTAGCACATGATTATTCTTCCCCGTTGGGATGGATATCACCTATATATATGTAGGGTCTTAGTGTATGGAGTAAAGTCAAACTTAAGTTTTCACCAATTGATCGATCAAGTATCTTGAATTGTTGACTATTGTGTCCCAAAAGTATGATATGTTAGTAGCGGTAATAATTACTCTCTCCATCCACAAATGTACTTCCACGTTTTATGTTAACTCAAACTTTGTTATGTTTGACTCATATTATAAAAAAATCTGGAAATATTTGTTATACTATGAAATTAGTGTATTTTGGAACTAAATTTGAAGATGCATATAGTGGTACTAATTTGGTGTTGTAAATATTGTTAATTTTTTCATTAAATTTGGTCAAACTTAAACATATTTGACTTAGCACAAAACCTACAAGTAAACCTATTTGTGAACGGAGGAAGTATATGATAGGCGTACCCTTAGATATTGCAAGGATTTTATGTTTTGACATTGCTTGAATGCCTAGAGGATGGTAGGTGCCTTGTAATGAATAACCTTAGTTTGAGAAGCCTAGTTGAAAGGACATTGGTCTCTCCATGTGTTTTGGTATAGATGACAACTCCATGTCTGGTCTGACTGTGTGCATGAAGTTTGTAGGTTCGTTTTGCTTATGGTCATGGGAAGTAGGAGTTTTCTCTTGAAGAAGGTTGAAGATGGAGTTCCCGGAGTTTTCTTTTTTCTTTTTGTGTGTTTAGGGAACCCATACTATCAAGCGGGGATACTATCTGAAAGGTATGTGGAATCACACATGCACCAACTGAGATTTGCACCCCCACAACCATCCTATCTTCATTTTTACTCTCTGAATTATGTGTTGTTTGAGCCTTGTCTGAGCTTCCCGGTAGTTCCTAGACATCGCCAGTAATACCGCTGCCCCTCATAATATCGTTAGCATGACAATACTATCGTCGGCGGTAGTTCCTAGTTAAGCTCTGGGCCAGTTCTGCCGTGGACATGTCACCCTTCTGGATGGTTCGGATTTTAATTCGGAATTCACCCGGAAGTTAGGAAAAACTACCACTAGAGGCTTAGCAGTACTACCAGGCTAGTTCCGGGTCATACCGTTGAGGGTATGTCACCCGTCAGTCATGGTTCAATTTATATCTGGTAGTGAGGCGGTAGCACCGCCAACTTGGTACCACCCCAGCCCTGATGGTAGTGCCGCCAGTTTGGCTATAGTAGCCCCTCACTCCACTCATTTAGAACCATTGTAGAACTGACTACCGGTTGTATCGCCGCTGCAGCGGTAGTACTGGGTCTATGCGATAGGACTCGAATGACTAGATTCGAAGCCCCTTTAAATATAGGCCTTCTTCCTCCTTCCTACCTAGGTTTCACACACTCTTTTGTCCATTAATTCAAGAGCTTCAAATTCCTAGATCTCTCTCCCTAGACACCCGAACTTCTTGATGTTTTGAAGATTGAGAGAGAAGATTTAGATCTACCTTTCCACCAAAGAGAAACTTGATTCCCCCAACCATCCTTTGTGGATCTTGTTACTCTTGGGGTTCTTGGAACCCTAGATGGAGTTGGAACCTTGGGGATCGTGGCCTTGGCTGTTAGGCTTCGTGGAGTCGTTGGTTGCCTCCAAATGAGTTATGGAGATAGCCCCAGTATTGTGGTAAATGTTTCGTCGTCGTCTTCATCGTCACTGCATAGTTGATCTTGAGCCCGCCTTTGTGATATGCCCTTGGGAGAATAGGGTGAAGCCTTTGTGGTGTTGGTGGCTGTTGCGGTGACACATCCCTCCAACGTGGACGTACTTCCTATTAAAAGTAAGCAACTACAAGAATTATATCTTTGTGTCTACTCTTCGGTTACTTCGTTCCTCTACCTTCATTACTTGCAATTATCTTGTGCTTGTAACTTTCTTGTTCCCTATCATATATGATTATAACCTAGTTGCATATCTAGACAATCTATTTTTATTATCAATCCTAAATTGAAAAGAAACTAAAAGCTTATAGTCGCATATTCACCTCTCCCCCCACCATCTAGTTGACAGATTCTATCTTTTCAATTGGTATTAGAGAGTAGGCTCTTAATTATGGTTTTACCGCATAAGGGAATATGGCCAGCCAAGAGGGTGTGGAAGGTGATGTCGTCTCTAAGAATTTATCCACTATCGATGATCTCAAGCAATTGGAGTCATCCGTGATGTCTAAATTTGATGAAGTGATGGGACTTAGTAAAAATCTAAGTAAACCTAATCTCATTGCTCAAGCGGGTGATCCTACTCCTGCTACTCCTATGGAGGTCGCTCCTCTCTTGGGCTTTGTTTTGATTTCGAAATGCCAAAAAATAATATTGAAAAGACCGTCAGGAGTCGTCTATGGGTTACGCGGTTGGGTTGATGCGCACCATTCAAACGCCTGATCCGGCACTAGCTATTGCTAGATGCCATTTGGGGCTTGCAGCTGGGGATGTCCTTGAGCGAACACAGAACCAAAACTATTACAATAACTTCCACCTACACGAATGGCTCTGAATTATGAGTTTTTTTGGCTTTCTGGGTGTAGAAAAAGAAGTTCCATAGTTTTAGATTTTATAAAAATCATTTTAGATTATAATATTAATATGATTTTTTTAAACAAGGCAAGAGATTACAATATGTTTTAACAATTGTTGGTACTAGGATGTATCTCAACTCTCAAGATACTTTTCAGACTCCATTCATTTAGAACCATTGTAGAACTGACTACCGGTTGTATCGCCGCTGCAGGGGTAGTACTGGGTCTATGTGATAGGACTCGAACGACTAGATTCGAAGTCCCTTTAAAAATAGGGCTTCTTCCTCCGTCCTACCTAACTTTCACACACTCTTTTGTCCATTAATTCAAGAGCTTCAGATTCCTAGATCTCTCTTCCTAGCCACCCGAACTTCTTCATGTTTTGAAGATTTAGAGAGAAGATTTGGTTCTACCTTTCCACCAAAGAGAAACTTGATTCCCCCAACCATCCTTTGTGGATCTTGTTACTCTTGGGTTCTTGGAACCCTAGATGGAGTTGGAATTCCTTGGGGATCGTGGCATTGTCTGTTAGGCTTCATGGAGTCGTTGGGAGCCTCCAAATGAGTTATGGAGATAGCCCTAGTCTTTTGGTAACTGTTTCGGTCGTCGTCTTCATGGTCACTGCATAGTTGATCTTGAGCCCGCCTTTGTGATGTGTCCTTGAGAGAATAGGGTGAAGCCTTTGTGGCGTTGGTGGATTTTGCGGTGACACGTCCCTCCAATGTGAACGTAGTTCCTATTAAAAGTAAGGAACTACAAGAATTATATCTTCGTGTCTACTCTTCGGTTACTTCGTTCCTCTACCTTAATTACTTGCAATTATCTTGTGCTTGTAACTTTCTTGTTCCCTATCATATAGGATTATAACCTAGTTGCATATCTAGACAATCTACTTTTATTGTCAAGCCTAAATTGAAAAGAAACTAATAACTGATAGTCGCATATTCACCCTTACCCCCACCCTCTAGTCGACAAATTTGATCTTTTCAATTGGTATTAGGGAGTAGGCTCTTAATTCGGGCTTTACCGCCTAAGGGAATATGACCGGCCAAGAGGGTGTGGAAGGTGATGCCGTCTCTAAGAATTTGTCCACTATGGATGACCTCAAGCAATTGGAGTCATCCGTGATGTCCAAATTTGATGAAGTGATGGGACTTAGTAAAAATCTAAGTAAACCTAATCTCATTGCCCAAGCGGGTGATCCTACTTCTGCTACTCCTATGGAGGTCGCTCCTCTCTTGGGCTTTGTTTTGATTTCGAAATGCCAAAAAAAATTATTGAAAAGCCCGTCAGGAGCCGTCTATGGGTTACGCGGTTGGGTTGATGCGCACCATTCAAACGCCCGATCCGGCACTAGCTGTTGCTAGATACCGTTTGGGGCTCGCGGCTGGGGATGTCCTTGAACGAACACAGGACCAAAAGTATTACAATATTACCAGTTGTAGCTTAAAAAATAACTTCCGCCTACACGAATGGCTCTGAATTATGAGTTCTTTTGTTTTGCTTTCCGGGTGCAGCAAAAGAAGTTCCATCGTTTTAGATTTTAAAAATCATTTTTTAGATTGCAATATTAATATGATTTTTTAAACAAGGCAAAAGAGATTACGATATGTTTTAACAATTGCTGGTACTAGGATGTATCTCAACTCTCAAGATACTTTTGAGAGCCATGCATGCATGCGCAAGCTTGAGGTGGAAGACCACCGGCCAACAAGGAGAGTGGTCTAGCAGGCGTGTACGCCTCATGCTAACCAGTTGCCTGGCATTGCACCGAACGACCTAAAGGATACGATGACTGAGGCGATTGCCAAATGGAGAAACCCACGTGAACAAAACGGAAAGACACGCGGGGGACAGGATATCTCCAGTGGCTACGTGCCCGACCGACCGAGCTCACTCGCTCGACCCAGATGCTCCTTTCTTGCTTGCTTGAGGCGACAAAAATCCAACCAGGTGTCGGCATCGTCCTCCTCTGTCGTCGCCGATCCCCGGCCATTTGTGGCGCGGTGGAATACAGAGAGCTTGGACACACGCCAAAATGGCTCTTTTCATGGCAGTGTTGTATTTCGTGGTGAAAGCGAGCTCTGCGCGGTCGAGCAACCGTGCCCAGTAGCGTGTGTTGCCTTGCCTGCCGCAGTTCTGGAAAAGAAATCCTGCACACGGAGGAAACGGGCAGACACGCTATCTTCGGCCGCTTCGCTGCAATCCGGGTGAGCTCAGCTCAGCTCAGTGGAGCCTACGTGTGATAGATCGAGACATTTCCTTCGGATCAAATAGATCGAGACGGTTTTATTACTGTCGATAATGTAGATCAAGACGCTGCATTGCGTCCTGTCAACGACAGAAACGCAAGGTGTCGTCGTCGTCAGACAGCGGCGAACAGCTAATTAATTAAGCTAGCTGCCGAGAAGGGCATCCAGAAACTAGCAAAGGCTGCCTCCATCCACATGCCAAACGCCAAGATCAAATTCAGGCTTTGCTCCGGCCATCGACATGCATGTCAAACTGAAAGGTAAGGTGGCAAACAACGGAACGACACAGGATCAAAAAGTATTACTAATCCGCAAAAGACCCGGATCCGAACAAATCATGTCAATAAATATTTCTCTTGAGGAACGCCTGTGACGACTTTACTCATACCCATAATCATTAGAGGTACACTGTTTTGGATCCATTATCTAGGAAATTACAAAGTAACTCCTACCACTAAGAACTAAATTTACATCTCTTCGAGGCTTTTGCCTCTAGTATGCTGCATTTCAGTTCATTGTATTCCAATTCATTCAGTGTATCCTGATCGATTCGTTTTATGCATGTCTCCAAGATGATTTATCTTTTGTCTATCGCACATCACATCTGTTGATCTAGCAAGAATATGCACTACTTACAGGCACAAACTGAAAAAGAAAAATGAAGGAAAACAAAATCTTAACTCCGCAAATTACAGCGAATGACCGAACCGTACAGGAACCAAAGATCTTGTGCAGCACCAGCCAAGCGGGCATACATGATACCGCAGTCTAACACCCACAGCTCATTTTCTTCATTTGAAAATGTTTAATGGCTAAAATAAAAGAGTAGCCGGACATGACACAATAATGGGACCTCTTGGAGGCGCCGTTTGCAGCTATATGTATGCTTATCATGAATAAACATTTTTTGTCTCCATGAATATTTTCTATGAGCATACTGAAATAGTAAAATGCCAGTGCTTTATTGTTAAAATATCACAGCTTTTCGTGCTATAGACTTGGTGAGGATTCTTCTGTTTCTCGCAGCAAGTACATGTCCACCAAATGTTTGCACATACATGTGTCTACTCTCCTCATCATCTCATTTCACCGTTGGTATCTGAGATATTGCTGAAAATGGTCTTCACGGTCTTCACGGCTCCACGATAAAGCTCGAGTCAAACCAACCACCATGCATGCACAAAACGGTCAAACCTCCTTCGACGGGACAGCAACGTGAAACTCAAAAATCTAGGAAGATTCAGTCATCATTATCTCGCTCTTCAACCATGGTATCATGAACCACCGCATGCCGACTTGCATATGGCAACCACATCCAGAAGTCCTGTTCAAATTAGTAGGTTAGACGTTCAGTTTGGATCTGAGTGTCCTGCCTAAATTCTCCCGGTGCATCCTATTCGTAGCAATTGCAGGAGGTGAATCACGGAGTTATTATCTTCATATGTCTATCTAATTGTTCTCTAGAAAGGAAGGCCGTTTTTCTCTTCACTCTAGCAGATAATTTCTCTTCCCCATTGAGATGGATGCCAGATATATATCTGCAAGGTCTTGATGTATGGAGAAAAGTTTTCACCAACTGAAGGGCCAACTATCTTGAATAGGGGTCAATAGCTCCCGTGCGACATCTTTTCTTGGAATTGGACAGAACAAGACATAGCTAAAGGAGATGGCTACCATGCGACGTTTCTTTGGTAGAAAATAGCCCAGGACCACATGGGCATTAAAACGGTCGTTAAGGACACATTTAACTTAGTTCTAAGATTAGGTTAAGACAGACCGGTCGGTTGGTACAGCCAGTCAAACAAACCGCTTCCGACCGAGCGAGCGCGTCACACGTACTGTAGCTTCCCCGACGGCGGCGACGGACCTCACCCATCGTTCTCGTCTTCGACGGTGGCGACAACGCAACATTCTTTGAGGCGGAAGCGATTTAGTTCGACGGCGAAGGTGGTGAGTGCCATTTGCAACCTAATTCCTCTCTCATTCTTCTCAAATCGAGATCTGAGCGTGCCCATTGATGCTAGATTGTGGAGGCCGGGTGTGCTAAACGAGGGGAACGAGATGGAGCCGCGAGAGGGGACTTCTAATCGGTATATCCCGCATCTCTAACACTTGATTTCTGTTTGGTTTGGCTCCTTGTTCGCTTCCGCTAGCTCACAGTGGCCGCCAAAAATAGGGGAGACAATGTTGCACGCACACCTTCGAATTTTGCATCAAATTCTTTCCCTCTAGGGCTGTGTTAGTTGATGGCAGCACGCAGGTAATTGAGAGAGATACAATTGTTAAATGGGAGGTGGAATTGGAAGATGTTGATCCCCAATAGCTACAAAGCATGGAAGAGGAGGCGGTGAGGAATATGGTGGACAAAATTGGGGAGAGTGTGGTTTGGGGGCCAGAGCAAGAAGTTTCTTTGTTACGATTTGATGATTGGAAAGGTGAGTATGTTAGGATTGAGACAGGGAAACAGATGGTTGATGAAATCGATGAGCGAGACGGTTGGAGAAGCAAAAGTGCTATGTTTTTAGCAGAGCTCATTGATCCGAAATCTGATTCGAGGGTTGGATATGTGCCCTCGAAGTTGGCTTCTCAGATGGCTGAGGATGATTGGGCTGCACAAAGGCAAATAATGCCTATAGTTACTGAGTTGGCAGTGTTAACACTGGAGGCTGCAGATGCTAATGCACAAGGGGAGGCTGAAAAGATTGTAACTGTTGATTGGAATTCAGTTCAGATAACTGTCCGGACTGATTTGGTCATTGCACCAATGTCTGACATTGAAATGGCAAAGCTTTTTGGCATTCCTATAGATGACAGAGACAAGGAGAGGGATGAAGCTGCAAATGATGGTGACAACCATTCAAGAGATGAAGAGGCAGATATAGATCCAGAGTTGTTGCAATATGTTGTAGTTCATGTAGATGATGCACATGATGATGAGCTAGTAACAGTTTATGACAAAGAGAACCCAGTTATTGAAGTTAGGAGATTGTTTCCAAGCATGGATGAATTCAGGATGTGTTTCAGGACATATGCAGTCAAACGTGAGTTTGCTACCAAGACTTTGTGGACTGATAAAAAGAAGTTCTATGCAAAATGCATAGGTTATGATGGTGGTGCGAAGCCTTGCAAGTGGTATATATCTGCTAGACGCCAACCTGATGGAAGGACAATAAGAGTGAATCAAATTCCAAAAGCTCATACTTGTATTACAACTTCTCAAAAAGTTACAAAGATGACATCACAATTATGGGTTGCAGAAAAAATCAAGCCTATTTTAGCCACAACACCAAACAGCACTGCAAAGAGACTAAAAACAGACTTGGAAAAGCAGTACCCCATTAAGCTGAATTATACTACAGTGTGGAAGGCAAAGCAAAGGGCAATGAAGGAGCTATATGGTGATTGGGCAAATACCTTTCGAATGCTTTATAACTTCAAAGCAGAAGTAGAGAAGAGGTCACCTGGCAGTGTTGTGGAGATAGATACTGAGGTAACAACTGATGGGAAAGTCTTCTTCTCTAAATTCTTCATGGCTTTAAAGCCTTGCATCGATGGCTTCAAAGCAGGGTGCCGTCCATATTTGAGTATAGACTCATCATTCTTGACTGGCAAGTGGAATGGTCAACTAGCAGCATGCAATGCTTTAGATGGACACGATTGGATGTTCCCTGTAGCTATTGGCATGTTTCAGTCTGAGTCAGAGGCATCATGGACATGGTTCATGATGTAGTTGAAAAGATGCATAGGGCCAGTCTCTCCTTTGGCAGTGCACACAGATGCATGTAAAGGTTTAGAAAATGCAGTAAAAATTGTTTTCCCTCATGCTAAGCAGAGGGAGTGCTTCGGCCATATGTGGATGAATTTGATCAAAAAATTCAGAGGAGATGATTTTGGGCGCATGTGGCCAGCAGCAAGATCTTACAACAGACAGACACATTCATATCACCTTGAGAATATTAAGGCTACATGCTATGAGGAGGATAGGGTCAAGTTTTGTACATGGTTGGACACCTACCATTCTCTTTTATGGTACAGGTCAGGTTTTAACACTGCCATCAAATGTGATCATATCAACAATAATTTGGCAGAAAGTTTCAACAACAAAGTGAAGGAGTTAAAAGACTTGCATGTCCATGACATGGTTGACCAGATCAGGATTATGATCATGAGGTTGTGGGAATTGAGAAGAAGGCTTGGTGATGTTCTTCAAGGAGATAAGCTTCCTGATGTAGTGCAGCAGGTGGTCAACAGGAGCAGAGATCTTGCACATTTGTGTGTTGAGAAATCCTCATTGTGGGGTGCTGAAGTCAGAGATACAAAGACTGGCAGGAGGCATGTTGTTGACACTCAATTGCATGAATGCACATGCCTTGAGTGGCAACACACTGGGAAGCCTTGTGAGCATGCCATACTTTTCTTGACCTCCAAACATAAGCTAAATATGCACCCATATTTGCATGAGTATTATTCTGTAGAAAAATCCAAGGCTGCATATGCAACACCAATTCCAGAACTTACAGACCAATCTCAGTGGCCTGAAGTGGAAATTCAGTTCTCCTTGTGTCCTCCATTGATGAAAAGAAAGGCTGGGAGGCCTAAGCATAGTAGATTCAAGGCTTGGTTTGAGAAAGGTGGGAGCAGCAAGAAGGGGAAGAAAGATGAAAAGAAAGATGGCAAGCCAAAAAGGGCCCAAAAAGGTAACAAGAATAGATATAAACTCTGTGAAGAACTTGGACACCGAGCTGGCTCTACCAAGTGCAGATACACTGTTGAAAAGCCAAAGTATGTTCATCGAAAATCTCTGTATTTCTTGTTGATGATTTTTCTTCCCCAACTAACTTGCTTGTTTTCAGGAGGAAGCATGGAGAAAAAGCCCCACCTCTTGTTGTTGAAGAATGCTGGCCAGTGAAAAAGGCAAGAATCAATGGCTCAAGAAAGAAGAGAACTAACCAGATCATGTTTGGTGCTACTGAGGTGCAAATTGAACCTGTTAATGTTGTTGAGGATGAAGTGCAAACTGTTGAGGTGCAATCTGAACCTGTTAATGCTGTTGAGGATGAAGTGCAAACTGTTGAGGTGCAACCTAAACCTGTTAATGCTGTTGAGGATGAAGTGCAATCTGAAACTGTTGCAGATGATTTGGCTGTTGTCCTGCCATGTGAATCTGCTTTGGCAGCTGTGTTGCCATCTTTGGAGGTTGTGCTGCCAAGTGTTGAGTTGCCATCTTTGTAGGTTGTGCTGCCAAGTGTTGAGTTGCCATCTTTGGAGGTTGTGCTGTCATCTACTCAATCTGTAGAAGTGCAAACTGAAGAAGTTGGACATGGTCAGGTGCATAAGTTGAGGGGGCCTAGTGGAGTTGGCAGGAAAACCAAGAGCATCAACAAACTGTGCGATGTGGAACCAAGTAGTGGAAAGAAGGTGAAAAAATCGAGTGGTAGAAAGAAGCAAAAGAAATAGAGTCGAAATCATTCAACTATGATGTGATTTGATGTGAAAACTTAAGTTTGTTGTCATTTGATGTGAAAACTTATGTTCTCTGATATAAAACTTGATAGATTTAATGGGTTATGTCATTTCATGTGAAAAGTTATGTGCTATGATGTTGATTTGACTTGATTCAAATTCAAATTTGAGCCTATCTACAATATTTTTGGAGTTCATTTGTTTGTTATGTGATGTTGCACTGTTGTATGTACTACCATGCACTTTATTTAATAAATCCAAGCCTTTTTGCGAAGTCGAACTCATAGCCACTGAAATGTTGTCCAAACAGGCTCCAAAGCTAGGGAAAACGACCCCATTTCTAAGCAAGTTTTTTTTCGACCTTCTCAAAATCACCCAAAAAGATTTTCTTAGCTTATATTCTACATATATAGCATCAATACGAAGTCTCACATTTTTTTGAATAAGTATTCATATTATTTATTTATTTTTGAAAAAACACCCTTTAATACAAAGTCAGTAATAAAACAAGATTAAAAGTTGAAAATGCAAAAATAACTTCAGATCCTCCTTAGTCACTCCAAAATGAAGCTAATGTGAGGTTTTTTTGATTTTTTGCATTTTCAAAACCTCAAACCCTCTTCTCACTGGACTCTATGCAACCTCAGTCGAGATAGTCCAATTTGTGAAGGTTTTTTCGTGCAAAGATTATTAGATCAAGTCTATCATTTTATATCATAAGTATGTAACATAACAAGACTATGTGCGCAAGTTTTACATTTTTCGATTTTTTTGAATTAGTTATGCACATTTGAAGTTCGGTCAAACCTTTCAAAACCCCGTTGACTGCCTCCAAACCCCATCTAACCCTAACGCCAAACGTCGACCGTCGATCTAACCCTAAGGCCAAACGTCAGCCGTCGATCTAACCCTAACACCAAACATGGAGCGTCGATCTAACCCTAACGCCTAACTGTGGCCGTCGGATAAGCCTTCTAGAAGGATTCCGCGGGTGTAGCAGTGGGCGATCCGTGGGAGCCCTGATTCTCCAATCTGATTGGCCACCGTTTTTTTCTCCGATAAACAGATAACATTGAGCGGGGGAGCATCTGAGTGACCATTGGGTCGATCGGACCGGGCCGGGCTGCCACGACGTGCTCTGTTGGCATGCATGCGAGAGGGAGGGCTGCCCGCGACGTGTTGGCATGCATGCAATAGCGTCATAGCCTAGCTATTCTGCTCGTGAACGACGCAGGCTGATTTGCATGCACGCAGTGACGCAGTAAAGCAGCAGCAGGCGCGCAGCGTATAGGTACGTCGCATCTAAGCTATTTAAACCATTTGAACAATTGCATGCACGCAGACACGGGACGGACGCGTTGGTGAAGTGTAGCTCCCTTTCGCAGTGTCACGCGCGGTGGAACGGTTTCTCACGCGGCAGCCTTACCGTCACGCGCCAAAACGAAGCATCTAGCCTATGGCCCGTGCCGCTTTGGATTCTCTGTCCGCTGATTTAATGCACTTATGCCACCACAAACGGAGGAGAGAAAATGAAGCACCGTGTACATTGACCACGGCTACAACGTGGCTATATAAGGGGCACCATTTCCTCATCCCTCTCCCCCTCACACTCATCTCTCAAGTCGCCCCCGCTTCTTCCTTTCGAGCCAAATCCACCACTTGAGCAACCACTCCACTTTCCAAGCCACCATGCAGTTCACCGGTCCTACCTACCGCCGCCCTCGCACCGTGCCGGAGTTGCAGTACCCAGCGGGCAGAATCGTCCAGAGCAGCCTTAGGGTGTGGGCGATATCGAGGTGGAGGGGCCCTTTTGAGTTGGCTCGCTTCTTCCTCCGTTCCGGCTATCGCCACCTCCCTACGGGCACTCCACCCATGTTCCAGCTCCAAGAGCACTACGACGGCGGCCACGGCAACTTCGCCATCGGCCTGTACGTGACGTTCACCAACCCCTACGACGCCTACCACCTCCTCGGCGAGGTGTTCTGGTGTGGATGCGAGTTTATCGCATTCACCACCTACAATATCTTCATAAATTTCCACCATATCTTCCTCGAACCCAACGACATGCACACCCTCCCCTACCAGATGCCGGGGGAGGACGAGTGAGAGGCGCCGGCTAAGGAGGGGCCAAGGAGCGCTGGCCGAGTCTTTCTATCTAGCTTGTGTTGTGTTGGTTGGGGCGTGTGTGCCCGTGTATAGTTTTAAATATTTTCGTTTTATGTTTTATGCACTATATCTTGTAAGAGGATGCCCCTCTATATGTTGTAAGGGGATGCTATTTAGGGTATCCGATGCCCCACTATCGTGTTATCTATGTTGGTCGTACTAATATATTAATATTTATTCGTGCCTCAAGTTTCTTCATTACATTCTATTTACATTGTTAAACTATGTGACCGTGTGTAGTAAAAAATGCACTCAAACATGATCCAATAATATATTAATATTTATTCGTGTCTAAAGTTTCTTCATTGCATTCTATTTACATTGTTAAACTATGTGTGTAGTAAAAAATATACTCAAACATGATCAATCATAAACTTTGTGCCTATATTGGCACACTATGTCTTCTTTCTTTGAGAGAGGCACAACCAGTTTAGGTAGAAACACACGTGTAAAAACTTTCAAAACACCATAGCATGCACAAACCAAAAGAAATTTAAATTGTTACTTTGAGTGTACCTTTTGGTAAAAAAAAGCGCCGTCGGGTTTTGGTTCACAAAGACTGCTAACTAGAACCAACCTTTTATTTCGGCCAAAACAACACGCGGGTGCACCCTAGCAGCAAGACACGATAAAAGAGCCAAAACAACGCGGGACAACTCAAATAATTTGAAGCTTCCTGTAGTCATATTTGTGAAATAACGATAAGACGAAAAGATATATCTATGTGAATAACCGTGTGCACTTTTTTTGCACTAGCTACACTTCTTTTATCAATGGGCCTGGCTATGTCCTATTCGTCCCTGTGTATGTTATAATTGGGCCTGGCCTTTTCTGGCAACTGTCAACCAACTTTTTTTTACCTTTTCTCCCTCTACCACTGAACTCTACACTCTGCCCACACCTCACTGACGACGGACTGAAGAAGTGAAGAAACCAAACAGAGTGAAGAAGACATGCCGAATTTGTGCAGCACAACACTTTTATTTAAACATCTTTTACGATTACAAGTGATGCACAAGCTAACTTCAACAGTGATAGTCTAAACTAACGACTAATTATCATCACATAAACAAATGCGAGAGCAATTACACAAACATAAAAAAGACCGGCCACCAAATTGTCCGGCTTCTTCAATTCGATGATTGTCTTCATCTGCTTGTTCAGGTTCTTCAGCTCTGCCGTCACTCCTGCATCCCCCACAGTAGTGTGGCATCCCGCTAAAAGCACTACTAGAAAATCGCGTTGTTTTTGTGTTGCACGTCATCATGACCGCGTGCTCATGTCATCATGCCACATTGCATTTGAGCATAGTCATGACATCATGCATTTGTTTGTATAAAACTATTTTCTAAAAGCCTAGTTTTGTTTTCTAAATATTCCCCGTCTTAATTTCAAATCAAAACTCCGGTCTTTTCCGGATCTTTTATTTGTCTAAAAACTATTTACAAAAGTCTATTTTAAATTGAAATAAAAGTTTATATTATTTTTGGGAGGCAGCCAGCCAGGCCCGAAAGCCCGGCCGGCCACCTCCAAACCCTAGTCTAAAAATATCTGGTTCTAATCCTAATTCTACCTAATCCTATTCTACCCAGCCTCCCTCCAGCTCACCCTGACCAATCCCCTTCCTCCACCTCACACCCTCCACATCACCTCAACCAATCCCGGTTCGCCACCTCAGCCCCTGGCCCCACTTCTCCTGCCCAGCCACCTCTTTTCCCGCCTCCCGCACGCCATACACACACCTGGGCGCGCAGCCCCAGCCCCCCCCCCACATGCCGCCCCGACCGCGTCGCCCCTGGACGTGCACCCCACGCCTCCTGTCGATCCCACCTGCCGCTCGCCCCGCGTCCCACTCTCGATCGGTCCTTGATCCCGCAACCCTCCCACCGACGTGATCATGCGGTCGACCGCACCCCGGCCCCACCACGCGTCCTCTCCCTCCTCTCTTCCAACCTACCCCCGTTCCTCTCCTCGCCCGCAACCACCGCCAGGGAGAGGTCTCCGCTTCATCCCCTTGGACGTCGCCACGCAACCCTCCGCTCGCCCTTCCTCTTCCCCGTCGCTAGGCTCGCTCCGCCTGCTCCGCCGAGCCCCACCGCCACCCTCCACCGTGCATCCGCGCCCCGAGCCATGCTCGACCCCGCCGCCAGGGCCGAAGCCGCCGTCGGCCGCCACCTCCTCCACTCTGTATCCTCCGCCCGACACCCTACACGACCTCGGCCGCTTCCTCCTGTCGACCGCCAGGTCCTCCTCCCCACCTCCAGCGCCGTCTTCGCCGGCCTCCCGCCTTCCGAGCCACCGCCCCGCGAGGCTGCCACCAGCGCCCTGGCCGCCCCAGGCGTCGCCGCTTCCTGCGTGCCCTCGTCGTCGTCTCCTCGCAGTGGTCGTGGCCAAGCTCCACCTCGCCCCGTCGCGGGGGTCGCCCCCATGTCTCTGCCGACCGGCGCGCCCGCCGTCCGCGAAGCGCTTCTGCTCGGCCTCCCTCTCGCCTCTGGCCGCCGTCCTACAGCCGGCCAGAGCACGACCCCGCCTCGCCACCCTCGCCCTGCGAGCTCTTCACCGCGCCGTCACGCAGCTTCGGGTCCTCGCCGTCCCTTCAGCGCCTACGCCTGCGGGCCCTTCTCTGGCTCCACAGAGCGCGCCGCCACTGCCAGGTCCTCCTCCCAAGCATCTTCGGCCCCTTCATCCTCCGCCTTCCCGTACTTCCCCGCAGCGCGTAGCACCGGGCCATCCTGTCTAACACCTGCTTGTTGTCAATGTGGTTCGGATCTTTTAGGTTGGTTTCTCTAGTACAAGTGGGTTGTACCTATGTGTTGTGTATTGGTACTGATCAAGAGAAGATGGGGTGTGGTGTATTACAGCTGCAACCATGTGAAGACAGCGCGTGGTGTTGCTACCCGGACTACTTCAGTCTCGCGACACAGAAACATGGTGTTGTTGTTTGATGATGATCCCTTGTTGACGACTTTGACCGAGACCCTTCCGACGACAAGATCTACCTCCTGGACCATCAAGATCTCCTTCACAGTTCCGATGACCGAGACCCTGAAGACCGATCCCCGTCGAACCTCGGATCCGAACCCCCCTAATGTGTGACCCTGACCCATTCTCCTATTTTATAATATATGATACCAACTTGCTGCATTAAATCATTCATGATCGCATACATATTCAGTAGGTTGGGGGCATTATGCCGATTCACCTCATAATCAATATGGAGTCCACCTGCGGGATACTTTTATCTTATTCTGGACTCTATTTAAATTGGTGTAGCGAACCGATGCCATGGTTTGCCCTGTTTATACAACATTTAAAATGCGGGGTATCTAAATAACTTGAACCATTTAATTAATTGTCGGGACCCCGGTGCCGCTTAATACTCCCTAATTGCACCGCATCTTGCCATGCCATGCATCATATCATGATCATGCCGGATCTTCTGCCGTAGTATTAAATATTGCATCTGGTGTTTCTTCTAGTGTTTGCTTCTTCGCGGACTAGGCCGATGAGTTGATGCGAGTATCGACAAGTTCTCCGGATATGATCCTTCGGCAGTGTTTCCCAGGCGAGCATCTCTCCCCCTTCTACCTATTTTGCATTTAAAGTCTTTATTTCCTCCAGTTGATCTATTGCTATCCGTGTTGCGATGCTTTAGTTTCCGTACACCAGTTATATCCTGTGCAGCCTCTATATTGCCTTGGACACCTCCTATTACCCGTGTTTGGTAGATAGCTGGCCTTGCGAGTCGTAGTTGCTTGCTCAGGTGCGATCTCGTGTTGTCAAGTACCACAGTTGTTGAAATGCTGGCAGATGTTAATGGTGGAGATGCTTATTGGTGGAGATGATCATGACTTTAATTACGACCATTAAAATGCTAGATATAACTAATGTAGAGGCATCGGTGGGCAATAGAGGTTATTTGGTTCTTCCACGCTCACCTGTGTCCCGTAAGACCCCGAGTACTTGATACCTGTTCCTTGATTTTTTGCACTATCCACATCCGGGAGGCCGTGGACCCCCCTGAGCCAGAGCTTGATTCATTTCTATTTCTTGGGGCCACAAAGTAGTTTGGGGTTTTATTACTATGTTGTACTTATGCCATGCTTTACTGCTTTATTTATGATTGTGCGTGGAGCACCTGTACTGTTTAGGATCGTGACACGTTTTTGCTGTATCGACAAGCCCAGTCACACTTTCGGGTTCCCAGTCGTTTACAGCCGTCCACACAAACCCTAGGTCCATTCCAGAGCCGGCCAACTTCGTTGTGGGTAGCTTAGTGGGGTGGCCCCCTGAAATATTTCTGAATCATGTGATCGCTTTGTCGTGAATGCCTCGTTGGGTCTTGAGTTGGTTTTTCCGAGGTTGATCGAGTGTGTGTTGCTATTTGTGCACCCCTACAGGGTAAAACTTTCTAAAAGCCGTGTCCGCGGTTATCGACGACTTGGAGCACAGTATCTCGATCATAGACAAGCATAACTAAAGTAGTGCTATAAATTTGACTTAATATATCTGACTAGTAATCAGCTTCACTATAATGGAATGGATAATAAAAATGCCAACTACTGGTGGATCTGTGGTGATCTGTGGCATACTATACCTGCCTAGTAAGTATTGCAACTCCAATGGAATGTGATAAAAGTGTCAACAACTGCTGGGTTTTGGGATTCCTCAGGATAATTATATCTGACTAGTAAATGTCCCAACTACAATGGAATGGTAATTAAATTGCCCACTACTTATGCTTTAGGATGACTCATGCTATCTATATCTGAATACTAAGTGCTCCAACTAAAACGGAATGAGTAAAATTGCCAACCGTGTGAGTTCCTCGGTCTGACTTCCTCGTTTGGTCTCGAGGGGGAAATACCAGGATGGGTATGTTTGGTGTAGTCTCAGGTTGGATCCAAATTGGTCTTTCTTATCCCTCTCTGATAACCACCAGTTGTACCGAGTCTCTATAGGTTGTTTAGTGCCGTTGCGCTGTTGCTTCAGCCCACCATACCTATGTAGGCGAGAGCCGCCGAATTCTAGCCTCCCCGTGTACTGGCCTCAGTACTGACGCTCCTCTTTTTCCTTTGCCCTTTGTCGGCACCCCTTTTGTTTTAGCAGGTTTGAGATCGACGTCGTTAGCAGGGTTACCCTTCCGACTTGGCCTGGGCAGGGTTATGGACGCCATTGGTTATTCTTCAGGGCTCTTAGCCCCATTTGCATCTTGTCCGTAGTCGGATGCTCTATCGTTTCGAGGTGATTTGGATCTTTGTATATTATATCTGTATTCTTGACTCATGGAGTCGCTGTTGTATATATATCTATTCTATGGGTCCCATCGAGGACTGTTGTGTAATGGTATTACTTCGTTTTCCACCCGCACGAAAGTGCCTGGTGGGCGTCCTTGAATCGTTTCTATGTGGGTTTGGCGGAAAGGGCTAAAACTTGCATAGGGCCGATTTGAGGGTGTTACAGAGTGGTATTAGAGCCCAGCAGTTACGATACCCCAATAGTCCAGCCTATAGGATAACCTAGCTAACAGCCGAAGTAGAGAGTCAAAACTATTTTTTTTAAATCGGTTGGATAGATCTGACTAGGTCTGCTTTTACTCATTACCCCCTGCTATTCTCCTCTTACCTCTGTGTGTTTTAAATCTGCTCTCTTACCTTTCTTCAAGTCCAGGATTTCTCGTGGTTGGGTTCCGTCGTACCTTCAGGGTTTCGCTTCCTCCTTTGGTAACGGTGTTGCTACATTCGGTCTTCATGCTATTTGAGGAATCCTTCATCTGTTGGACTTCTCTTTGTTGCTTCTCGTGCCTTCCAGTGTTTTCCGAAGCGACGACATCTGCTACGCCAGACCCGATGTAGATTCTGGATCACTCTTCTGTTCCCGAATCTTGCTTGTCGAGATCTTCAGTCTGATTTTGAGAGTTGGTTGCATAACGCTCCTATTCGTGTGCAGAGTAATGGTTTGAGTGCGCGATGGACTGATCACCATCTGACTACTCTTATCATTCTCTTTTGTATATTGAATAGGTGGATCCAGCAATTTTACTCCGTCCACGGAAGCTAGAGGTGACTTTATTTGTGGATACCTTTATCTTCGTCCTTTGATTTCTGGAGTGTTCTCGACGATCATGAACCACGACCTCTTGTTGGTGGGTTCGCCGATTTCAAGATGGAGCAGCAATCTTGTTAGTGGTGTCGCGAGGATCTACATGAAGCGAGAAGATTCAGATCGCCGACCTTCTTCCCGGTACCATGAGGCGGATCTCGAGGGCGAGATCCATTGTTAGTGGTGTCGAATTGTGGCATCTCGCTAAAACCACTACTAGAAAATCGCGGTGTTTTTGTGTTGCACGTCATCATGACCGTGTGCTCATGTCATCATGCCACATTGCATTTGAGCATCATCATGACATCATGCATTTGTTTGTCTAAAACTATTTTCTAAAAGTCTAGTTTTGTTTTCTAAATATTCCTCGTCTTAATTTCAAATCAAAACTCCGGTCTTTTCCGGGTCTTTTATTTGTCTAAAAACTATTTACAAAAGTCTATTTTAAATTGAAATAAAAGTTTATATTATTTTTGGGAGGCAGCCAGCCAGGCCCGAAAGCCCGGCCGGCCACCTCCAAACCCTAGTCTAAAAATATCTGGTTCTAATCCTAATTCTACCCAATCCTATTCTACCCAGCCTCCCTCCACCTCACCCTGACCAATCCCCTCACCCTGACCAATCCCCTTCCTCCACCTCACACCCTCCACATCACCTCAACCAACCCCGGTTCGCCACCTCAGCCCCTGGCCCCACTTCTCCCGCCCAGCCACCTCTTTTCCTGCCTCCCGCACGCCATACACACACCTAGGCGCGCAGCCCCAGGCCCCCCACCTGCCGCCCCGACCGCGTCGCCCCTGGACACGCACCCCACGCCTCCTGCCGGTCCCACCTGCCGCTCGCCCCGCGTCCCACTCCCGATCGGTCCTCGATCCCGCAACCCTCCCACTGACGTGATCACGCGGTCGACCGCGCACCGGCCCCACCACGCGTCCTCTCCCTCCTCTCTTCCCACCTACCCCCGTTCCTCTCCTCGCCCGCAACCACCGCCAGGGAGAGGTCCCCGCTTCATCCCCTTGGACGCCGCCGCGCAACCCTCCGCTCGCCTCCCTCTTCCCCGCCGCCAGGCTTGCTCCGCCTGCTCCGCCGAGCCCCGCCGCCACCCTCCACCGCGCATCCGCGCCCCGAGCCGTGCTCGACCCCGCCGCCAGGGCCGAAGCCGCCGTCGGCCGCCACCTCCTCCACTATGTATCCTCCGCCCGACGCCCTACACGACCTCAGCCGCTTCCTCCTGTCGACCGCCAGGTCCTCCTCCCCACCTCCAGCGCCGTCTTCGACGGCCTCCCGCCTTCCGAGCCACCGCCCCACAAGGCCGCCGCCAGCGCCTAGGCCGTCCTAAGCGCCGTCGCTTCCTGCGGGCCCCCGTCGTCGTCTCCTCGCAGTGGCCGTGGCCAAGCTCCACCTCGCCCCGCCGCGGGGGTCGCCCCCTCATCTCTGCCGACCGGCGCGCCCGCCTTTCGTGAAGCGCTTCTGCTCGGCCTCCCTCTCGGCTCCGGCCGCCGTCCTCTAGCCGGCCAGAGCCCGACCCCGCCTCGCCACCCTCGCCCCGCGAGCACGCCCTGCGAGCTCTTCACCGCGCCGTCACGCAGCTTCGGGTCCTCGCCGTCCCTGCAGCGCATGCGCCTGCGGGCCCTTCTTTGGCTCCACAGAGCGCGCCGCCACTGCCAGGTCCTCCTCCCAAGCATCTTCGGCCCCTTCATCCTCCGCCTTCCCGTACTTCCCCGCAGCGTGTAGCACCGGGCCATCCTGTCTAACACCTGCATGTTGTCAATGTGGTTCGGATCTTTTAGGTTGGTTTCTCTAGTACAAGTGGGTTGTACCTATGTGTTGTGTATTGGTACTGATCAAGAGAAGATGGGGTGTGGTGTATTACAGCTGCAACCATGTGAAGACAGCGCGTGGTGTTGCTACCCGGACTACTTCAGTCTCGCGACACAGAAACATGGTGTTGTTGTTTGATGATGATCCCTTGTTGACGACTTTGACCGAGACCCTTCCGACGACAAGATCTACCTCCTGGACCATCAAGATCTCCTTCACAGTTCCGATGACCGAAACCCTGAAGACCGATCCCCGTCGAACCCCGGATCCGAACCCCCCTAATGTGTGACCCTGACCCATTCTCCTATTTTATAATATATGATACCAACTTGCTGCATTAAATCATTCATGATCGCATACATATTCAGTGGGTTGGGGGTATTATGCCGATTCACCTCATAATCAATATGGAGTCCACCTGCGGGATACTTTTATCTTATTCTGGACTCTATTTAAATTGGTGTAGCGAACCGATGCCATGGTTTGCCCTGTTTATACAACATTTAAAATGCGGGGTATCTAAATAACTTGAACCGTTTAATTAATTTTCAGGACCCCGGTGCCGCTTAATACTGCCTAATTGCACCGCATCTTGCCATGCCATGCATCATATCATGATCATGCCGGATCTTCTTCCGTAGTATTAAATATTGCATCCAGTGTTTCTTCTAGTGTTTGCTTCTTCGCGGACTAGGCCGATGAGTTGATGCGAGTATCGACAAGTTCTCCGGATATGATCCTTCGGCAGTGTTTCCCAGGCGAGCATCTCCCCCCTTCTACCTATTTTGCATTTAAAGTCTTTATTTCCTCCAGTTGATCTATTGCTATCCGTGTTGCGATGCTTTAGTTTCCGTACACCAGTTATATCCTGTGCAGCCTCTATATTGCCTTGGACACCTCCTATTACCCGTGTTTGGTAGATAGCTGGCCTTGCGAGTCGTAGTTGCTTGCTCGGGTGCGATCTCGTGTTGTCAAGTACCACAGTTGTTGAAATGCTGGCAGATGTTAATGGTGGAGATGCTTATTGGTGGAGATGATCATGACTTTAATTACGACCATTAAAATGCTAGATATAACTAATGCAGAGGCATCGGTGGGCAATAGAGGTTATTTGGTTCTTCCACGCCCACTTGTGTCTCGTAAGACCCCGAGTACTTGATACCTGTTCCTTGATTTTTTGCACTATCCACATCCGGGAGGCCGTGGACCCCCCTGAGCCAGAGCTTGATTCATTTCTATTTCTTGGGGCCACAAAGTAGTTTGGGGTTTTATTACTATCCTGTACTTATGCCATGCTTTAATGCTTTATTTACGATTGTGCATGGAGCACCTGTACTGTTTAGGATCGTGACACGTTTTTGCTGTATCGACAAGCCCAGACACACTTTTGGGTTCCCAGTCGTTTACAGCCGTCCACACAAACCCTGGGTCCGTTCCGGAGCCGGCCAACTTCGTTGCGGGTAGCTTAGTGGGGTGGCCCCCTGAAATATTTCTGAATCCTGTGATCGCTTTGTCGTGAATGCCTCGTTGGGTCTTGAGTTGGTTTTTCCGAGGTTGATCGAGTGTGTGTTGCTATTTGTGCACCCCTGCAGGGTAAAACTTTCTAAAAGCCGTGTCCGCGGTTATGGACGACTTGGAGCACAGTATCTCGATCATAGACAAGCATAACTAAAAGTAGTGCTATAAATTTGACTTAATATATCTGACTAGTAATCAGCTTCACTATAATGGAATGGATAATAAAAATGCCAACTACTGGTGGATCTGTGGTGATCTGTGTCATACTATACCTGCCTAGTAAGTATTGCAACTCCAATGGAATGTGATAAAAGTGTCAACAACTGCTGGGTTTTGGGATTCCTCGGGATAATTATATCTGACTAGTAAATGTTCCAGCTACAATGGAATGGTAATTAAACTGCCCACTACTTATGCTTCAGGATGACTCATGCTATCTATATCTGAATAGTAAGTGCTGCAACTAAAACGGAATGAGTAAAATTGCCAACCGTGTGAGTTCCTCGGTCTGACTTCCTCGTTTGGTCTCGAGGGGGAAATACTAGGATGGGTATGTTTGGTGTAGTCTCAGGTTGGATCCGAATAGGTCTTTCTTATCCCTCTCTGATAACCGCTAGTTGTACCGAGTCTCTATAGGTTGTTTAGTGCCGTTGCGCTGCCGTTTCAGCCCACCATACCTATGTAGGCGAGAGACGCCGAATTCTAGCCTCGCCGTGTACTAGCCTCAGTACTGACGCTCCTCTTTTTCCTTTGCCCTCTGTCGGCACCCAATTTGATTTAGCAGGTTTGACATCGACGTCGTTAGCAGGGTTACCCTTCCGGCTTGGCCTGGGCAGGGTTATGGATGCCATTGGTTATTCTTCAGGGCCCTTAGCCCCATTTGCATCTTGTCCGTAGTCGGATGCTCTATCGTTTCGAGGTGATTTGGATCTTTGTATATTATATCTGTATTCTTGACTCATAGAGTCGATGTTGTATATATATCTGTTCTGTGGGTCCCATCGAGGACTGTTGTGTAATGGTATTATTTCGTTTCCACCCGCACGAAAGTGTCTGGTGGGCGTCCTTGAATCGTTTCTATGCGGGTTTGGCGGAAAGGGCTAAAACTTGCATAGGACCGATTTGAGGGTGTTACAAGTAGCACCAATGGAATTGCCAGATCTAGATAGACCCGATCCAAACTTCTCCCGCTCCAACGGTAAATCGATCTCCCCTGATGCGCCAGCCAGTTGAATCCGCTCTATGTACTCATCTAGCCACTCAAAATGGGCGCATTGATTCAATTTCTGAAATCAGAAAGATGAACCCTAAATCCCAAATCGGATGAAAAATATGAAATTGGGACACAAAAACCAAAATTGGTAGATTGAGAAGTAAAATCTGACCTTCCCCTGCTCTGGTTTACTCTCGCATTTCACGAATTCCCGTCCAAGGTTGCCATTCTTGTTGGTCAATGTGACCAGCCGCTTTAGGGGCGCAGTACGTGGGCATACAGGGCAGCTTGTCATTGGCACTGCGCCATAGCGCGGCCATGTGCGGCGGGAGGCTGAAGTGGAGCTCGACATGGGAAGGTCGTGGCCCGTTTGCCAGCCGTTGTTGCGCGTCGTCGCCGAAGAAGAAGAACAACAACAGTCGGGGAGGGAGGATCGGAAGGTCGTGGTAGGGCTCGGGTGCTGCACGGCTCGGGGTCCTCTCTTGTACCAATGCTGAGCTGGATAAGTTAATGGGTCCCACGCTGTGGGTCCCACCATCGGGAGACACTCTGCGGGTCCAGCGCTCAGGTCCTTACGTAGTGGGTCCCGCTCGGCTCACCTGATTCGAGTTGTCAACATGTGTCTTTGGATTAAGCAGTAGTGTCGCACCTGGGCTATTTTCTACCAAAGAAACATCGCATGGTAGCCATTTCCTTCAGCTATGTCCTGTTCTGTCCAATTTCAAGGAAAGATGTCGCACAGGAGCTATTGACCCCTTGAATAGCTGGCTAATGTGTTCCGAGAGTACACTATCTGAGTAGCAATTATATGACAACTGTAAACTTAGACCTTACAGTACTTCTATATTTCAACATTTGTTAAAATTCCTAGAGAACAGTAGGTGTCTCTTAACCAGTAAACTGCGTTTGACAAGCTGAGAATTCTACAAAAGAAGTTGTGAATCACCATAATATATCTCAAGGCAGTTTGGAACTTGTGAACACACATTTTTCCATTTGTGGCGCACCATCGGTGGGTGGAAGGCAGAGCTTGGTTGGAGCCTTGGACACGCACCAAAATGGTCTATTCCTGGCAGTGACGTACGTGGAGAGAGTAATAAGCACTTAATTTGCGCGGTCCAGCAGCCGTGCGTAGGACGTGTTGCCTGGCGCAATTCTAGAACATGAAAACAACATGGAGGAAAAGGGCAGACACGGTATCTTCGACCGCTTCGCTAGCAATCCGGCGAGCTCAGCTCGGTGAAGTGACAGAGCGAGACGTACACCGAGTGAGATTCCTTCATCTCCTTTCTCCATAATATATCCACCCAGGCCTCCATTCTCCATTCGCACGTCTCACACCTCTTCCTTCTCTCACTCTCTTTAGAAAAAGAAGGTACACGCACTCTTCTCCCTGTGCTGTCCAAAGACGCCATGACGCGGGAGACCCAGCAAGCCGTGGCGGTGACCATGCCGGCAGAGCTGCTGCACTGCTCTGCTTGCCGCCACCCACTCAAGCCGGCCCGTCTACATGGTGATGAGGACATGCATCTTTCTTTCTTCCTTGGCATGCATCAGTTCAATCCTATTCCCCATTCCAAGTTATGATCTTCCTTCTCGAATCGCCATGGCATCTGACTCTTGGATCTTGATTGGCAGAGTGACGCCTTGCACCTGGTCTGCTCCACCTGCAGCGGCGTCCACGGCGACCCCTCGACGCCGTCCGACACACCCACGGCTCCTACCTCCGCGTCGTCCGCGGCGGCGAACCCTGCTCGGGCCTCAGTCTGGCCCTATCCCCGCGCTGCCACGCCTTCATCGCCGGGGAGAATCAATAAAGCGGCTGCAGGCTGCCGCAACTAGCTTGTGTGTAGAGGAGTACTTCTGTGCTATGTGTGTTATATAATCTCGTCGTAAATAATCTTGTTCTGCCTTCGTCTCTTTTACCTCAGTGTTTGGGAGACCGAAATTAGTCATGAGTGCAGTGTTGGATCCCCTGGTGGATGAAGAAGTAGGGGCTAGCGTGGGGTTGGCTTGGACAACGGTTCCCCTGTTGCAGTGCGGTGGCGGGGCTTCACGGGTCCTGGTGGGCTCGGTTAGGCCAGGAGGGCCTGGTTTTCCCTACGGCTGTATCCGGTCGGCTACTGCCTTCTGGTGATGGAGATAGTTCCCTCCCACACACTGTTGTTCCGACAACCCCCACCGAAGCTTCCTCTTTGCTGGTCTATCGGTCCTACTTCGTGTGTCACGGTGAAACGGCGGTGGCGGATTCAAGACCGTGGTGGTGTGTGTTGGCGAGCGGCGAGCATGATGGAGCATGGCGAAGCGTCCGAGGGTGTGGGGTTTTTTTTTGAGGGGTTGGGAGAAATCCTTGTAATCTTGACATTGGCATGGTGACGCCTACGTGTGCCACCGTCCTGCTTGAAGGGTGTCACGTGTACCTCTTTCCCACCTCCCAGAGCGTACCAGGGGAAACCCTAGGACTTGTCTAGGTAGCAGCGTCGTCATCGTCACCTTTCTTCTTGGAGGTGATGCTTGGTGCGCGACGCTTCAAAGGCATGTGCTGGAACTTAGCTGGAGGGTGCAACGGTTGCGGATCTTCCTCGTTGTCGTCGAGCCACTATTATCAGCTTTGTTTTCTTTTATTTTTCTTTTTGAATTCTTTGTATTTCTCTTTTGAGCGTTGTGATGTCTGGTCCAGCAGCTGTATCAAATGATTGCTACATTAATATAGTTGGACGCATGCCTGTTTCGAGTAAAATGATGGGAAGCCTCCAGGTTTTCATAATTTGGAAATGGTATGTTGACGTTTGAGAAAATCTGGATTTTTTTTCTAGATATGCAAAATATGAAGATGATTTCCGCCAACATGTACATATTTGTTCAAAATATGGTATATTACTGCTACACACTCTAAGTAGGCATTACAAGTTTATATTTGGTCCTCACGATTGTCGTTTTCTTTTGAAAACCAGGCTTCTGTAGCCCGCCAGGTTCTGTTTGAGGCTTTTGCCTCTATAGTATGCTGTATTTCAGTTTATTGTATTCGAATCCATTCAGTGTGTCCTGAACAATTTCGTTTTATGCATGTCTGGAAGATAATTTATGTTCTGTCTATCGCGCATCAAATCATGTTGATCTAGTAAGAACATGCACTACTAACAAAAGCACAAACTGAAAAAGAAAAATGAAGGAAAACATAACCTTAACTCTACAAATTACAGCAAATAACCAAACTCCTCCTCGAAACAGGCATATGCCCAGCTATATTAATATAGCAACCACGATTTGAGACCGCTGTTGTGTCAGATAGCACAACGCCCAAAATACAAAACAAAAACAAAACAAAAAAGAAACATAAGAGAAAACAAAGCCAACGACAGAACGCGGGACCAAACTGTATAAGAAGGAAAGAGCGCAGGACCTGCCAAGCGGGCATACATGATATACCGCAGCTAACACCCACGGCTTAATTTTTTTCATTGTAAATTTTTTCATGGCGAAAATAAAAGAGTAGCCGGACATGACGCAATAATGTGCAGTCTTGAGATGCCTTTTGCAGCTTTATGTATGCTTATCATGAATAAACATCTTTTTTGTCTCTGTGAATATTTTCAATGACCATACTGAAAAAGTAAAATGCCAGTGCTTTATTGTTAAGATATCACAACTTTTCGTCCTATAGACTTGGTGAGGATTCTTCTGTTGCTCCCAGCAAGTGTATGTCCACCAAATGTTTGCACGTACATGTGTCTACTCTCCTCATCATCTCATTTCACCGTTGGTATCTGAGATATTGCTGAAAATGGTTTTCACGGTCTTCACGGCTCCACGATAAAGCTCGAGTCAAACCAACCACCGTGCATGCACAAAACGGCCAAACATCCTCCGACAGGACAACAATGTGAAACTCAAAAATCTAGGAAGGTTCAGTCATCATTATCTCGCTCTTCAACAATGGTATCATGAACCACCGCATGCCGACTTGCATATGGTAACCACATCCAGAAGTCCTGTTCAAATTAGTAGGCTAGACGTTCAGTTTGGATCTGAGTGTCCTGCCTAAATTCTCCCAGTGCATCCTATTCATAGCAATTGCAGGAGGTGAATCACGGAGTTATTATCTTCATATGTCTATCTAATTGTTCTCTAGAAAGGAAGGCCGTTTTTCTCTTCACTCTAGCAGATAATTTCTCTTCCCCATTGAGATGGATGCCAGATATATATCTGCAGGGTCTTGATGTATGGAGTAAAGTTTTCACCAACTGATGGACCAACTATCTTGAATAGCTGGCTAATGTGTTCCGAGAGTACACTATCTGAGTAGCAATTATATGACAACTGTACACTTAGAGCTTACAGTACTTCTATATTTCGACATTTGTTAAAATACCTAGAGAACAGTAGGTGTCTCTTAACCAGTAAACTGTGTTTGACAAGCTGAGAATTCTACAAAAGAAGTTCTGAATCACCATAATATATCTCAAGGTAGTTTGGAACTTGTGTTATGTAGCTAACTCTTCGTTCAGCCGGATATGAGGTAATGACGGGAAGGATTCACGCGCTTTTTGCATCTATGTACACTGTCATGAACACACATTTTTCCATTTGTGGCGCACCATCGGTGGGTGGAAGACACAGCTTGCTTGGAGCCTTGGACACGCACCAAAATGGTTCTATTCCTGGCAGTGGCGTACGTGGACAGAGTAATAAGCACTTCATTTGTGCGGTCGAGCAGCCGTGCACAGGACGTGTTGCCTGGCGCAATTCTAGAACATGAAAACAACATGGAGGGAAAGGGCAGACACGGTATCATCGGCCGCTTCGCTAGCAATCCGGCGAGCTCAGCTCGGTGGAGTGACAGACCGAGACGTTGCTCTTATACTAGTAGATCAAATAGATCAATCGAGACATTGCATTGCCTCAGAAATTAAGGTGTCATCATCAGACAACGGCTCACAAACCGCTTAGGTACCTGCCAGAGGGGCATCAAGTTAGCAAAGAGTGCATCTATTCATCCTGCCATAGTGTGTTTTCCCTTTTCTAGGGAGAAATCATTTGCGTGGAGCTGGACATGGATCGACAACACCTCAAGCACGTTGTCCTTTAATTTGGTGATGGCGACGGTGTACACGGCACGGTTCAACACGAGCTACATCTTTGTGGGTCTGTATTTATACCTTTTTTGAGATGGGATTACAAGCCACTCTTAGCTAAATTGAGAGGTTAGTTATTCAGTTGGGCTTACTTCTACCTTTTACATTTTGGCTTATATATAAGCCACAAAAACTTAGGTGTTTATGGGTTTAGCCTTTGACATTTGACCGGACATTGTTTGGCTTGCCGGAACCTCAGATGGGTAACACCGTTTGAGGTCTATATATAGCCCTATTGTTTCTGGTTACAGCACGATGCACCTATTCAACAAATAGTAGTTGAAACCTCAGATGGCGTCCCTCCTGATGAACAAGGGTTTCTGATCAATACACGATGCATTGCAGTGCATCACCCATGCTCCACGGGCACACAGTGATGTGTTACGTGTCAAGGCGACTTCCCACTTGCAACACACTTTTGCCGGCAATATGCAGTATTTGAGTTCATTGTATTCTGATCCATTTGTTGTATGCATGTATGGGAGATAATTTATATTTTCTCTATGGCACATCACATCATGTTGATCTAGCACAGCTGCTAGTGAGAACATGCACTACTTACTACAAGCACAAACCAAAAAAAGGAAACAAAGAAAACAAAAACTTAGCTCATCCAATTACAGCAAATATCAGAGCTCAACATGAATGAAAGATATTGTGCAGGACCGCCCAAGTTGACAAACATGATAGCGCGCACATCTGACATCCACAACTTATTTCATTCCTTCTAAATGTTTAATGGCAAAAAAATGGTAGCCAGAGATGCCCCAA
This sequence comes from Avena eriantha, assembly GCA_910589775.1. Lineage (NCBI taxonomy): Eukaryota > Viridiplantae > Streptophyta > Magnoliopsida > Poales > Poaceae > Avena > Avena eriantha. Next base: position 467,355,554 of record OU342745.1, read on the forward strand.
TAACAGGAAGTCTTAAGGGGCCTTTTGCAGCTACCTGTTTTACCATGAACAAGCGTTTTTTTGTCTCCATGAATATTTACTGTGATGCAAACTGAAATAATAAATTGTCTCGTTTGTACAACAGCTTTTCGCGCTCTGAACTTGTTGAGGTCTCTTCTATTTCTCTCAATATCGTATGTTTCCACCAGATGTTTGCACGCACACACATTGACTATCTTCGATTGGTGTTTGATCATCTCGTTTCACCGGGAAAATTGGTTCAGTACCATTAAAAGATCTGAACTTTAGAAAAATACCACTGAAAGATTGGGCTCTAGAAAAATACCACCGAAAGGTTGGCCCGTTATGAATTTCTACCATCACCGTGAGGTCCACGTGAACTAGGCCAAACTGACTGAAGCCGGCCCCAAGCCCGAACTCATGCACGACCTGAACTCAAACAGCTGACCAAGGTTTCCTCAACAACAAAAAGCAGCAGACCAAGGAGAGGAGCACGAAGACTGGTGGCGATGGCGGCTCCTCCTCCGGCAGCGCGCTTCCCCGGCTGTGGTGGCTGCTCCTGCTCAATCGGCGGCGGTATCGGCTCCTCCTCCTCCGGCCTCTCCTCCATGGTGTATCCTCCCTCCCGCCTCTCTTCTCCTGCTTCCATTTTTCTCTTGTTGTTCCATGGTATAAAGTCTAGTCTTGGAAATTGAGCTGGGATTTGAGCGGGGATGGATACTGTTGGAATTTCATACGGGTAATCTTCCCTAATAATCCTCTTAAAGTATTCCAATTTGTACAAATTTTGCTTGTCTTAGTGCATGAGCAAAATTCTTATATTTTCCCCTATAATCCTCTTATCTTATGTTCTTCCCCAATCGATTTGTCTTTTAGCTCCAGTTAACGTGGAGTTCACGGAGATGGTACAAATCAATAACAGAGCAAGCTTTCAGTGCTATTTTTCTAAAGCCGAATCTTTGGATGGTATTTTTCTAAAGTCTCGATCTTTTAATGGTACATACCCAATTTTCCATGTTTCACCAGGGCCGGAGATGTTGCTGAAAGGGCTTCAAGGTTCCATGTGAAGCTCAAGTCAAACAACCACCAGTACACCATGTGGCACTGCAAATCTCGTCAGAAGGGACAACAATGTGAAAAAATTAGGAAGGCTCACTCAACATTAGCTTGCTCTTCAGCCATGGTACCATGAACTGTTCCACGTCGACTTGCATGCAATAACTAAGCCACCAAGTGTTGTTCAAATTAGCACGCTAAATGAGCAGTTTTGTTTAGAGTGTCATGGCCAAATTCTCCCGGTGCATCCTATTCAGAGTAATTGTTGGGGGTGAATTATCGGCCATGATTCAGATCTTATGATGCAATTTCATATATCTAGATAGTTGTTTCTTCAATCTAGAGGATGTTCCTTGTTCAGATGTATGGTCGATATATATCTAGAGGCGTGGTGCATGGAGTAAAGTCAGACTTTAGTTTTTACCAACCGATCGATCGACTATCTTGAAAGCTGACGTTGTGTTCTAAGAGTACGCGCTATCCGAGTCGCAATTATATGACAACCGTAAATTTCGAGCTTACAATGATTTTATGTTTTGAAATTGCTTAAATGCCTAGAGGACGGTAGGTTCCTGAGTAACCTAGAGTAGAAGTTATAGTCATCATAATATGTTTCCCAACAGTATGAAACTTGTGTTATGTAGCCCTGATTGATATAAGGGAATGACTGGAAGGCTTTACACGCCTTTTGCAGCTATATACATTATCATGCATGAACAAACTTTTGTCCATAAATCTTTTCCATGAACAAAATGAAATAGTAAAATGATGGTACTACAACAGTCCGGGGATATCACAACTTTTGGCACCAGTACTTACTAGAGCTAAAGGCGCACTTTGCATAGCAATGGAGTCAATGCGGCACGTTTGGTTGCCCACATGGCCTCATTACCTCCCTCCAACACACAGGGGGTGCGAGATTGTGCTGCTTGCTTATCCGCACGAGTGTCTGGCCTGGCCCCGCCACGACCGCTAAAGCACACCACAACCTGGCCTAGGAGGAACGCCTGAATCAGTTGTTTCCCTAGAGCTACTCATGTGCAGGGAGGGGGAGCACCCACGGTATCGGTAAGAAAATAGGCAATGAGGTCTTGCATTAACATATTTTCAAAACAAACTTATGTGAATGCCTACAATATCAGTAAGCATAAGCAGTGAGGTATTTATATAACGTATTTTAAATAAAACATATACTAACGCCTACAATATCGGTAACAATAAGAAATGAGGTCTTGGCTTAAAAAGTATGTGCAATAAGCATTAGTAACAGTACTTCGAGGTTCCAATTAAATTCTGTTTTTTTGGTACAGATGCATGAAGATGATTTCTATCCATGTGTAATTTTTAGTTGAAAAAATGTTATATTCCAAGCTAAACACTCTAAGTATGCATAAAAAATCAATTTTTGATCTTCACATTTTTATTTTTATGTAGGCCACATATGAAATTATAAATGTTTTAAAACAATTATATACATGTAGACATCTGTATGCACATATATGCCTTTCAAAGATTTTCTTTGTCAAAAAATGGAATTTCTTAAAAAATACCATGCTTTATATTCAAGGTTTCCTCCAGTAGTTTGGATTGTACTTCACCTGAGTTCATCGTATGATTCATTCTTTTGTACTCATGTTTATACTTTGTCTATGGCATCTTACACCATGTTAATCTAGCATGGCCGCTAGTTAGAACATCACTTGTCCACATCGATGACGCGGTCACATGCGATCGTAACCTAGTGGGTCTGAATTGATGATCACTTGATGCCTTGATTTGTGAGGATTAATTGATCCCACACTACCTATGGATGAAAAATGTAAATATATCTTATGGGTCTACGGCAGGCTCAAGCCTAGTCTAAACACATTTTTGTAAGGGTTTATTATGATTATGTCCCTAGTTCACCTGAAAATTGGGATTGTGCCACTATGAATCGACCAACTGAAGAAATGCTACCAACCGACGTAGACTCGTTACGTTTGTGCCCCTTGTTTTGTTTGATGTCGGCCGCCATTTTTCCTATCTAATTTATCGTCTGGTTGACTCAGTTTGTTACACGTGGGTCCCATCACACGTAGTCGTTGTTCTCACCATTATTCTAACGAGCGGGTCCTGCCACCTGAGTTGTAGGTGTCGCGCATCCCTGAAAGAGGAAGCAGGGAGCAAATCTATGTAGCTCTAGAGCCTAGTGAATGTGTCGTTCGTCTTCCCTGAAGGGTAAAAACTATAATTCTGTCTCTATCCTTTCAATTAACGACTCTAGTTCAGTGGTAACAGCGAGGATGGATGTTGATAACCGTAGGACGTCTGTCATATCCGGATTGCTATTGAAGATTCGGCACGGGTGTCAGACTGAAATCTTACCGGGCAGTAGAATTGAAGTTAGTGTTGGTTCTGATTATCTACTAACAGTATACGTGGGAGAGCTAACTCTATGTGACATGTATATGGAATTTGGTAAGTTCCCGATAGCCAGAATGAGGAATTTGTATCCACGTACTACGACATAAATTCTCGGACTTTCTGGGACATTAGGACCGACAAGTCCATGGTCATGATGTGGGGTAAACATCTGGGGATTAGAACTGTGCTGATATATATCCACATTGTTAATAAAAAGATTAGGGAAGAGACCATCGTCAATGATTTCGGACCACCTATAACACACACAAATCAAGCGACCATAACAAAGCTGGACAATGCTGGACAATGTGGCTAGGGTATCTTGAACCGATCCTTGCCAACCCGCATGCGGCAACTGTGTCACGCACATGGCATGTTCAAATAAGCAGGTTAGACGGGCATGGGCTCCTGCCAAGGTTCTCCCGATGCATCTTATTCTTAGCAATTGTCACGGGTGAATCGGTGCGATTCAGCTCCTATCATGCTATCTTTATACATCTAGCTAATTGTTCACTTGATAGGAAGTAAGTTTTTTTCTTCTTTTTAGCAGATGATTATTCTCCCCTATTGAGATGGATGCAAGCTATATATCTACCGTGTCTTGGTGTATAGTCGTAAAGTTAAACTTTAGTTTTCACCAACTGGTCGGCCAACTACCTTGAAATTGCTGACTGATGTGTTCCGAGAGTACGTTCATTTGAGTAGTAGTATTATTATATATCACAACTATATACCTAGAGCCTACTATGTTTCGACATTGCTTAATTAAATGCCTAGAGGACGGCAGGTGCCTAGTAATCAGTAACCTCAGTGTGAGAATTCGAGTATTCTAGAAAAGAAGTTCTGAATCGTCCTCATATGTTTTCAAGCAATTTGAAGTTTGTATTACATAGCTAATTCGAGTAGCCAAAGATGAGGCAGTGACGGAAAAGCTTCACATGCCTTTTGCAGCTATATATATTATCATGAACAGATATTTTTCCATGAATATCTTTCATGAACGAACTGAAGTAGTAAAATGATGTTGCTATAGCTTGGATACATCACAACTTTTGGCACTCTGTATTTGTTTTTCTGTCGGTACTTAATAGAGTGGACTGCGCACTTTGCTATGTGTGTTCTCCACTTAGGGCATGTTTTGTTGCCCCCATCACCTCCATCCAGGTTTAGCGGGTGCTTGATTTTGCTGCTTTCTTATCTGCACGAATGCCTGGTCTAGCCAGCGCGAACCCTAAAGCACACCACGCCTTTTAAAATTTTCAAGTAAAAAATGGAGATTTTGAAAATTTTAATATAGGCTGCTATATTTTAAGCTTCCCCTTGTAGTATGCATTGTGTACTTTATTTGAGTTCATTGTATTCTGATCCATCCGCTGTATTCATGTCTCGGAGATTTTATTTTCTAGCGCACATGACATCATGTTGATCAGCACAACCACAAGTTAGAACATGCACTTTTTCCGGTCACATGCGTGTGTAACCTAGTGGGTCTGAATTGCTCATCACTCGCCTTGATTTGTGAGGATTAATTGATGACACACTTCATGTGGATGCAACATGTATATTTTTTATGGGACTATGGTTGGCAAAAGGCAGCCTGAACAGATTTTCATGAAGACATGCATAACCAGTCCAATAATTTACAAGGACAGACTGTAAAAGAAAAAGGAAAGAAAACAAAAGCTTAACTCCACAAAGAAGAGCAAATAACAAAACTGTACGAGAGGGAAAGATCTTGTGCAGGAGCTCGGCCCCAAGTTGGCAAACGATCAAACATGGTACCATGGTCTAACACGCCCACGATCTATGGCAACTTGCATGTGGCTACTAAGTCACCAGCGAGGACCATTCCAATTAGCAGGCCACACGAGCAGTCTGGATCAGAGTGTCCTGGGTTCTCCCGGTGCATCCTATTCATAGTAGTAACTATCGCGGGTGAATCACTGGGCATGATTAAGCACCTGACATGCTATCTTCATATATATATCTAGCTAGCTGGTCTCTTATTCTTTATCGGAAAAACTTGTTCTCTCTCTCATGATTCTAGCACATGCTGGTTATTCTTCACTATTGAAATGGATGTCACTGATATATCTATAGGGTCTTGGTGTGTATGGAGTAAAGTTGGACTTCAGTTTTCACCAACTGATCAGTCGAGTATCTTGAATTGTTGTCTATTGTGTCCCAAGAGTACGCTGAGTACCAGTAGTAATTACTCCCTCCGTGCACATTCAAAGGTACTTCCACGACTTTATGTTAACTCAAACTTTGTTGTGTTTGGCTGACATTATAGAAAATTGTAGGAAATATGTAATATGAAATTAGTGTATTTTGAAACTAAATTTCAAGATATATGCATATAGTGATATTAATTTGGTGTTGTATATATTGCTAATTGTTTCTATGAATTTAGTCAAACTTAATTTGTGTACGGAGGAAATATATGACAACACTAAACTTAAAGCTTACAATGACTTTATGTTTTTCCATTGCTTGAATACCTAGAGGATGGTAGGTGCCTTGTGATGAATAAGCTGAGTTTGAGAGCCTAGTATTCTAGAAAATAAGTTTTTAATCATCATAATTATCTTTCCAGGCAGTTTGAAACTTGTGTTAAGTGGCTAATTCGATTGGCCGGATATGAGGCAATGGCGGGAAAGCTACGCGCGCCTTTTGCAGCTATATACATTAGCATGAAAACACTTTTTCCATGAACAAACTAAAATACTAAAATGATGGTACTATAGTTTGGAGATATCACAAAACAAGTAAGTTCCGAGACAAAACTTTTTGGCACTCTGTTTGGGTATTTAATAGAGCGAATGGCGCACTTTGCTAAGCTATGGACTGAATGTCTGTGTTCTCCACTTAGGGCGTGTTTTGTTGCCCCCATCACCTCCATCCAGGTTTAGCAGGTGTTATATTTTGCCGCTTGCTTATCTGCACGAGTTTTTTTTTTCGAAAAGGGGATGTACCCCGGCCTCTGCATCGGTCGATGCACACAGCCTTTTATTTAAAATTCAAACCTGGACTAGCCCAACACGAACCCAAAAGTACACCACAACCTGGCCTAGGAGGAATGCTTGGCCCCACGAATTACAGCAAATCACCAAATTGTACGGGAACTAAATATCGATCTTGTGCAGGAGCCCAGCCTCAAGTGGACAAACATGGTATCGTGATCTAACACACCCCACGAGCCATGCCACCTTGCATGTGGCTACTAAGTCACCCACGAGGACTGTTCCAATTAGCAGGTCAGACGAGCGGACTGGATCAAAGTGTCATGGTAAAATTCTCCCGGTGCATCCTATTCAGAGTAATTGTCACCGGGCATGATTAAGCACCTCTCGTGCTATCTTCATACATCTAGATAGTTTTTCTCTAGTTCTTTATCGGAAAATGTTGCTCTCTCTCTCTCTCATGAGTCTAGCACATGATTCTATTGAGATGGATGCCACGAACATATCTATAGGGTCTTGGTGTGTATGGAGTAAAGTCGGACTTTAGTTTTCACCAACTGAGCGATCAAGTATTTTGAATTGTTGTCTATTTTTTCCCAAGAGTATGCTGAGTACCGGTAGTAATTACTCCCTCCGTCCATGTTTTATGTTAACTCCAGCTTTGTTATGTTTGACTGACATTATCGAAAATTGTAGGAATATTTGTAAGATGAAATTAGTGTATTTTGAAACTAAATTTCAAGATATATGCATATAGTGATTAATTTGGTGTTGTAAATATTGCTAATTGTTTCTATGAATTTAGTCAAGCTTAAAAAGATTTGACTTAGGACATATTTGTGTACGGAGGAAATATATGACAACACTAAACTTACAGCTTACAAGGATTTTATGTTTTCCCGTTGCTTGAATACCTAGAGGACGTAGGTGCCTTGTGATGAATAAGCTGATTTTGAGAAGCCTAGTATTCTAGAAAATAAGTTCTTAATCATCATAATTATCATTTTAGGCATTTTGAAACTTGTGTTAAGTGGCTAATTCGATTAGCCGAATATGAGGCAATGGCGAGAAAGCTTCACGCACCTTTTGCAGCTATATACATTATCATGAAAACACTTTTTCCATGAACAAACTAAAATACTAAAATGATGGAGATATCAAAACTTTATCACTCTCAACTTGTTTTGTCCCGGAACTAATTAGAGCGAATGGCGCACTTTGCTGAGTTCCAGTTGCAATGTGTGTGTTCTACACTTAGGACGTGTTTGAATTGCCCCAACACCTCCATTTTGGCTCGGTGTGTGCCAGATTTCGCCGCTTTCTTACCTTCATGGGTACCGTAAAACACTACGCAGCCTTCATGGGTACGTGGCACCAAGCTCGCGCGAGCATGGAGATGAGTCAAGATCACGCGCGATTTACACCTCCCTTCTTCAGCTCGATGTCGCATGAAGCTTCTTCACCGACGAGCAGGGCAGCCAGTCAACGGTAACCCTTCTTCCTAATCTTCTCGGAGCTTTTCTATGCCTTCTCCACTCCTCTGATTGGTGTAGGTAGCATCAAACCTCAGCTCTTGTAACTTGGATCTCTTAGCATGGGGTAAATCTGAGTTGATCTGAAGGTAGTATGTTGGGTTTTGCAAGGTTTCCTTGATGATCTTTCAAGAGGATGTAGAAGATCAGATGACGGCTTGGTAGTATGATAGGTTTTGTATGTCGGCTTTGATGATGTTGTAGGTGTTTTGGTAAATCTGATGTATATTTGATTATGTTCATTGATGATGTTGTAGATCGGATGCTAGCTTGGTCATGTGTAGTATGCAAGATGTGATCCATGATTTGTGCTATTGTGTTGAGCTTCATGGTATTTATTGATATGTTGTCCATGTATAAGGGCAATCATTGGTACAACGATTAGTTCTACACATTCTGTAGTTCTCATCCTTGTTCCAGCTCTCCCTCATACATGACAAAATGCAATGAATATCATTGTACCTTCACCAAATGATGCTGATACGCTCTCAAACGTATCTACTTTTCCAACTAATTTGCTAAGGGTTTTGTCTAGAATCTCATCAAGCATAAAATAAAATTGTCCAGACTGATGTTGTTTTTAGCAGAAACACATTTTTACCTTTTTCATACGTGCATGAACCGAAGGAAAATAAAATAAACCAAATCAAGGAAAGGAGGACCAAAAGCCCACCTAGGGAGCCAAAGGGCACGCGTCGTGGGATCCCAGCTCCACTGGGTGCTCTGACTACTCTCCTTTCCGCCACATGACTTCAGTTACACAGGAGATCCTCCGTCTGCATGCACCAAGTTTTTTCGAAAAAGCAGAGAGCTGACGCAGAAAAGAGATTCTACCGTGCATGCTAGGTAGCGTGCACGGTTTTATCTTGTTTTACTCCGTGTCAATGTGTCCAATTTGTGTGAAACTTGATGAAACATGATGACATAACATAGCACAAATCTCAAAGCAGTAAATCAATGGATGGCACATGCATGTTATATAACGTGCACGAGAGTTGAGGCTGTCACGGGGCTAGATTTGTTTATCTCTCCACGCCGGAGAGGGGGCTTTCGGTGTCGTCTTTATCAGCATCATCGTCCAGACAATTTTCACCGCCATGTCTTCATCCTTTTGCGCCATGTGTGGGTTGTCTTCTGTATTCATATGGGGCGGGCGAGAAACTGGATGATATATATATCGATCATGTAATAAAGAACTGCCGATATAATCTGTGGTATCGGTTCAAATACGTTCTTGCCATGATGTTGATGCAACTTTGTTATTCGTGATGGTTGTTACTGGGACGAGAGTGACCCTCATCTCATATTGGAGCCCTATGGCTATATATGTTGCCGAATGCTTTTTTACAGGAACCGTTACCTAGCGGCACAAGATCCACCGTTGATTCATGATGTAAGATCCGTGCCATAATCAAATTTTTAGATTCATCGTGGTTTCATCCCAGGATTTTTTAGATTCATTATGGTTTCATCCCGGGGCACGAATCTTAGGGCATGAATCAACGGTGAATCTCGTGCCGGTAAGTAACGGTTCCGGTAAAATTTCCGCTTTGATATATGTTCCATTGTACATTTGTGTTTGGGTTATTACGTGCAAGAGATCTTAGTGATTGTTGTGTTTGTACCGCGTCGCCGTTGCGGCCGGGTGACATAATTGTTACGTGGCGCGTTACTATATGTCACTGTAATTTGGTCTTGTGTCGTGCAGCGCAGACAGAGCAGGCGTGTGCAGGATGCCTTGTCTGGCGTTGCGCCTACACCAACATCTCTAACACACATCCAACAAATGGCCACGGCCACAATTTCCATTCTCCCGACACAAGTGAAGGAGCCCACGTTGCTCAAGCAATCGGCAATGGCGGAAACGGCTGCCGTTTTCGCGCCGCGCCGACAACACGCGGACGGCACGCCGCTATCTCACTGGAGTGAGAGCAAGAGCGAGACGTTGCTTTCCCGCCACGGAAATCCAGCTCAGCTCAGCTCAGCTAGCTAGCTTATTAGTGGCGCTACCCGGCCATGGATCTTTCACCTGGAAGCTAGCTACCTTGTGACGCACACGCACGGTTGGTGCCGATGGAGAAGCTGCTGTCCTCCGCCCCGTCGTCGCACAGCACGGTCCCGGAGCGGTTCCACCTGCCGCCCGAGCTGCGGCCGCCGGCCCTGGCCGCGGCCCCCGTGTCCCTGCCGGTCATCGACCTCTCCCGCGGCCGCGACGAGGTCCGCGGCGCCGTGCTCCGCGCGGGCAAGGAGTTCGGCTTCTTCCAGGTGATCAACCACGGCGTGCCGGAGCGGACGATGCGGGAGCTGGAGACGGCGTGCGTCGACTTCTTCCGCCTCCCCGCGGCGGACAAGGCGGCGCTCTACTCGGAGGACACCGAGCGGACCAACCGCCTCTTCTCCAGCACCATGTACGAGTCGGGCGCCGGCGAGAGCTACTGGCGCGACTGCCTCCGCCTCGCCTGCCACCCCGTCGAGCTTACAAAGCCCGGCTGGCCCGAGAAGCCCGCGTCGCTGCGGCCCGCGCTCGAGGCCTTCATCGTCCCGGCCCGCAGCGTCGGGATGCAGCTCCTGCGGCTCCTATCCGAGGGCGTGGGCCTCCGGCCCGACTACTTCGAGGGCGACCTCAGCGGCGGCGAGGTGATCCTCAACGCCAACCACTACCCGCCGTGCCCGGACCCGGGCCGCACCCTCGGCCTGCCGCCGCACTGCGACCGGAACCTCATCACCGTGCTCCTCCAGCCCGGCCACGTGTGCGGCCTCCAGGTGTCGTACGGCGGCGGCTGGATCGACGTCGAGCCCGTGCCCGGCGCCCTCGTCGTCAACTTCGGCCACCAGCTGGAGATCGCCACCAACGGGCTGCTCCGGAGCGTGGAGCACCGCGCCGTCGCCAACGCCGCCGTCGCGAGGACGTCGGTGGCGGCCTTCATCATGCCAACCATGGACTGCGTGGTGGCGCCCGCCAAGCAGCTCGTCGGCGAGGGGAGCCCGGCGAGGTACCGGAGCATCGCGTTCCGGGACTTCATGCGCGTCTACAAGACCGTCGGGGCTCGCCGGGAGAGCGTCGAAAAGGCCTTCAGGATCTGAGATCACCTGCAACCACCAAGCATCTTGCATTCTCTTGCTCCACGGTTCAGGGACATGGCTAGTTGGCTACTGATAGTAAATACACAAGACAAGAAGAGGAGAGAGATCAACCATGCACAAGATTAATTTGGTGATATGAGTATGTGTGTACTAGCTCTGTGTAAAGGTTTGAGTCCATATACTAGTAATAAAGAAACAATTTGAGTATGTATATTCTACTCAAACTAATGAACATAATGATAGTGTATGCATCATTAGAGCTACTATATAAATTATAAATCCCTCTAATAAAATAGCTACTATATAAATTATCCGATTTGCTAGTTCTCATGTGTTCAAGAACTTCTTATCTCTCAATCACCTCTCTCACCATTGGATTTTCTCGTGATTCGTGCAATGTGGGAGTTACACATGAGTTGCAACTAGGTTGTAACCGAAAATTTAATGAGGTTGCAACTGAGAATTAATATAGATTTTATAAGTTGCAACTAGGTTGCAAGTAAGAAGTTATCATACGTCGAGATCTAGGTGATCTCAAAAAATTTGCACATGTAAGTGCAACATTCATCTTCATTGTTCCCAACTAACTCATCAAGTGCCAAGTTGTCATCCTCGGTGTTCCCAACAAATTCATCAAGTTTCAACAAAACAATTTGGTCAAAACTTCCGTCTGGAAGCATACAACAAATCATAATTACCCACTAATAAATTGTTAAAGCCAACTATTTCATTTCACGGTTCCTTCAGGATCTGATCATCATCTTGCTCCATGGTTCATACCGAGAAGATGAGGGATATCAACCATGCAAAAGCTTCATTTGGTGATATGATAATGTACTTTGTGCTTGTATATATATAGTTGTTTGAATCCCGGATACTCTCTTTGGCTCCCAAGATCCAATGATCCCTTAATTTTTTTAAATTCGAAAATCAATTTTACAAGTTAAAAAAATCTAAATGTAGTCAATGTTATATCCTGCTAAATACCTTGAATTCTAGACTACACTAAAATGATAAAATCTGATAAGTTTTGAAGTATATTGTAAGTTACATCATTGAGTACATGCAGGAATGTTTTTTAACTTGTATAAACATGAATTTCCATTTTTAAGAAAATAAACATATTACATCATTGAGTACATCTGGTAAGAAACAATTTGGGTGAATATAAGAGATGTTGGCACATTATCAAGGAGAATTTTCATGCTCTCTGCCATGTTGTTTTTAACGGCACCGTCAATCTCCAAAGCAACAACAATTCTCTTATCACACTGATCTCAAAAGTTTCCAACCCGGAAAATCTGAGCGACTATAGACCCATTTCTCTTCTGAACTCTTGTCTTAAGCTACTCACTAAACTTTTAGCTGACCGCCTTCAAAAGGTGATCCTCAAAATCATTCACCCAAATCAATACGGTTTCATCTGTAGGACTATTCAAGATTGCCTTGCCTGGAGTTTTGAGTTTCTCCACCAGTGCCATCAATCTAAAAGGGAGATCATAATTCTCAAACTCAACTTTGCTAAAGCCTTTGACATGATTGAGCATGAGGCGGTCATATCCATGTTGGAACATTATGGCGCCAATGACCGCTTCCTTGGATGGATCAGAGCGATCCTTGCTACTAGCACTTCTTCGGTCCTCCTCAACGGTGTACCTAGGAAAAAATGCATTGTCGTAGGGGGTTGAGATAAGGCGAGACCCTTTCACCACTTCTATATGTCTCTATGGCAGATCTACTTCAAACTATGATCAACAAGGCTTGTGAAATCAATCTCCTTCATCACCCCATCCCGTATATGAACGGAGACTTCCCAATTGTTCAGTACGCAGAATTATGCAAGCCTGCTCTCGTCGACTCCTATGCCTCAAAGCCATTCTTGAAACCTTTGCCTAATCTAGGGGCCTCAGAGTACATTTTCTCAAGTCCTGCCTTTTACCCATTAATATTTCTAATGATAAAGCATCTCTCCTGGCCGGTCTTTTTGGTTGCAAGCTTGAAAGTTTCCCTTTCATCTACCTTGGCCTCCCTCTTGGCCTAAGCAGACCTTGTATTCAGGACCTTGGTCCTCTATACTTCAGGATCAACCATCGGCTCGCTGTCACCGCCACCTTCCTTTCCCTTGATGGTAGAATCATGGTGACTAAGGCCATTCTCAGCTCTCTACCTACCTTCTACCTCTACACGTTCAAACATGTTGATGGCGCAGTGGAAATAGTGGATAAATCTAGAAGAATTAGTATGTGGGGAAAATCGGAAAAGTCTAATAGACCTAAATCTTTGGCGGCTTGGGACCTAGTATGTAGGCCAATATCCAAAGGAGGCCTTGGCATCACTAATCTCGCTGCCCGGCCTTTCTTTTAAAATTCCTACATAAATCCTTCAACAAGGAAAACTTCCCCGGGTACATCTATTTTGGAGATGTTACAATAATTCTACACCACAAGCGACCAACATTTCGAGCTCCTTATGGTGGAGAGACATCATTAAGCTTTGCTCGAAAAAGTTTAAAATGATTGCATCTTGCTCGATTGCTTCTGGAGATAGAGCCCTCCTATGGAGCGACAAATGGTCTACAGATCCCCTAATGACAAGGTTTCTCAGGCTCCACTCCTTTGCTATTGACAAGTTAGCCTCAGTGAAAAATATCTTCGATATGGATGATCCCATTGATGCGTTTCATCTCCCGTTGTCCACCCAAGCGTTTGAAGAATTCCAGGAATTCAATCACCTCATTAACCAAACCAGATCCACTCGGAATGCTAATGAGAACGACTTATGGTCATACAATTGGGGCACTCACTTCTCTGCGAGCAAGATATACGATCGGAATTTTGAACACAATCAAGCACCTTTTTTTCTCCCTGGTTATGGAAATCAAAATATACGCTCTAGATCAAATCTTTTTTCTAACTCCTCGCAAATGATCGTGTTTACACGAAGAACATGCTCCTAAGGAAAAACTTCTCGCTTGATGACAATGGCCTTTGTAGCCTCTGCGACGGGGGTTTGGTTGAAACCAGGGATCATTTCTTCTGGAAGTGTGAGTTCAGTAAAAAATGCTAGCAGTCTATAAATATCTCCATCGAAGACCGCCTTGAACTCCGATGGTTGCCACTGCCCGTTCCAACTTCAGAAGGCCATTCTTTTTTGAAGTTTTTGCAACTGCAGCCTGGAATATATGAAGACAAAGGAATCCTCTTATCTTCGACAATATTTATCCTACTATCAAAGCCTGGTCCTCTTCTTTTAAAAGAGACCCCTTCCTTCTTTCTTACAGAATGAAGGATGATCTGAAATTCCTTAGAGCTTGGCTAGACGCTTTGTAATTCTTTTTTGGGCTATGCCCCTCTACATCCCCTCTTTCACCCCTTTCTTATATATATTTTTCTGTCTTAATAAAAAATATTGTCAGGGCCTCCCCTGCAGTTTTTATCTCAAAAAAACAACTATATACTCTTCCTGCTACAGATATTATGCATTGCATGGTCAGACATTTTAATATGCATATGTGGCGTCTATCTTCAAGATTCAAACAAGATCATCGAATGACAAGTTGCCATCCTCTGCTTCGAGAGAACTTTTCAGTTCTAGTAGATCAAGACAATACAGCAGGCAGGCGCCGTTAATTAGTTTCTGGTAACAATTTGGTCATGGGAGCATACAACAAAGGATAATTAATCTACACCACTAGTAAATTATTAAAGCCAACTATTTCATTTCACTGTTCCTTTAGACATGAGGACACATGCATTTCTCTAGCTGCACTAGCTACCACATAACAAGAAGGCTAAAAAGAGTTCCTCTTTACAGTAAAACAAATAAATACCCAACATACAAGAAATACTCCTACCCCATATTTTTCTTCTCAAGCCTGTAAGTAAACAACAAGGGTAGGTAGGGCCAGTCAGGAGATGCTGGAGAATGTACATCACAGATGGCTCGGCCGCCTCTTCCCGCTGTCAGTCCGCTGTCTCTTGGCAGGCTTGGCCCAGTGGATGTCTCCGATGCCAGGCGACGAGCTTCCTCCACGGTCGGAATGCGCACCCCATCCAGGCATGGACTGTTGGGACGGGTGGGGGTCCCTCTGGAACGGCGTCCTCACGCCTCTGGGGGAGGGCGACGGGACCATCCGCCCAGGGTTGGTTGGGGGTGAGAGCGGTCCTCGGCCAGAGCTGGACGGAGACCCGATGCTTGTCCTCAGCCGATCCTGTCGTTTCTTCTTGACTATGAACAGATCGCTGGGATGCGGCAGCAACAGCCCCGCCGTTTCGGGGTTCAGATCCCTGCTACCTGGTCCAGAATGCCTCTCAGGTTTGACCCGGCTAGGAGCCTCGCCGACCGACGTGTGCTGGCTATGCTTGCCACTGCCAGAACCATGCGGCTCCGCTTCAGTGGTAGCAGAACGTCGCTTATGGCCTGAAGCTGAGTGCTTTGCTGCACTGCTGTTTGCCCCTCCGCCAGGATTTGCAAATGACATTGCATCCTTGACCTCCTGGAAGTCGGAATCCGGGAAGGCGATCTTCATTATGTTGAAGAATAAGTTATGGAGAGTCTCCGCTTCTACTCGGACCTGCATATCAACGGAGCAAATTGAGATTTTATTACAATAATCACACCGTCACAATTTACATGACTTTAAGATTAATATAATATACATATAGATTACCTCATGCCTGTAGCTGAAATGTTGAACCACACTTTTCAACATTTGCTGCATGTCCGCTATGAACTCAGATACACCGCCGTACTCGAAACCATCAACTCGCAGTTCAATTTTCTGTAGGTCAAGGGTATTGCCAGCCACGCCTTTGGATGAGGGATTTTCATTCCTTCGCCACCAAGAAGCTATGTTGGGTATGATTTGATGGCCCTCTTTGTCAATCCTCCTCCAAAGCTTGCTTATTACATTCTTGCACTGCAGTGATGGAACATGAGATAAATTATAACCCAGCAATAAGAGCTGATTTATAAAAGGCCATAGGATGTGAGCAAAAACAAACACAAACACAAACACAAACAGAAGCAATCGCAAGTTCCAGATAACATAATCATTAAGCTCTGCTGATAAATTCTGTATGTACAGGATAGAAATTAATGTTCATTTCTTCCAGAGATCACAGCTCTCTAAATTTTAACAAAGATACAGGTCACAGAATAGGACAATTTGCTGCAGAAGTGCCGCAGGAACCGGAAGGCATGTCTGGTTCTGTTACTAACCAAACAACAGTTCATCTAGCATTGCCTACCGAGGTGATGTGATCGGAGACTTCCAAGACCTTGCTTGCAAAGCAAACACGTGCGAAACTCGTAAGATGAGGTAAGCCAACTTACTCCCATAAGGGCAATGTTTCTTTTCATAGTACATTATTATGTTTTTGCTCGCCAAATAATTCCAAATAAACATAACGCGAGTCATTAAGCAATTTCTGTACTCATCATTTCAAGAAAAAACAAACCAAACAGGTATTGGCACACTGGGCATGAGATCCAGACATGCCAAAAGCCATGTTTGCTGAGAGTGCACTACAATAAACTACATATACGAGTATTCGCCACAGAAGTTAACCTTGTTGTCCAAGATCCTTTTAAGGAAAAGGAACTAATGAGTTTAACAAAGTAAACCACCTTAAGCATACAAAGAAATGAAGGTTTTATGCTAACCTTTCTTTGTGTACTGTCAGACATCTTAGAATCCCCGACCTTGCCAGACCCAGACAAGTGGGTGGATTTCCCTGCCCTAGAAGTAGCAGGAGAGGCCTTTCTAGATGGCATGTTACGCTTCTGTTTCACTATCGGATGAACTGTGTCTTGCTGCCTGGAAGTAGGATCCACAAAATTATGGGCATCTTGCTCAGACTTCAACTGTGAATCATAATCACCATCTCCTGGGAATGCAAGGCGAGCACCACGTTGGGGGAAAGTACCATCTACACCAGATCTATCTTCCTGTTTTTCTGCATTAGGTCTTGGCCGAGAACGTATACTCCTTTTGCGTTTTATTTTTGGTTGCAGCACCTGTTCATCCTCACCGTCATCTCGTTCATGGTTCCAGCTGCCTGACTGCTGTAGATCCATAGGTGAGTCCCCTGATAATGCAATCTCTCCTTCCTCTAGGTCATCTGTCTGCAAATCATCAGCAAAAAGAGAATTGTATGTTAACTTCCATGAAGAAATTGGAAGTGGAAAAGAAAGAAGAGATAAATAGGTGCCAGGTCTCAGACATACAGCTCTTTTTGAAAAAGTGCCTGGGCGGGCATCTAATGCAGACAGAGACCGTAACTTCTTCAAAGATGAGGATGGGGCAGGTGGTGGTAATCTCCGGCTTCCAGATGAAGATCCTGTAGAACCAGCTTCTTCAGACTTATGAGCTTTTCTGCTCCCCTTCCCATGTTGAAAACCGTATCCATCATCATTGATATGCTCTTCTTCCTCCGGCTCCGATTGATCTTCTTTGTTATCATCAGGTGCTGAATCATCATTTTCCTCATCGTCTTCGTATTCTCCTGTTTCACCTTCTTCAGGAACAGGTGATGTATTCCTCTCTTCATCATCTTCATCAGATTCCTCGTCATCTTCATCATCATCATACTCCCTGTAGATGGAGTACTTACCAGCCTCGGTCGGTCGGCCCCTTCTTTTTTCGAGTTTCTCATTGGTGTCAGGCACACTGCTGCCAGACGCATTTCTGGAAGGCTTTTTGGTTACGCTCGCCACAACACAGTCAAGCTCTGTAGAGCTGACGCGGAGCCACTTTGGAACCTGGTTATGTTTCATCATATCCCCTGTCCAATCAAATTCTTCATCCATCTGATCAAAGAGCTCGACTTCATCTTCATTCCGAGCAATCATACGATTAACTTCCTGTAGTGAAGGAACATCATGAAGAGTTTCCTGATACCTCTCTTCGTCATGCAGTAGGGTCTCCAAAGTCATGCGCCTTTCCTCGTGGGTCGTTCTTTGATCAAAACGACCAGCATTAATGACTTCATCTGCCATATCAATCTTGAACTGTTGGATATTGCTGCGGATGAGACTTTCGATTGAACCCATGTATCTGTCCTTTCCAGCAAGATCGTCCTCCAGATCTCCACTTCCTCCATTCCTTAACTCATCCTCTTTCTGATAACTTGAGATGTTATCAACAACAGCCTCCATGTAAATAACCTTTACCTCCCTAGTCTGCCCTATACGATGGGCCCTAGCAACTGCTTGTTCTTCATTTTGTGGATTCGGATCAGGGTCATAAATTACAACAGTGTCTGCACTCTGAAGATTCAGACCTCTGCCAGCAGCACGGATACTAAGCAAGAATATAAAACAATCAGAACCAGGCCTATTGAAATCAACAATTGCTGACTCACGGTCTTCCAAGCTAGTTGTTCCATCGATTCGCCTGTAAGCAAGTTGCCTCCATTGCAAATAGTCCTCCAGGATGTCAAGAAGTTTTGTCATAGTGCTGAAGAGGAGTACACGATGACCAGACCTATGAAGCTTAATGAGAATCCTATCAAGATTCCACAACTTCCCACAGGATCTGATAATAAAATCTTTCCCATAGTAATTCATAAAAGGGTATGACAGCAAAGGATGGTTACAAACTTTCCTCAGCTCCATGCATTTGTTTTGGAGATTCTTATATGTCTTGGGCTGGTACATTGGATTCCTTTGATACGTATTTTCTCATCTTCAGGATCAACCCTAATGGTGCCAGTGGATTTGATCCAGTCATATATAGCACCTTGAACGGCAGACATTTTGCACCTCAAAACAATAGAATCCTGCAAATGACATGCCAAGTTAATAATGCTTCAAACTTAAAGAACCAAGTTACCAACGAGTATGTTGTTACCTTGGACACATTAATATTAACAGTGAGTGACAAGGGCAAAAGGAAGGTACCTTCCGTGGAAGTGAGCCTTCAACATCTTCAACGCGCCTTCGTAGCATAAAAGGTTCCAAAATTTGATGCAGCCTGTGAATAATAATCACTTTCTTCTCGGTCTCCAACCAATCATCTTCTTCGCTAGGTGTAGGAGCATCCCTCTGAAAAGGCTTTGAGAACCAATCTTGAAATGCCTTGCGATTATCAAAGACTTCTGGTAGCAACAAATTCAGAAGGGACCAGAGTTCCTTGAGATCATTCTGAAATAATTAAAAAATAAATTAAACAACAACCGAAAATAATTCAAACATAAACAAACTCATGTGGTAAAACAAGTATATATAGACACAAAAAATAAAAGCTACTTCCAGGAACAAACGCTCCTTCGACATATCACAGTGTAATGCTATATCACCATCAGTTGAAAATTAGCGATACACATCAATTGGGCTTGCCTGTAGAGGAGTGCCAGTGAGAAGGAGACGCCGCTGGCAACGATAACGATCAAGATCACGAGCCAAGACTGACTCTCTGTCCTTCATTCGTTGGGCCTCATCAATTATAATGTACTTCCAATCAATTCTTGAAAGCTTGGAACGATCAAACATAACAAATTCATATGTTGTTACAAGAATATTAAATTTGACAGCCAAAACCTCCTGCAAGATGATATCAGAGAGAATATCAGATTCAGAGAGCAAACTTTCAGCCAACCAAAGGACTAAACAAAATTCACAATACATTCACTGCCAAATAAGCTTATCTAGGAGAAATAACAAAAAAACATCAAGAATTAAGTTCAGTTTGGGAATAAACAGGGATATACTGATGACCCATTAATTGAGAAATTCCACTTCTATACAGCACCATAGAGCATATCTCGACTGTAGAAAACTAAAAAAGCACTATTGCTACACAATTTCATTTACTCCAAATAAAAATGGAGGACATGTGAGATGATGACTTTGTATCTTGTATTTTTGTTGTCGAGTTCAGTTTGGCAAAGGAGTTTGTTTTCATGCAGGTAACCCATTTGTTGTAAGTCACTTTTCACCATTTATAGTAAAACCAAGTGAACAGATGCTTCAGAGCATAAGAATAATACAAAAGACGACAAGTCTAAAATGATGATACTAATCAGTAAGCAGGTTGTTTCAAAATAAGATTGTGCATGGTTTTCTGAATATCCGTCCCCTTAGAGAATATTGTTCAGTAAACATTATAGCTAGGACTGTTGTGTGTTAGAAGACGGATATGTCTGTACAATAAAATAAGCTAACAGAGAAACTACTTACTTGAGAGAACAACTTCTGCCTTTGATCCTTTGCACCAACATAAAAGATGCAAGATGCAGAAGGTAACCAGCTCAGCAGTTCACTCTGAACAAAGAACAGAAATGATATTGAAAGTTACATTTCTAAACTGTGTACCACAAAATAGACAACACATAAGATTTTGTGAAGTATAATATAACAAAAAATGGCACCTTCCAGTTGACCAAGACAGCATTTGGCACTATAATGAGATGTGGTCCATAATTCCCTTTAAACTCCATCAGGTATGCAATCAATGCCATAACCTGTATAAGAAAAAGGTGCAACTGTTGAAAATACAATCGTAGTAGCATGGCATTGAAAGAAAGAGTGGAGAAATCAATCCTAGTGAGATAACAAAAGTCTAGCAGGTGAAAAACATAGTAACAAAGGCACACCTGTACTGTCTTGCCAAGACCCATCTCATCAGCCAAAATGCCGTTCAACTTGTTATTGTACAAAGAAAGCATCTCTCTGATCTTCATACCTGGGTAACCAGCAAACAAAATTGAAATGAAGATGACAGGCCAACATGTCCCAAGTATATTATTATTACTATTACATGTGATAGTTGGGTTTAAGGGAAATGACCTACCAGTTGGTAGTCCCTCAAAGTTCCTAATCGCAAAAGTGAGGGCTGCTTTGTAATTTTCGCTCCAGCATGAGCCAAAGTAGTACCTCCAACTTTATCAAGGTTTGTTAAGGCTGATAATTGTAGGAATATTTGTAAGATGAAATTAGTGTATTTTGAAACTAAATTTCAAGATATATGCATATAGTGATTAATTTGGTGTTGTAAATATTGCTAATTGTTTCTATGAATTTAGTCAAGCTTAAAAAGATTTGACTAGGACATATTTGTGTACGGAGGAAATATATGACAACACTAAACTTACAGCTTACAAGGATTTTATGTTTTCCCGTTGCTTGAATACCTAGAGGACGTAGGTGCCTTGTGATGAATAAGCTGATTTTGAGAAGCCTAGTATTCTAGAAAATAAGTTCTTAATCATCATAATTATCATTTTAGGCATTTTGAAACTTGTGTTAAGTGGCTAATTCGATTAGCCGAATATGAGGCAATGGCGAGAAAGCTTCACGCACCTTTTGCAGCTATATACATTATCATGAAAACACTTTTTCCATGAACAAACTAAAATACTAAAATGATGGAGATATCAAAACTTTATCACTCTCAACTTGTTTTGTCCCGGAACTAATTAGAGCGAATGGCGCACTTTGCTGAGTTCCAGTTGCAATGTGTGTGTTCTACACTTAGGACGTGTTTGAATTGCCCCAACACCTCCATTTTGGCTCGGTGTGTGCCAGATTTCGCCGCTTTCTTACCTTCATGGGTACCGTAAAACACTACGCAGCCTTCATGGGTACGTGGCACCAAGCTCGCGCGAGCATGGAGATGAGTCAAGATCACGCGCGATTTACACCTCCCTTTTTCAGCTCGATGTCGCATGAAGCTTCTTCACCGACGAGCAGGGCAGCCAGTCAACGGTAACCCTTCTTCCTAATCTTCTCGGAGCTTTTCTATGCCTTCTCCACTCCTCTGATTGGTGTAGGTAGCATCAAACCTCAGCTCTTGTAACTTGGATCTCTTAGCATGGGGTAAATCTGAGTTGATCTGAAGGTAGTATGTTGGGTTTTGCAAGGTTTCCTTGATGATCTTTCAAGAGGATGTAGAAGATCAGATGACGGCTTGGTAGTATGATAGGTTTTGTATGTCGGCTTTGATGATGTTGTAGGTGTTTTGGTAAATCTGATGTATATTTGATTATGTTCATTGATGATGTTGTAGATCGGATGCTAGCTTGGTCATGTGTAGTATGCAAGATGTGATCCATGATTTGTGCTATTGTGTTGAGCTTCATGGTATTTATTGATATGTTGTCCATGTATAAGGGCAATCATTGGTACAACGATTAGTTCTACACATTCTGTAGTTCTCATCCTTGTTCCAGCTCTCCCTCATACATGACAAAATGCAATGAATATCATTGTACCTTCACCAAATGATGCTGATACGCTCTCAAACGTATCTACTTTTCCAACTAATTTGCTAAGGGTTTTGTCTAGAATCTCATCAAGCATAAAATAAAATTGTCCAGACTGATGTTGTTTTAGCAGAAACACATTTTTACCTTTTTCATACGTGCATGAACCGAAGGAAAATAAAATAAACCAAATCAAGGAAAGGAGGACCAAAAGCCCACCTAGGGAGCCAAAGGGCACGCGTCGTGGGATCCCAGCTCCACTGGGTGCTCTGACTACTCTCCTTTCCGCCACATGACTTCAGTTACACAGGAGATCCTCCGTCTGCATGCACCAAGTTTTTTCGAAAAAAGCAGAGAGCTGACGCAGAAAAGAGATTCTACCGTGCATGCTAGGTAGCGTGCACGGTTTTATCTTGTTTTACTCCGTGTCAATGTGTCCAATTTGTGTGAAACTTGATGAAACATGATGACATAACATAGCACAAATCTCAAAGCAGTAAATCAATGGATGGCACATGCATGTTATATAACGTGCACGAGAGTTGAGGCTGTCACGGGGCTAGATTTGTTTATCTCTCCACGCCGGAGAGGGGGGCTTTCGGTGTCGTCTTTATCAGCATCATCGTCCAGACAATTTTCACCGCCATGTCTTCATCCTTTTGCGCCATGTGTGGGTTGTCTTCTGTATTCATATGGGGCGGGCGAGAAACTGGATGATATATATATCGATCATGTAATAAAGAACTGCCGATATAATCTGTGGTATCGGTTCAAATACGTTCTTGCCATGATGTTGATGCAACTTTGTTATTCGTGATGGTTGTTACTGGGACGAGAGTGACCCTCATCTCATATTGGAGCCCTATGGCTATATATGTTGCCGAATGCTTTTTTACAGGAACCGTTACCTAGCGGCACAAGATCCACCGTTGATTCATGATGTAAGATCCGTGCCATAATCAAATTTTTAGATTCATCGTGGTTTCATCCCAGGATTTTTTAGATTCATTATGGTTTCATCCCGGGGCACGAATCTTAGGGCATGAATCAACGGTGAATCTCGTGCCGGTAAGTAACGGTTCCGGTAAAATTTCCGCTTTGATATATGTTCCATTGTACATTTGTGTTTGGGTTATTACGTGCAAGAGATCTTAGTGATTGTTGTGTTTGTACCGCGTCGCCGTTGCGGCCGGGTGACATAATTGTTACGTGGCGCGTTACTATATGTCACTGTAATTTGGTCTTGTGTCGTGCAGCGCAGACAGAGCAGGCGTGTGCAGGATGCCTTGTCTGGCGTTGCGCCTACACCAACATCTCTAACACACATCCAACAAATGGCCACGGCCACAATTTCCATTCTCCCGACACAAGTGAAGGAGCCCACGTTGCTCAAGCAATCGGCAATGGCGGAAACGGCTGCCGTTTTCGCGCCGCGCCGACAACACGCGGACGGCACGCCGCTATCTCACTGGAGTGAGAGCAAGAGCGAGACGTTGCTTTCCCGCCACGGAAATCCAGCTCAGCTCAGCTCAGCTAGCTAGCTTATTAGTGGCGCTACCCGGCCATGGATCTTTCACCTGGAAGCTAGCTACCTTGTGACGCACACGCACGGTTGGTGCCGATGGAGAAGCTGCTGTCCTCCGCCCCGTCGTCGCACAGCACGGTCCCGGAGCGGTTCCACCTGCCGCCCGAGCTGCGGCCGCCGGCCCTGGCCGCGGCCCCCGTGTCCCTGCCGGTCATCGACCTCTCCCGCGGCCGCGACGAGGTCCGCGGCGCCGTGCTCCGCGCGGGCAAGGAGTTCGGCTTCTTCCAGGTGATCAACCACGGCGTGCCGGAGCGGACGATGCGGGAGCTGGAGACGGCGTGCGTCGACTTCTTCCGCCTCCCCGCGGCGGACAAGGCGGCGCTCTACTCGGAGGACACCGAGCGGACCAACCGCCTCTTCTCCAGCACCATGTACGAGTCGGGCGCCGGCGAGAGCTACTGGCGCGACTGCCTCCGCCTCGCCTGCCACCCCGTCGAGCTTACAAAGCCCGGCTGGCCCGAGAAGCCCGCGTCGCTGCGGCCCGCGCTCGAGGCCTTCATCGTCCCGGCCCGCAGCGTCGGGATGCAGCTCCTGCGGCTCCTATCCGAGGGCGTGGGCCTCCGGCCCGACTACTTCGAGGGCGACCTCAGCGGCGGCGAGGTGATCCTCAACGCCAACCACTACCCGCCGTGCCCGGACCCGGGCCGCACCCTCGGCCTGCCGCCGCACTGCGACCGGAACCTCATCACCGTGCTCCTCCAGCCCGGCCACGTGTGCGGCCTCCAGGTGTCGTACGGCGGCGGCTGGATCGACGTCGAGCCCGTGCCCGGCGCCCTCGTCGTCAACTTCGGCCACCAGCTGGAGATCGCCACCAACGGGCTGCTCCGGAGCGTGGAGCACCGCGCCGTCGCCAACGCCGCCGTCGCGAGGACGTCGGTGGCGGCCTTCATCATGCCAACCATGGACTGCGTGGTGGCGCCCGCCAAGCAGCTCGTCGGCGAGGGGAGCCCGGCGAGGTACCGGAGCATCGCGTTCCGGGACTTCATGCGCGTCTACAAGACCGTCGGGGCTCGCCGGGAGAGCGTCGAAAAGGCCTTCAGGATCTGAGATCACCTGCAACCACCAAGCATCTTGCATTCTCTTGCTCCACGGTTCAGGGACATGGCTAGTTGGCTACTGATAGTAAATACACAAGACAAGAAGAGGAGAGAGATCAACCATGCACAAGATTAATTTGGTGATATGAGTATGTGTGTACTAGCTCTGTGTAAAGGTTTGAGTCCATATACTAGTAATAAAGAAACAATTTGAGTATGTATATTCTACTCAAACTAATGAACATAATGATAGTGTATGCATCATTAGAGCTACTATATAAATTATAAATCCCTCTAATAAAATAGCTACTATATAAATTATCCGATTTGCTAGTTCTCATGTGTTCAAGAACTTCTTATCTCTCAATCACCTCTCTCACCATTGGATTTTCTCGTGATTCGTGCAATGTGGGAGTTACACATGAGTTGCAACTAGGTTGTAACCGAAAATTTAATGAGGTTGCAACTGAGAATTAATATAGATTTTATAAGTTGCAACTAGGTTGCAAGTAAGAAGTTATCATACGTCGAGATCTAGGTGATCTCAAAAAATTTGCACATGTAAGTGCAACATTCATCTTCATTGTTCCCAACTAACTCATCAAGTGCCAAGTTGTCATCCTCGGTGTTCCCAACAAATTCATCAAGTTTCAACAAAACAATTTGGTCAAAACTTCCGTCTGGAAGCATACAACAAATCATAATTACCCACTAATAAATTGTTAAAGCCAACTATTTCATTTCACGGTTCCTTCAGGATCTGATCATCATCTTGCTCCATGGTTCATACCGAGAAGATGAGGGATATCAACCATGCAAAAGCTTCATTTGGTGATATGATAATGTACTTTGTGCTTGTATATATATAGTTGTTTGAATCCCGGATACTCTCTTTGGCTCCCAAGATCCAATGATCCCTTAATTTTTTTAAATTCGAAAATCAATTTTACAAGTTAAAAAAATCTAAATGTAGTCAATGTTATATCCTGCTAAATACCTTGAATTCTAGACTACACTAAAATGATAAATCTGATAAGTTTTGAAGTATATTGTAAGTTACATCATTGAGTACATGCAGGAATGTTTTTTAACTTGTATAAACATGAATTTCCATTTTTAAGAAAATAAACATATTACATCATTGAGTACATCTGGTAAGAAACAATTTGGGTGAATATAAGAGATGTTGGCACATTATCAAGGAGAATTTTCATGCTCTCTGCCATGTTGTTTTTAACGGCACCGTCAATCTCCAAAGCAACAACAATTCTCTTATCACACTGATCTCAAAAGTTTCCAACCCGGAAAATCTGAGCGACTATAGACCCATTTCTCTTCTGAACTCTTGTCTTAAGCTACTCACTAAACTTTTAGCTGACCGCCTTCAAAAGGTG
The DNA here is from genome assembly GCA_910589775.1 of Avena eriantha. Taxonomy (NCBI): domain Eukaryota; kingdom Viridiplantae; phylum Streptophyta; class Magnoliopsida; order Poales; family Poaceae; genus Avena; species Avena eriantha. The sequence continues at coordinate 467,381,815 of OU342745.1, forward strand.
ATCCTCAAAATCATTCACCCAAATCAATACGGTTTCATCTGTAGGACTATTCAAGATTGCCTTGCCTGGAGTTTTGAGTTTCTCCACCAGTGCCATCAATCTAAAAGGGAGATCATAATTCTCAAACTCAACTTTGCTAAAGCCTTTGACATGATTGAGCATGAGGCGGTCATATCCATGTTGGAACATTATGGCGCCAATGACCGCTTCCTTGGATGGATCAGAGCGATCCTTGCTACTAGCACTTCTTCGGTCCTCCTCAACGGTGTACCTAGGAAAAAATGCATTGTCGTAGGGGGTTGAGATAAGGCGAGACCCTTTCACCACTTCTATATGTCTCTATGGCAGATCTACTTCAAACTATGATCAACAAGGCTTGTGAAATCAATCTCCTTCATCACCCCATCCCGTATATGAACGGAGACTTCCCAATTGTTCAGTACGCAGAATTATGCAAGCCTGCTCTCGTCGACTCCTATGCCTCAAAGCCATTCTTGAAACCTTTGCCTAATCTAGGGGCCTCAGAGTACATTTTCTCAAGTCCTGCCTTTTACCCATTAATATTTCTAATGATAAAGCATCTCTCCTGGCCGGTCTTTTTGGTTGCAAGCTTGAAAGTTTCCCTTTCATCTACCTTGGCCTCCCTCTTGGCCTAAGCAGACCTTGTATTCAGGACCTTGGTCCTCTATACTTCAGGATCAACCATCGGCTCGCTGTCACCGCCACCTTCCTTTCCCTTGATGGTAGAATCATGGTGACTAAGGCCATTCTCAGCTCTCTACCTACCTTCTACCTCTACACGTTCAAACATGTTGATGGCGCAGTGGAAATAGTGGATAAATCTAGAAGAATTAGTATGTGGGGAAAATCGGAAAAGTCTAATAGACCTAAATCTTTGGCGGCTTGGGACCTAGTATGTAGGCCAATATCCAAAGGAGGCCTTGGCATCACTAATCTCGCTGCCCGGCCTTTCTTTTAAAATTCCTACATAAATCCTTCAACAAGGAAAACTTCCCCGGGTACATCTATTTTGGAGATGTTACAATAATTCTACACCACAAGCGACCAACATTTCGAGCTCCTTATGGTGGAGAGACATCATTAAGCTTTGCTCGAAAAAGTTTAAAATGATTGCATCTTGCTCGATTGCTTCTGGAGATAGAGCCCTCCTATGGAGCGACAAATGGTCTACAGATCCCCTAATGACAAGGTTTCTCAGGCTCCACTCCTTTGCTATTGACAAGTTAGCCTCAGTGAAAAATATCTTCGATATGGATGATCCCATTGATGCGTTTCATCTCCCGTTGTCCACCCAAGCGTTTGAAGAATTCCAGGAATTCAATCACCTCATTAACCAAACCAGATCCACTCGGAATGCTAATGAGAACGACTTATGGTCATACAATTGGGGCACTCACTTCTCTGCGAGCAAGATATACGATCGGAATTTTGAACACAATCAAGCACCTTTTTTTTCTCCCTGGTTATGGAAATCAAAATATACGCTCTAGATCAAATCTTTTTTCTAACTCCTCGCAAATGATCGTGTTTACACGAAGAACATGCTCCTAAGGAAAAACTTCTCGCTTGATGACAATGGCCTTTGTAGCCTCTGCGACGGGGGTTTGGTTGAAACCAGGGATCATTTCTTCTGGAAGTGTGAGTTCAGTAAAAAATGCTAGCAGTCTATAAATATCTCCATCGAAGACCGCCTTGAACTCCGATGGTTGCCACTGCCCGTTCCAACTTCAGAAGGCCATTCTTTTTTGAAGTTTTTGCAACTGCAGCCTGGAATATATGAAGACAAAGGAATCCTCTTATCTTCGACAATATTTATCCTACTATCAAAGCCTGGTCCTCTTCTTTTAAAAGAGACCCCTTCCTTCTTTCTTACAGAATGAAGGATGATCTGAAATTCCTTAGAGCTTGGCTAGACGCTTTGTAATTCTTTTTTGGGCTATGCCCCTCTACATCCCCTCTTTCACCCCTTTCTTATATATATTTTTCTGTCTTAATAAAAAAATATTGTCAGGGCCTCCCCTGCAGTTTTTATCTCAAAAAAACAACTATATACTCTTCCTGCTACAGATATTATGCATTGCATGGTCAGACATTTTAATATGCATATGTGGCGTCTATCTTCAAGATTCAAACAAGATCATCGAATGACAAGTTGCCATCCTCTGCTTCGAGAGAACTTTTCAGTTCTAGTAGATCAAGACAATACAGCAGGCAGGCGCCGTTAATTAGTTTCTGGTAACAATTTGGTCATGGGAGCATACAACAAAGGATAATTAATCTACACCACTAGTAAATTATTAAAGCCAACTATTTCATTTCACTGTTCCTTTAGACATGAGGACACATGCATTTCTCTAGCTGCACTAGCTACCACATAACAAGAAGGCTAAAAAGAGTTCCTCTTTACAGTAAAACAAATAAATACCCAACATACAAGAAATACTCCTACCCCATATTTTTCTTCTCAAGCCTGTAAGTAAACAACAAGGGTAGGTAGGGCCAGTCAGGAGATGCTGGAGAATGTACATCACAGATGGCTCGGCCGCCTCTTCCCGCTGTCAGTCCGCTGTCTCTTGGCAGGCTTGGCCCAGTGGATGTCTCCGATGCCAGGCGACGAGCTTCCTCCACGGTCGGAATGCGCACCCCATCCAGGCATGGACTGTTGGGACGGGTGGGGGTCCCTCTGGAACGGCGTCCTCACGCCTCTGGGGGAGGGCGACGGGACCATCCGCCCAGGGTTGGTTGGGGGTGAGAGCGGTCCTCGGCCAGAGCTGGACGGAGACCCGATGCTTGTCCTCAGCCGATCCTGTCGTTTCTTCTTGACTATGAACAGATCGCTGGGATGCGGCAGCAACAGCCCCGCCGTTTCGGGGTTCAGATCCCTGCTACCTGGTCCAGAATGCCTCTCAGGTTTGACCCGGCTAGGAGCCTCGCCGACCGACGTGTGCTGGCTATGCTTGCCACTGCCAGAACCATGCGGCTCCGCTTCAGTGGTAGCAGAACGTCGCTTATGGCCTGAAGCTGAGTGCTTTGCTGCACTGCTGTTTGCCCCTCCGCCAGGATTTGCAAATGACATTGCATCCTTGACCTCCTGGAAGTCGGAATCCGGGAAGGCGATCTTCATTATGTTGAAGAATAAGTTATGGAGAGTCTCCGCTTCTACTCGGACCTGCATATCAACGGAGCAAATTGAGATTTTATTACAATAATCACACCGTCACAATTTACATGACTTTAAGATTAATATAATATACATATAGATTACCTCATGCCTGTAGCTGAAATGTTGAACCACACTTTTCAACATTTGCTGCATGTCCGCTATGAACTCAGATACACCGCCGTACTCGAAACCATCAACTCGCAGTTCAATTTTCTGTAGGTCAAGGGTATTGCCAGCCACGCCTTTGGATGAGGGATTTTCATTCCTTCGCCACCAAGAAGCTATGTTGGGTATGATTTGATGGCCCTCTTTGTCAATCCTCCTCCAAAGCTTGCTTATTACATTCTTGCACTGCAGTGATGGAACATGAGATAAATTATAACCCAGCAATAAGAGCTGATTTATAAAAGGCCATAGGATGTGAGCAAAAACAAACACAAACACAAACACAAACAGAAGCAATCGCAAGTTCCAGATAACATAATCATTAAGCTCTGCTGATAAATTCTGTATGTACAGGATAGAAATTAATGTTCATTTCTTCCAGAGATCACAGCTCTCTAAATTTTAACAAAGATACAGGTCACAGAATAGGACAATTTGCTGCAGAAGTGCCGCAGGAACCGGAAGGCATGTCTGGTTCTGTTACTAACCAAACAACAGTTCATCTAGCATTGCCTACCGAGGTGATGTGATCGGAGACTTCCAAGACCTTGCTTGCAAAGCAAACACGTGCGAAACTCGTAAGATGAGGTAAGCCAACTTACTCCCATAAGGGCAATGTTTCTTTTCATAGTACATTATTATGTTTTTGCTCGCCAAATAATTCCAAATAAACATAACGCGAGTCATTAAGCAATTTCTGTACTCATCATTTCAAGAAAAAACAAACCAAACAGGTATTGGCACACTGGGCATGAGATCCAGACATGCCAAAAGCCATGTTTGCTGAGAGTGCACTACAATAAACTACATATACGAGTATTCGCCACAGAAGTTAACCTTGTTGTCCAAGATCCTTTTAAGGAAAAGGAACTAATGAGTTTAACAAAGTAAACCACCTTAAGCATACAAAGAAATGAAGGTTTTATGCTAACCTTTCTTTGTGTACTGTCAGACATCTTAGAATCCCCGACCTTGCCAGACCCAGACAAGTGGGTGGATTTCCCTGCCCTAGAAGTAGCAGGAGAGGCCTTTCTAGATGGCATGTTACGCTTCTGTTTCACTATCGGATGAACTGTGTCTTGCTGCCTGGAAGTAGGATCCACAAAATTATGGGCATCTTGCTCAGACTTCAACTGTGAATCATAATCACCATCTCCTGGGAATGCAAGGCGAGCACCACGTTGGGGGAAAGTACCATCTACACCAGATCTATCTTCCTGTTTTTCTGCATTAGGTCTTGGCCGAGAACGTATACTCCTTTTGCGTTTTATTTTTGGTTGCAGCACCTGTTCATCCTCACCGTCATCTCGTTCATGGTTCCAGCTGCCTGACTGCTGTAGATCCATAGGTGAGTCCCCTGATAATGCAATCTCTCCTTCCTCTAGGTCATCTGTCTGCAAATCATCAGCAAAAAGAGAATTGTATGTTAACTTCCATGAAGAAATTGGAAGTGGAAAAGAAAGAAGAGATAAATAGGTGCCAGGTCTCAGACATACAGCTCTTTTTGAAAAAGTGCCTGGGCGGGCATCTAATGCAGACAGAGACCGTAACTTCTTCAAAGATGAGGATGGGGCAGGTGGTGGTAATCTCCGGCTTCCAGATGAAGATCCTGTAGAACCAGCTTCTTCAGACTTATGAGCTTTTCTGCTCCCCTTCCCATGTTGAAAACCGTATCCATCATCATTGATATGCTCTTCTTCCTCCGGCTCCGATTGATCTTCTTTGTTATCATCAGGTGCTGAATCATCATTTTCCTCATCGTCTTCGTATTCTCCTGTTTCACCTTCTTCAGGAACAGGTGATGTATTCCTCTCTTCATCATCTTCATCAGATTCCTCGTCATCTTCATCATCATCATACTCCCTGTAGATGGAGTACTTACCAGCCTCGGTCGGTCGGCCCCTTCTTTTTTCGAGTTTCTCATTGGTGTCAGGCACACTGCTGCCAGACGCATTTCTGGAAGGCTTTTTGGTTACGCTCGCCACAACACAGTCAAGCTCTGTAGAGCTGACGCGGAGCCACTTTGGAACCTGGTTATGTTTCATCATATCCCCTGTCCAATCAAATTCTTCATCCATCTGATCAAAGAGCTCGACTTCATCTTCATTCCGAGCAATCATACGATTAACTTCCTGTAGTGAAGGAACATCATGAAGAGTTTCCTGATACCTCTCTTCGTCATGCAGTAGGGTCTCCAAAGTCATGCGCCTTTCCTCGTGGGTCGTTCTTTGATCAAAACGACCAGCATTAATGACTTCATCTGCCATATCAATCTTGAACTGTTGGATATTGCTGCGGATGAGACTTTCGATTGAACCCATGTATCTGTCCTTTCCAGCAAGATCGTCCTCCAGATCTCCACTTCCTCCATTCCTTAACTCATCCTCTTTCTGATAACTTGAGATGTTATCAACAACAGCCTCCATGTAAATAACCTTTACCTCCCTAGTCTGCCCTATACGATGGGCCCTAGCAACTGCTTGTTCTTCATTTTGTGGATTCGGATCAGGGTCATAAATTACAACAGTGTCTGCACTCTGAAGATTCAGACCTCTGCCAGCAGCACGGATACTAAGCAAGAATATAAAACAATCAGAACCAGGCCTATTGAAATCAACAATTGCTGACTCACGGTCTTCCAAGCTAGTTGTTCCATCGATTCGCCTGTAAGCAAGTTGCCTCCATTGCAAATAGTCCTCCAGGATGTCAAGAAGTTTTGTCATAGTGCTGAAGAGGAGTACACGATGACCAGACCTATGAAGCTTAATGAGAATCCTATCAAGATTCCACAACTTCCCACAGGATCTGATAATAAAATCTTTCCCATAGTAATTCATAAAAGGGTATGACAGCAAAGGATGGTTACAAACTTTCCTCAGCTCCATGCATTTGTTTTGGAGATTCTTATATGTCTTGGGCTGGTACATTGGATTCCTTTGAATACGTATTTTCTCATCTTCAGGATCAACCCTAATGGTGCCAGTGGATTTGATCCAGTCATATATAGCACCTTGAACGGCAGACATTTTGCACCTCAAAACAATAGAATCCTGCAAATGACATGCCAAGTTAATAATGCTTCAAACTTAAAGAACCAAGTTACCAACGAGTATGTTGTTACCTTGGACACATTAATATTAACAGTGAGTGACAAGGGCAAAAGGAAGGTACCTTCCGTGGAAGTGAGCCTTCAACATCTTCAACGCGCCTTCGTAGCATAAAAGGTTCCAAAATTTGATGCAGCCTGTGAATAATAATCACTTTCTTCTCGGTCTCCAACCAATCATCTTCTTCGCTAGGTGTAGGAGCATCCCTCTGAAAAGGCTTTGAGAACCAATCTTGAAATGCCTTGCGATTATCAAAGACTTCTGGTAGCAACAAATTCAGAAGGGACCAGAGTTCCTTGAGATCATTCTGAAATAATTAAAAAATAAATTAAACAACAACCGAAAATAATTCAAACATAAACAAACTCATGTGGTAAAACAAGTATATATAGACACAAAAAATAAAAGCTACTTCCAGGAACAAACGCTCCTTCGACATATCACAGTGTAATGCTATATCACCATCAGTTGAAAATTAGCGATACACATCAATTGGGCTTGCCTGTAGAGGAGTGCCAGTGAGAAGGAGACGCCGCTGGCAACGATAACGATCAAGATCACGAGCCAAGACTGACTCTCTGTCCTTCATTCGTTGGGCCTCATCAATTATAATGTACTTCCAATCAATTCTTGAAAGCTTGGAACGATCAAACATAACAAATTCATATGTTGTTACAAGAATATTAAATTTGACAGCCAAAACCTCCTGCAAGATGATATCAGAGAGAATATCAGATTCAGAGAAGCAAAACTTTCAGCCAAACCAAAGGACTAAACAAAATTCACATACATTCACTGCCAAATAAGCTTATCTAGGAGAAATAACAAAAAAACATCAAGAATTAAGTTCAGTTTGGGAATAAACAGGGATATACTGATGACCCATTAAATTGAGAAAATTCCACTTCTATACAGCACCTAGAGCATATCTCGACTGTAGAAAACTAAAAAAGCACTATGTGCTACACAATTTCATTTACTCCAAATAAAAATGGAGACATGTGAGATGATGACTTTGTATCTTGTATTTTTGTTGTCGAGTTCAGTTTGGCAAAGGAGTTTGTTTTCATGCAGGTAACCCATTTGTTGTAAGTCACTTTTCACCATTTATAGTAAAACCAAGTGAACAGATGCTTCAGAGCAATAAGAATAATACAAAAGACGACAAGTCTAAAATGATGATACTAATCAGTAAGCAGGTTGTTTCAAAATAAGATTGTGCATGGTTTTCTGAATATCCGTCCCCTTAGAGAATATTGTTCAGTAAACATTATAGCTAGGACTGTTGTGTGTTAGAAGACGGATATGTCTGTACAATAAAATAAGCTAACAGAGAAACTACTTACTTGAGAGAACAACTTCTGCCTTTGATCCTTTGCACCAACATAAAAGATGCAAGATGCAGAAGGTAACCAGCTCAGCAGTTCACTCTGAACAAAGAACAGAAATGATATTGAAAGTTACATTTCTAAACTGTGTACCACAAAATAGACAACACATAAGATTTTGTGAAGTATAATATAACAAAAAATGGCACCTTCCAGTTGACCAAGACAGCATTTGGCACTATAATGAGATGTGGTCCATAATTCCCTTTAAACTCCATCAGGTATGCAATCAATGCCATAACCTGTATAAGAAAAAGGTGCAACTGTTGAAAATACAATCGTAGTAGCATGGCATTGAAAGAAAGAGTGGAGAAATCAATCCTAGTGAGATAACAAAAGTCTAGCAGGTGAAAAACATAGTAACAAAGGCACACCTGTACTGTCTTGCCAAGACCCATCTCATCAGCCAAAATGCCGTTCAACTTGTTATTGTACAAAGAAAGCATCCACTGAAGGCCAACCTGGGTAACCAGCAAACAAAATTGAAATGAAGATGACAGGCCAACATGTCCCAAGTATATTATTATTACTATTACATGTGAATAGTTGGGTTAAAGGGAAATGACCTACCAGTTGGTAGTCCCTCAAAGTTCCTAATCGCAAAAGTGAGGGCTGCTTTGTAACTCTTTCGCTCACAGCATGAGCCAAAGTATAGTACCTACAAACATATCAAGGTTTGTTAAGGCTGATAAGTAGATTTTGCCTGCACAGCCATTATCCCAAATATAAAACGAACTGTTGGTTCCAAACTACTGAATAATTGTATATGGACTTTATTCAGAAATCAGTAGCATACATAAATTTATCCCTAGTGAGTTGAGAGAAAACATGACAATAGAACAACATTTCCCATTAGTTAATTATTACTTACTTGTTAACAGATGTGTTTTCCCTTGGTGCATTCATCTCCGAGAATTGGTTCCTTATCATAACCTCCTGACCAGCACATTGTGCAGCAGCCTTCACTTCTTCCTCAGAAAGACCCTTTTACACAATTGGCAAGCTCATTATTTATACGACTATCCACAGCTAACAATAAACCTAAGAGTAAAAAGTGCAGTGCACAGATGTGGCAGATGTACGATGCATGAAGTACAGTTACGCCCATTTTTTAAATACCCTAGTAAATTCCAGTATATTGATACACACACAGGACACAGGTTAATGAAAGGTAAAATAAAGGCTATTGAGTTTTTCAGGGCCATGATCTATGCTAATTTTGATTTGCATCAGAAGATGAAAAGCACTGCAGTTACTTCCAATTTTATGGTCATTAAACTTTTCTTTGATTGGCAAGAGATATTGATTGAGGCTGAAACCATTGATTCGTCCAGTATAATTTTGTTATCTGTCTTCTGGTTACATGGCAAGCATTCTATTAGCCCAATGGCCAACATACAGCTGAGGGCAAAGAGCATGCACGAAAATTAAGATCCTGCTGATTGTTGACAGCATGCCAAGGCCAAATATTGCCGGTGGGTAATGAGCATTCTCCACCACTCCCATGCCATTGCAGCATTGTGCTCCAATTTTCATCCCTGGTTCGCATCCCACCACACAATTTCTAGTTCCACACTTCAACAAAAATAAATTTTAACTGATAAAAAAACATGCCATACTATCCATCGAATTTCACAACCCACAAATAAGAAACCAGAGGGAGATGGTAAAAAGGCTAATTCCATTTCCCAAAGCAAAGAACGCAATAATACCTGTGCCCGTGCAGCTGCTGCTGCAGCATTTGCTGCCTCTTCTACTTGTTGATGATTCTTGGCGGCAGTAATTTTCCCTCCGAGTTTATAAAGATACTCTTCAGTCTGGGATAAGAATGAAGATAAAACGTTGTATCTTTGAGCTGCATCACCAGGAACACTAGTTTGTTGTTCCAACAGTATTTGACGATATCTTTCCACGTCATTGTTCTTTAGTGCCTCCATTCTTTTGCTTCGATCATCATCCTTTCTCTTTGAGAATTCCCTTAACATTCTTTCATGGTACTTGGCCACCCCTCTGTTACGAGTTATTCGTGCATCACGAATAGCCCAATGTGCTTCCAAAAGCTTCTTGCGCCACTGGAAAATAGACTTCAGCTGCTTCTCTCTCGAGGCCTTTTGTGTCTGCTGAACTTGCCTTATAAGCTCAACACGTTGACGTTCACATTGCTTAACAAATTTCCTGTATACCCTATCAGGCATTGCCATTATTTCTTGTTGCACCTCTTCAACTTCATCCCTCATACGAGCCTGTTGCTCTAGGAGTTTCAGCTTCTTTTCTTCAATCTGTAACCTCAATACAAGATCTGGTCGGATTCTTTTCCTCTCTAAATTAATTGAAAGCAAGCCGCTGATCTTTTTCAAGCTATCCTCTCGTTTCTTGCCAAGAACCATCATGCCTTCCTGAGCCAACAAGTCTTTCACATCATAACCAAGTGCTAGACCACCGTTGTAATTTGCAGGGGGCAAAGAATCATGTTTCCTAGTGAAGGACGGGAAATCAAATAATGGACCATGATATTTTCTGGGAACATCCCTGGGAGATGGTGCGCTACTTGTAGAGGCTGCTCTTTTTGCCTGATCGGCATCTGCCGAACCACTTTCAGCTGGTAAAGATTTCCCCCTTTCACTACTTTGATCACTTCTCCCAGGTGTCCTCTGGATACCCTTATCTGGTTCCTGCTCAGATTTAACAGGAGTGGTGTTACTTTGTTCAAGTGCTGAAACTGGTCCAATTCTAAGAGGAGGCTCCTTCGGTGAAACTTTCATCACTTGCACGGGACCACTAGCAGAACCAGTTTTGTCTTCTGAAGGAGAAAACTCCACCTTCGGTAAACAGGGACCCTTTAACATTGGAGGTTTTTCAGGAGCTTTGTCACCACTCTCCATGACCCTTCCAAGTTCATCAGCGGCGACTGTAGCAGAACTTTCACGGTTAAGAGTTACTGAAGGTCCAGAGACCAGTGTAGCAGAACTTTCACGGTTAAGAGTTGCTGAAGGTCCAGAGACCAGTGCCTTCGAGTCTGGCGGCGGAGGAGGAGGAGACATGATTAATTCAAGAACTTCTGGTGGAAGTGTACGGTCACCACGCTGAGATGCAACCAAAGAGAAACGAGAATTGCAACAGTGTGAGATTTGTCAGCTTGAACCACTGAACAAAATTGTCTATCAGAACATGCCAGAGAAAATAAAGCTTAAATACAAGGCACTGCCAAAATTTAATTTTCTTGTACCTTCAAACGCCGAAAAGCTAATATCTGAGCTTTAAGTACATGAAGTTGATGTTTAGTGAAACTGGAATGCGGCCGGGCAGCTTGTGTTGGGGCCTGTGATCCTCCGGTATCAGCAGGGGTCGCTGTAGGGGTGCTAGCTCGGTTAGCCTGCTGCACCTGTCTTGCATACTGCATCTGCATCGCTTCTGAGCTCGTAAGGGCATTCTTTGGATTGGGCTGCTCAGGAATCTTATTCACAGGTCCAGAACTTTGGGTCATGTGCATCATTTGCCCAGCGTTGCCCATTGTCATGGGCGGCCTCACAGCCCTCTCGTTTGAGCTTTCCCTGTTATGCGCAGAGAACTCTTGCTGCATCTGCAAGTTGCTCGGATTCATCATTTTGGTCTCTGGTCCACCAGAACCCGAAGAGCTAGGCGGGAGAGGCTGGCGGGGCTTCAGTGGGGGCTGACCAGGAATATTCCCATTTACTGGGGCGTCACTGCTCACCTGCCTAGGAAGCATTTGCTGATTCTGTTGCTGCTGTGCAGCCATGCTTGTCTCGTTCTGCTGCTTCTGCATGGCGGCCATCCTGGACTGCCAAACAGGTAATATTTGAGAAATGAGATTCGCATTTGCGGGATTAGACAGGTCAATGTTCATCTCCTTTGCCCAGGCATGGATAGCTTGAATCGGGATACCACCAATGCTGCCCCCTCCCGCTTGGCCTTGCATCGGCTGCATCGGCCTCACCATGCCCGCTGATGACATCTGCTGCCCAGACACTCCTTGCGGCGGCATAGGAGGCCTCATATCACCGCTCCTCTGCTCGACGTTGCCTGCCTGCCCTTGCTCTGTCTGCTTCTCTGCCTGCTGAAGATTCTCGGATTGTCTCTTAAACATCTGCGCCTGCGCCTGCGCCTGGGCCTGGAGGGCCAAAAACTCCTGCCTCTTGGCGGGGTTGGCAGACACGTCCTGGTCCCTCACAGCAGAGGGTCCTGCCATACTCATCTTGGCCTGCTGCTGCTGCTGGAGGTGCATCCCATGGGACTTCTGCTGCTGCATTACAAACTGCATGTACGCCTGCTGCTGCTGCATTGTGCTCTGGTTGTGCTGCTGGCCCCCAGCCATGCCCTGCAGTCCACCAGGTTGGGCTAGGTTCCTCTGACCCTGGAACGGTGGCATCGGACCCGAGGACTGAGGGAAGCCACCGCCGCTGGGTCCCATCATACCATGTGGTCCACTCGGTTGGTAGGATTGTTGCTGCTGCTGCTGCTGTTCATGGTGATGCATCATTGCCTGCAATAGAAGGCGGCCCTATCAAACTCAGAATTAAGGAGGGATCCAGAGAGAGAGAGAGAGAGAGAGAGAGAGAGAGAGAGAGCTTGAGAACCCAATTGGAGAACTGCATCGCCAATCTAGCAAAGGCAAAACCCCGAGAATTCTTGAGAAACAAACACAGATGCAATTTAGAACACAAAGAGGAACAGAGCTGAACCAAAATCGCCCCAGAACCAAGACACGGAACTGAATTGTACAACGAAAAATCCAAAATCAACACGAACACCAGATACACAGACCCCGTGAACCTGGACTGGAGGTGCCCACATGCAATCGACATCCCAAAAACGCATTGAACCCCACCAAGCACCAAGGGAAGAACTGGGACGTATGGGACAGGACAAGCCACGCACTCGCACTCCAACTGGGAGTGGGAGGAGGAAGCCAGCCAGCCAGCGTTACCGTTGATGGCCGCAAGTCCCCCCAATAAAAGCGCCGCCTTTTCGCCGCGTCAGATGTTTTTTTTCCCGAATTCCAACGACCGCACGAGCGGGGGCGCGCGCAGGAGGAGGGCACGTTTCCCCACCAATGGCGCGCCGTCCCGCGGAAGGGAAAAAACCAACCACCAGAAATAAATTCAAACCCCCTGCCATGCCGCCGCGGTGGGGCAGACTCACCTGGTTCCTGGTAAACCCTAGGTGCTGAGCCTGCTGTTGCTGTGACGGTGTCGGCGGCTGCTGGTCCGGCCTGGGCGACGACGCCGGCGAGCTCCGCGAGCTGCCGGAGGGGGGCCCGCCGGATTGCATGACGGGCCGGCCGACCCGGAAGACGCTCCTAGATCTGGCCGATTCGGGGCTCCCTCATGCGTTCCCCGCGAGATCTAGGTCGAGGGAGGCCGCACGTGGAGGTGGGCAGCTGGATCGCCGCAGTGGGCGGCCGCCGGAGCAGGGCTGCGGGGTTCCGGTGGGGTGGTCAAGACCTAGCCTCGGTTCCGGCGTGGGGAATTTCCTCTGTTTTTTTATGTGAAGGGCGAGATATAGAGCAGTGGCCGGGGAGGAGTGACAGGCTGTAAATTTGAAAGAGGGGTGGGTTTTTATGCCAAAACTTAAAAGGTGGACAATATGCACAAAGCCCCTCGAGCTTTATGTGTTTATATGTGCATATCTATCACGTTTTTTTGCTATCTAATATCCGATATGGTGAATAGAAATAAGACCAACCCCAAAGTCTGATATCTACACCCTTGATTCCAACTTCGGACAATTAGATGTGGCTTTTTCCTATTCGAGTATGAGTTGTCTTATTTTCGAAAAACGATTAATATTGTGTGACATAATGGAATGTGTGTGCCTTCCTCTTATAGTCAAAACTTATTGTCATGTTAACCTGGTTGTTACATCTTTTATCAAGCAATTGAGGTACGCGCCACAATATGTGTGCTAACTCCGAGGCGGGAGATAGTGCAACAATGAATTATTGGTAGACAGGTGGAGTTGCCTCGAATAATAATGTGGTGATGCATGAATCTCCTAGTTTGGTTAAAATTCATTCGCTAGATCATTTATGCATGTAATTCTGGATCGAGCAATTGTGTTGAGGCAAAACACCATGCATGATTAGAACTAAACACGTGCAGATCATATCCACACAAAGTGATGCGATTGTGATTCCTCGATGTACCACATACCACTTATGTGGTATCTGATATCTTGAACTACAAATTATCACCAACCTAGATTTTGTTATATACACCTTTCGTTTAGAGTCCACACAACTTGCCATGGTATTCCTAATTGTTTATGAATTGTGTTATTTTTAGAATATTATTGATGTTAGGTGAAAAAATATTAGGGTGTGTGATTTCCTCTTATAGCCAGAACTTATTGTCAGTTAACCTAGTTGCTAAATTTTGACCAATCAATTTTGGGAACGCACAACACGTTTGCTAACACAAAGGTGGGATATAATAGTGCCACAATGAATAACGGGTAGACAGGTGTAGCTCCTTCGAATAATAATGCGATGACGTTTGAATCTCCTCTTAAGGTTATAGTTTATTGTTAGGTTATTCATGCACCTAATACGCCATCCAGTAATTGTGTTGAAGCAAAACACCATCCACCATTAGAACTAAACATGGAGGCAAGCATATACAAAGTTGCAATTATCTATAAAGTCATCGTGGTAGGAGCCCACTCATCTAACCACTAAGGCGGTGTCCGACTGCTAAGAATAGAGTTTATCCTTGTACTATTTTAATGTTTAAATTCCAATGGGCTATCATATTGACACATAACATTAAGTGTAATTGAAATAAAAACCACGCCATGATGAAATATGTAATTAAATAGTTGGTGTATAACTATTATGTGAAGAATCCTTTGTTAAGTAATCCCGATAAGATCAAGGTAGAAGGAGGTCTGGAGGGAGGAGACTACCAAATTTCCCATAGAGGATACCGCCATATTACCCATAGGCAACCGCTGAAGATGAGCTTCGGGAACATTGTTTCCTGCTTGGGATTATTTTCTCACTTTTTAAAAAGGAATTGGAGATGAGGAGTGGCAAATCGTAAATTAGGAAGATGGCTTGAGCTTTTATGTGAAACTTGGGTAGGAAATGTGCACAAGAGGTTTCATACATTTGCACAATGTGGGTTATATCATGGTATATGCTTGGTGCAATGTGAGTCAACTCCTATATGATATCCGATATAACGAAGCCCAAGGACATGCATAAGTGTTCTTTTATTTAGTATCTAGTATACGGATTGGACAATGATATGTGCTTTCTTATGCACGTATGAATTGTGTTCTTTTGGGGATATAATTAATGTTATTATGTGATGACATGTATTGCACATAATCTCAAAGTTGAGATTTATTATCACACTACCTCGGTGGTTAATTTTCTAATGGGCAATTATGGTAAGGCACAATACCTATCGTGTGGTGACAGTGATGTGGACCATGTAGTACTAAAAATGAATTACTAAATAGACAGGTGGAGCCCCTTAATGTAATGAGGTGAAATGTGTTGTCAAAACTAACTATCAATACATCTCAATGCATACAACCAATTCATTATTTTGGAGCAAAATACCCTGAAATTGGATTCCCTGGAATTGGAATTGAATGGTGAACTCCCTGGAACACGCCAAGGCTAGAAAGTTGCTTAATATGGTCTAGGCTTCACATACCTTCTGGATTTTCAATATAGTGACAGTGTAAGCAGCTACTGCTAGTCTAGCCTAGACATTAGTGAGCTCCGCGACCTACTGAATGGGGGGCCACTAGGTTGCATAGTCGACTGACCCAGAAGAAGCTCTTAGATCTGGTTGATTTGGAGCTCCCTCATGCGACCCCGACGAGATCTGGGTAGAAGGGGCCCTACGGCGAAGCGGGTCACTGGATCGCTGCCACGAGCGGTTGCCGGAGAAGGGTTGCGGAGTTCTGGTGGGTGTTCGAGGCCTATCCTTAGTTCTAGTGTAGAGATGTTTCTTTTGTTTCTATGGGAATGGAGGGATGCGTAACAGGTAAGGGAGGAGAGACATGTTGGAGATTAGAAAAGAGGGATGGAGTTTTATGTGAAAAATTAAAGGTCGTAATATGCACAAAAGCCCCTCGACATATCACCTATTAACAAATATTTTATATGATGAACCAAAAATATGACCAAAGTGAAGTTTGTTATACATGCACTTGTTCCGAGTTCAGACAACATGGTGTGGCTTTCCTATTCATGTATGAATTGTATTATTTTTCGAAGATGATCAATGTTAGGTGACGAAATATTAGAGTGTGACTTCCTTCTATAGTGAGGGCTTATTGCCAATTAACCAGTTGTCATATTTCGTTCAACCAATTTTGGTAAGGCGCAATATGTTTACTAACACAGAGGTGGTGGAATAGTACCACACTGAATTACTGATAGAGAGATGGAACGCATCGAACAACAAGGTAGTAGTGATTTCTTAATCTCATGTTAAGGTTATAATTTATTTCAAGACCATTTATGTACATAATTCTTAACCGAGCAAGTGTGTTGAGGCAAAACATACATATACACCATTAGACGTGAACACATAGACAAGCTTATATTATCTATAGGCTTAATCCTGGTGACCTGCACCTCCCGTGAGGCCATCTGCCGCTTATCTTCTGGCTGCTTATGGGCCCGTGCCATTCACTGTCGCTGGTTGTGAGTCGGCCTTATGCGCTAGAATGTCGGGTGGTGGGCATTGCGGGTCGGTCACTCCATGCGTTGGTAGTAGAATCCAAAAAATAACATGTCTCTCATCCCCACCTTCGGCGTCGCCTCCTCCCCCCACATCGCTGCTCCTTCCACTCGTCCAGCAAACCTCGGTCGAGTGTCCAGGGGTAGTCATTGGAGGGGAAGAACGCGTTAGCGCTTGGGATCCCGAGCCGCACCACGACCCCATCCTGCCACTACGTTGGAGCTACTCCAGATGTGCTGAGAGATGCAAACACCGTTCTAGGAGGTGGAGCTGACGCAGCTGGTGGTGGACGGTGTTGAGGACGGGGTGTGTGATCCAACGTATGCACGAGCGACTGTTGTGACTACGGCGGCGCAAGAAATATCGGTGAAGGATGCTCTGCAAAGGGGCAGATGTATGAGAGGATTACGGAGGATTGGCAAATCACAAGATCTTCACAATTTCATAGTTCATTGGGAGAAAATTCAGGAGGTGTAGCTATCAGACCATCCAGACATCATATCTTGGAACCCGACGGAGGATCTTAGGTATTCGGCTAATTTGCATATGAGGCTCAATTCGTTGGGCGTTTGGTTTTATCTTACCTAAAATTGGTATGGAAGTCCAAAGCAGATGAAAATGTGTGCTTCTTTATGTGGTTGTTGCCGTTGCAAAACTGCTTATGGACGTCTAACAGACTTCTGACTTGTGGATACAATCAAGATCATAAATGTTATTTATGAAAGCAAGTTCTTGACACCGCTCTGAATCTAACACTGCACTGCCCTTCTGCCAAGCTCATGTGGGCTGATTTCATTGTAGTCATGTCGAGGGTAGTACAGGTGGCTGGCACCTCTCCCAACATGGAGGTCCGGTGGAAGAAAATCAATCAAGGTTGGCAACAGGATGCCAATAGGGAGGTAATGATGCCGATTTATATTTTGTGGAACCTTTGGAACGAACAAAATAGGCATATTTCAAGGGCACCGAGTTGCAATCTCATGTTGTTGACGACAAGGCCAGTCTGGACCTTGAGATGTTTAGATAGGCTCACCACACTTTTTTTAGTTCACAGTAGTTTTTCTCTTTGATTTTGAGTCCTTCTCCTACTAACATGTGGCTGAGAGGATGTATGTGATCACAATGTTCCTTCTCTTAAGTAATGCAAAGGCAGAGCTCATGTCGTTCCGTTAAAAAAATACGGCGGCACGAACGCCTCCTGACGGTGCCCTCAAAGTTTGCCGCAACGTTACTCCTCCAGGTTTCTTACTACTTCCTAATTTTTCTATGGGTGATTGTGTTGCATGTTGTGAAATTTGATTCAACGGAGTTTCATTGGTTTCCTGGTGAAATTTTCCGCAATTTTCTCGGTAGATTGATTTAATTCGGAATGGGACTCAAGATTCTAATAATACTTTCTTCCAATAAAGGAGTAGTAACTGATTTCTATTCTGAGTAAACTCCAACATCATAGCGCAACTTACTAATGAGTATTTTCTTAGATTTAGGATTCAGGCAACCTAGGTTGGAGAGAGAGGAATACTTAGTTGTTGTAGATGAATTAATGGAAGTTGTTGGTATGTGTGTTGTACTCATACGTTGCTTGCTAACTCAATAATGCTTTGTTGCTAAAGTGGTAAAATCTAAGTTTGAAGAACTCCAAATGAAATGGATATTTGAAACTGTTCAGAGATATCAGAACTGATTGTGCATGTTCGATGATGACGCACGTGTACTTATACTTTGATCTCCAAACTTTGCTATTCTGAAATGTATGGCAATGTTTTCCCCCTTTCGATTTATATTTTTTTTGTTCTCTTCCTATTGGATAGGGGACCGCAAGAGTTGCTCTAACTGGTCTATTTGGAGGTGTTATAGCACATAGTCAACCTCTCACAGACTTTACTAAGCAGAAGATTGTTTTGGTGGGATCTGGAAGGTACGAGATATGTTTGACATGCTAGTAGAATTTGTTAGGCTATTTTTCATATAATTAAGCTCGATTCCTCCTACCTGTTGGATACCTAGAAGCTCCATGAAGATCTGCAACTTGCAAGAGTTTTTAAATGGGATACGCAAATTTTAATTATTCATACAAGGTTGGGTGTAGATATTTTGACCAACCTCGATGGGATTTTAAATAAACCGGTATTTCTCGCGAGTCCTCTCATTTTTTATTTTTAATAATTACTTATTTCAAAGTTTGAGTTGATTGTTACCATCACTGTGGTTATTTTCAGTTGACTGCATCTCTTATTTGTTATGTACACTCATCATCCATTGCTCATTTGCTTGGTCCTACGTACTGAACCACCCCACTCCTCTTTTCACTCTGGTAATTTCTACATCATCAACTGTCTATCTCATATCAATTACCAGTGTATATTAATAATACCCCTTTTTAGATAAGCTGACCTAATAAATTGTCATGTAGAAAAAATGATAAAAAATCCTTTAAAGCTAACCTATTTCTATTTTTTGTTCTTTAGTTGTTACACCTAAAATTTTGAGAGAAAGTTGGCACAAGTAGAGGGATGACCCACAAGTATAGGGGATGTATCGCACTATTTTCGAGGAAAGTGAAATCCAATTTATTGATTCGACACAAGGAGAGTCAAAGAATATTTATAAGCTTTAACAACTGAGTTGTCAATTCAGCTGCACCTGGAAACAATCTTGCTCACAACAGTTTATTAGTAGCAACAGTTTTGTAGTAGCAATAGTAAAGTAATACCAGTAGTAAAAGTAAATACAGTAGTAACAATTGCAGTAACAGTAGGATTAGAGCGCGGTAGGCATAGGTATGGATGGACGAGCGTTGCATGGACAAGAAAATTCACATGGCAATCAGAACATAGGGCATTTGTAGATAAATAAGATAAAGCATCAAAGTACTAAATAATCATAGGCATGTGTTCCATATATAGTCATATGTGCTCGCAATGAGAACTTGCACAACATCTTTTGTCCTGCCAGCCCGTTTGCAGTGGGGCCTTAAGGGAACTACTGGCAATTAAGGTGCTCATTTTAATAAAGCACCGGAGCAAAGCATTAACACTCCGTGAATACATGTGATCCTCACATCAAAGCCATTCCCTCCGGTTATCCCGATTGCTGTCACTTCAGGGCCTTTGGTTCCGGACAACAACGTGTGTATATAACTTGCAGGTAAGACCATAAACAATACTATCATAATAAATCAATAACATGTTCAGATTTGAAATCATGACACTCGGGCCCTAGTGACAAGCATTAAGCATAACAAGTTGCAACAAAGTCAAAAAGCACTAATAGTAGACACTAGGCACCATGCCCTAACAATCTGATGCCATTACATGAACGATCTCATCTAATCTCTACCATCCCCATAGCCTACAGCGGGGGATTACTCACTCATAGATGGGGAAAACATGGATGGTCGATAGAAAAGCGATGGTGATGATGATGGCGATGATCTCCTCCAATTCCCCATCCTGGCAGGGTGCCAGAATGGAGTTTCTGGTTCTGAATCGCGGAATCTGGTGGTGGCGGCGGAGCGGAACTCTTTCTGGAAAAACGTCGAACCCCTGATACATTGCAAATGTACCTATAATTTTTGATGTTCCATGCTTGGTTTTATCTACTTTCTTATGTTTTGCCCATACTTTGGAGTATTTCTATACACTTTCTTGGACTAACATATTAACAAGATGCCACAGTGACAGTTGCCTATTTTCTACTGTTTTTGGTTCCAGGAAAGTCAGAAAATGAATATTCTCGGAATTAGACGGGACAAAAGCCAAAGTTGATATTTTACCGGAAGACTCATGGAGCCAGAAGACGAGACGGAGAGGGGCCACAGGGCGGCCACACCATGTGGTGGCGCGGGCTAGCCCTGGCCGCGCCACCAGGTGGTGTGGGTCCCCTGGCCGCCCACCGACCTTGCATCTTCGCCTATAAGAAGTCTCCCGATACATAAACCCTAAATCGTCAAGCCTCCAGCCACGAAAAGTTCCGCAGCGCCGCCACCACTAAAGGGGAGATTCGGGGGACAGAAAGTCTCTGTTCCGGCACCCTGCCGGGACGGGGAAGTGCCCCCGGAGCCATCTAAATCGATCTCCACCACCATCTCCATCACCATCGTTGATTCCCATGATGAGGAGGGAGTAGTTCTCTCTCGAGGCTAAGGGTTCTACCGATAGCTATGTGTTCATCTCTCTCTATGCATGATCTTATTGAGATCATGAGCTTGTAATCTATAGATCTACCTTGCTACTCAAATGCTTTAATAGATCTCTGCTCTCCCCATGTGTGTGAAGTTGACAGTGTGCACACCATGGTGGCACTTAGGCTAGAGATTACAAATACTTGTTATGAGTTATATTTGGAGTTGGGTGTCTCTATGAAATTGTGGTGCTTGTTGGAACCATCTAGAGCTCAAGGTGAAGTGTGGGGTTATCAAGATGGAGAAAGCGGACTTTGAGGTGTGCTATTATAGCCCTACCATGGATTAGAGTGTCCAACCGGAGAGTAGTTCAGCGTAGTATCATAAAGAAGAATATATTTATATGAGAGTGTTCACTAGTGAAAGTATGATCCCTAGGCCTTGTTTCTAAGCACTGAAACACCGTTTTCTATTGGATCTATTACATGTTTGCTTGCTTCCATCTTTATTTCAGTTTGCTTTAGTCTTTTCCACGCCATCAAGCTATTTTCTATCACCATTACCACTTATAATTATCTATACCACTTGTATTTCACTATCTCTTCACCGAACTAGTGCACCTATATACCTGACAAGTGTATTGGGTGTGTTGGGGACACAAGAGACTTCTTGTATCTTGATTGCAGGGTTGCTTGAGAGGGGATACCATTGACCACTTCCTCCCTGAGTTCGATAAACCTTGGGTGATCCACTTAAGGGAAAACTTGCTGCTGTTCTACAAACCTCTGCACTTGGAGGCCCAACAACTGTCTACAAGAATAGAAGTGCGTAGACGTCAAGCTATTTTCTGGCGCCGTTGCCGGGGAGGTAAGGTAAAAGGTACTCACATCCTACGGTGCGAGTGCTCGAAGTTATTTCCTTTAGATTCTGCAATTTTGTCTTTTTGTTTCTTGTTTTCACTAGTTAGGCTTAATAGAAAAAAACAACAAAATTAGAGAGCTTTATAGTATTTATCTTGAGTTAGGACATGAAGTGTTTGAAGAGAAAATTAAAAAACCTATGGAACTTTATTTGCGTGCTAATAGCAATGTTATTAGTATGAATTCTTTGAACACCATTATTGCTAATGCTATGGAAAAGTCTAAGCTTGGGGAAGCTAGTTTTTATGAAAATGATCTTTTTAGTCCCCCATCTTTAGAGGATAAAAATTTCTTTGATGATACTATGCCTCCAATATATGATGATTACAATGATGAATATGATATTTTCAGTCCACCTACTATTGAGGAGAAAATTAATTATGATTACAATATGCCTCCTATATCTGATGATTATGGTGATGAGAATAATAATGATAGCTATTTTGTTGAATTTACTCCCACTATAATTAATAAAAATGACTATGTTTATGTGGGAGTAGTAATTCTTTTATGCATGTGGCTCATGATAAGAATGTTTCATGTGATAGTTATATTGTTAATTTCATTCATGATGCTACTGAAAGTTATTATGAGAGAGGGAAGCATGGTTTTATGCATCTCAATAATATTAAGTTTCCCCTCTTTATGTTGAAAGTCTTGAAGTTGCACTTGTTTTGCTTTCCTATGCTTGTTGCTTCGTGCTTTCATGACTTGTTTCTTTACAAGATTCCTATGCATAGGAAGTGGGTTAGACTTAAATGTGCTTTGAATTTGCTTCTTGATACTCTCTTTTATTTCAATTCATATTTCTTATATGAGCATCTTCTCAAACTATCATGCCTAACTTAAAGGCGTTAAAGAAAAATACTTATTGGGAGATAACCCAAAAGTTTTAGATGAGTCTTGGAAGTTATTACTTCAGTAATAAACGCTTCTTATCCTTTTTATTTGCTTTTTGTGCCAAGAGTAACCTCTAATGAGAGAGAAGTAATGATTGGGAAAGTTATTTTTCCGAAACAGATTTCTGTGCTTCACCGTAAAAATTCGTGTAAAATATATGTACGTGTTTTTGAGGCATGAATTTTTGTGCTTCTGCCCCAGGTTGTTATATAACTTTCTTTAGTTCAACACTTTTTGATTTGAGCAACAGAAGGTCTTCGAAAAAATTCGGCTTTACCTGCTGGTATGTTCTGACAGTTTTCTGCCATTTATTTGCATTTGCTTTTTGTTGGTTCCTTTTTGAGTTCTTTTGGAGAATTGAGATTTTTGAGGGAAGTGATACAGTAGCTTGTGTTTTAATGAAAGTTTTATTGGTGTTGTAACTGAACCTAAAGACCTATTATCTTCAGTGCACTAATGTTGCTAATAAAGATTGTGTGAAGTTTTGTATGAAGGAAACATTTCAGGTGTATGGAAGGAATGAGTAATGAGATAAAGGATGGACTAAAGCTCAAGCTTGGGGATGCCACCCGTGTCACCCCAAGAAATATTCAAGAGGTACAAGCGTCAAAGCTTGGGGATGCCCAAGGCATCCCCTTCTTCATCAATAAAAATCCCAGGTTTCTTCCAAACACTTCATTTTTATTGTTTCATGCACAGTTGTGTTGTTCTTGGAGCGTCTTCTTTTTCGTTTTTGTTTTGGTTTTTCGTTTGCTTGGTTTTCTTAGTTTGCTGAATAAATTGGTTGTACCCCCTCTTTCAGGGATTGGTTTTCAAATAGTTTGGTTTGGTTTGGAAAAGAGTAGGAAAGTTCATGCTTAAGTGGTAAAAGGAGTTTGTTTTTGACTGTGACCTATGTTTTGTCATACCATGCTTGATATTGTTTTGGATTTATGCTTAGTGATATTTGTTGTAGCATGACATGTTATTAAAAATTGAGATTGCTTAATGTGCCTTTGAAGAATCATGCGTTGTTTTAGCATATTAAAGCATAGTATTGTGGTATTCTCCTTTGATGCTTTATTTGGGTTGACTTGGCACATGCTCACACCATGTTATGACTATCCCAACTCACCATAAGCCTTTATGATCCTTTAGTTTTCAACTTGTAGTATCACTTTATGCTTTGATTAATGATGTTTTGTCGCTCTGCATGACTATGGCCATTATTGCTCTCTAAGTTGGTCGCTCCCAGTCTTTTGCTAGCCTCCATAACCAAGTTTGAGTTCCAATCATGCATCCAACTCCAAATAAAACCAAGTTATCCCAAAGAGTCCACCATACCTACCTATTAGCATATGCTATTCCAAGTATATTCATGTTTTTTCTACCTTCCGAATTAAACTTGTTATGAGAAAACTAGTGATTAAAGCTCTCACGAACTTGATGGCACACTTTACTTTTCTTGCCCTTAATAAACTTGACCATTGTGTCGTCTATGTTGTATATGCTTGCACTTATTTGTTGGGTATTAGCAGAACCATGCTGTCATGGGGAACGCTTTCAACATTGCACTTGTACTTTGTACCTAGTTGATATCATGCTCTTTTGTCTATGGATGTCGTCGATGTGAAATGAAAGGGGAGCTTGTAAGTCCATGGAGTTATGTATATGTGTTAGAGAAACGCCTAGGCCGCTGGTCTAATACATGTTGTCATGGTGGAAACCTGCAACGTAACCATAATGAGTTGTCTATGAAGCATTCTTCTTATAAAAAAGAGTCAGATATTGAGAAAAAAGAGAAAAAGAAAAGAGAAAAAAGAGATATATGAAAAGAGGAAAGAGACAAAAAAGCACCATATTCCCATGGTAAATAAGAAGATTGCTAAGATGCTCGTTGTCTGCTTGCCTTGTCATTTTGATATGGGGATTCTTCCGTATCATCGGGCAAGGGGTACCCCGTTGGCGGTTCTCTATGATACACATGTACTTACGATGACAAGAACTTACCGGTGACTAAACTTGAGTAGCATGAGGAGCAACCCTCGTATTCAAGGGGCATGAGATTTCCAACTTATACTTTGTCAAGCATCTACACCATAGTTTGTTCACTTTAACCTTAATCACTTCAAGATACTTATGATAGGGGCAATGAGAGCTGAAAGCTATAAGTACCCTAATTTTTGGAAGCTCTTTATGGAACTTGAATCTCTGCTTCCTTCTATGAAGGCCTTTCTTCCACTTATATATTGAGTCTCCACCTTCTACCTTTATGCACTTACTTTGAGAGCATAGTGTCCATTCTTAGTTCTATGTGCATTGTCCCAAGACTACTTGATTGATGCATACCTTGATATTGCTTGTTTTAAACTATTTGTATCTAGTCACTCTTTTGAACTTTGAAGGTGTCCTATGCATTTATATTTGCTACTCTATGAGGGACAAGCTGAATACTACTATGCTATGTTTTCTTTATGTGAAACAAACAAACGTCTTGCAAAGCATTGCTATTCATGAATCTTTTGTTTGTGCCTTTTCATGTTGCAACATAGTTTCTTTGTTTTATTGCTAGAACTTTGTCTTTCATGTTATGATTGAAGTACTATGATCCCAGCTTTGAATGTTTTACAAATACTTTGATCAAGTTTATGATGGTGCATGTCACCTAAAAAATTATTCTTTCTTTTTATCACTTACCTACTCGAGGACGAGCAGGAGTTAAGCTTGGGGATGTTGATACATTGCAAATGTACATATAATTTTTGATGTTCCATGCTTGGTTTTGTCTACTTTCTTATGTTTTGCCCACATTGTTGAGTATTTCTATACACTTTCTTGGACTAACCTATTAACAAGATGCCACGGTGCCAGATGCCTGTTTTCTGCTATTTTTGGTTCCAGGAAAGTCAAAAAATGAATATTCTCGGAATTGGACGGGACAAAAGCCAAAGTTGATATTTTACCGGAAGACTCACGGAGCCAAAAGACGAGACGGAGAGGGGCCACAGGGCGGCCACACCAGCCCTGGCCGCGCCACCAGGTGGTGTGGGCCCCCTGGCCGCCCACCGACCTTGCCTCTTCGCCTATAAGAAGCCTCCCGATGCATAAACCCTAAATCGTCAAGCCTCCAGCCATGAAAAGTTCCGCAGCACCGCCGCCACCGAAGGGGAGATTCGGGGGACGGAAAGTCTCTGTTCCGGCACCCTGCCGGGACGAGGAAGTGCCCCCGGATCCATCTCCATCGATCTCCACCACCATCTCCATCACCATTGCTGATTCCCATGATGAGGAGGGAGTAGTTCTCTCTCAAGGCTAAGGGTTCTACCGATAACTATGTGCTCATCTCTCTCTCTATGCATGATCTTATTGAGATCATGAGCTTGTAATCTATAGATCTACCTTGCTACTCAAGTGTTTTAATAGATCTCTGCTCTCCCCATGTGTGTGAAGTTGACAGTGTGCACACCATGGTGGCACTTAGGCTAGAGATTACAAATACTTGTTATGAGTTATATTTGGAGTTGGATGTCTTTATGAAATTGTGGTGTTTGTTGGAACCATCTAGATCTCAAGGTGATAGTGTGGGGTTATCTAGATGGGGAAAGCGGACTTTGAGGTGTGATGTTATAGCCCTACCATGGATTAGAGTGTCCAACCGGAGAGTAGTTCAACGTAGTATCATAAAGAAGAATATATTTATATGAGAGTGTTCACTAGTGAAAGTATGATCCCTAGGCCTTGTTTCTAAGCACTGAAACACTATTTTCTATTAGATCTATTACATGTTTGCTTGCTTCCATCTTTATTTCAGTTTTACTTTAGTCTTTTCCATGCCATCAAGCTATTTTCTATCACCATTACCACTTATAATTATCTATACCACTTGTATTTCACTATCTCTTCGCCGAACTAGTGCACCTATACACCTGACAAGTGTATTGGGTGTGTTGGGGACACAAGAGACTTCTTGTATCTTGGTTGCAGGGTTGCTTGAGAGGGGATACCTTTGACCACTTCCTCCCTGAGTTCGATAAACCTTGGGTGATCCACTTAAGGGAAAACTTGCTGCTGTTCTACAAACCTGTGCGCTTGGAGGCCCAACAACTGTCTATAAGAATAGAAGTGCGTAGACATCACCCCCGTGAGTTTTTAGGTCAGATGGCAACTTATAGGAGAAGAGGGAGACCGAGGGGGTGTCTAGGGCGGCTAGACCACCCCTAGTGCGGCCAGGCCTAGCCCGTGCAGCCAGGTGGTGTGGCCTGGGCCCAGCCCCACTCCGTCTCGTATTCTGGCTCCGTGAGTCTTCTTGCGAAATAGGATTTTTGGCATATTTTCCGGGATTTTTCCTGATAGTTGATTTTCTTCACAAAAACTAGACACCAAAGTAATTCTGCTGAAAACAACGTTAGTCCGTGTTAGTTGTATCCAATTCACAAGTTTAGAGGAAAAACAATAGCAAAAGTGTTCGGGAAAGTGATACGTTTTGGACGTATCAACTCCCCCCAAGCTTAGCTTATTGCTTGTCCTCAAGCAATTTAGTTGAAAACTGAGTGCGATAAAAGAAACTTTCACGAACACATTTGCTTCATATGATTTATATATTCTCAGAATGTGATCAACTACTTAGGCAATTCATAATAAGGAGTATGCAACTGAGTTTACTTAATAGTGATTGCAAGCTATGAAGAGATTCCAACTCAAAAATAGTAAGTAGCATGAAACATAAACATAAGCAACATTGTACCGCTCATAAAAAGGTATGATAGAGTGGTATCTCGCTTGCCTTTGAATGTAGAGCAAACATAAATGCCAAGGCACCTCTGAAGTTCAAGTGAAGACTAGAAGTAAAGATATCAAAGATACAAGCATCAAAGTCATAACACAAATAATCAAGTTTTGAGACAAGCATATTACACTAAGAATGACAACTATGCTCTCAAGCAAGTGCTCATAGAATACGTGGAGACTCAACAAAGAAATGAAAAGGTTTTGAATAGTTTGAAAGGCTTCCAAATGCTGAAAGTATGGTACTCGTTAGCTTTGAGCTCTCATTGCCCCTATCATAAGCATCTTTAAATGGTTAAGGTTAAAGTGACACAACTAAGAGGATATGCTTGACAAGTTATAAGCTAAAGTCTCATGCCCCTTACTTACGAGTACCGGACCTCATGCTACTCAACTTCAGTCACAAGTAAGCTCTTGTCATTGTAAGTACACATGTATCATAGAGAACCGCCATCGGGATACCCCTTGCACATGATACAGGAGCTATCCCATAATCAAAATGACAAGGCAAGCAGACAATCAACATCTCAGCGATCTCTTTATTTGCTATTTGTATAGGTTTTTATTGAGGATGCTTCATAGAATGCTCATTATGGTTATGCTACAAGTTTCCACCATGATTAGGCATGGCTTAGGCAAGCGGCCTAGGCGTTTCTCTAACACATATACAAACTCCATGATCTTACAAGTTCCCCTTTTATTTCACACCGCCGGGATCCATAAGCAAAAGAATCATGATATCAACGGGGTACAAAGTGCCCGTGAAATGTTGAAAGCGTTCCCCATGATACATGGTTCTGCTAACTTCAACTTATAAAGCGCAAGCATATACGCAACAAAGATGGACGCAATGGTTCAAGATTATTAAGTGCAAGAAAGTAAAGTGTGCCATCAAGTTCGTGAGAGATTTACTAACAAACTTTCTCATAACAAGCAAACATTTTATTTGGAAGAAAACAAGGCACACTAAATATGCACGGAACATCAAATAATGCTAATAGGTAGGTATGGTGGACACTTTTGGCAATATTGGTTTTAGGGAGTTGGAAACACGAGTAAAACTTATACTCAGTGCAAGTGAAGGTTAGCAATAGTAAGGGAGCGACAAACGAGAGAGCAGTAATTGTCATAATCATGCTTGCAACAAAACAGGACTAATCATGGCATGAAAGTGATTCAAGACCCCTGAGGCAAAATATTTCATCGAGGCTTAACTGATTATTGATTCATCCATATGCATGCGTGAGCATGTGCCAAGTCAATTCAAGTGAAACACTCAGAGGGAGATACCACAGTGTCATACCAAATTATGAATAGAGCAATGCAAACAAACATCCATAAGGCATGCTACAAATTATTAGCGAGCTGGAGCTAATCATAAGAAAACAAGAACTACTAAGCATCCATAAATAACATACACCCTACATGAACAGACTAAGCATGCCCACAATGATGAGTATATGTACAAAAATGAAAACAAATAGAGTTCGTTACCAGCCTCTTACCACACCTCAAGTTGTCATTAATCTTCATTATTGCCCTTCACTTGTGTGGCTTGAATAATATCATGAAACCAAATTCCACTGAGGACGATTGAACCTTGCAACAAACTCACAAAACCAAAGAAGAACAACAAATATTTTTGGTGTTTTCGATTTTTAAAAACAAGAACCAAAAAGGAAAAACAAGCAAAGCAAAATCTTTTTGGGGTTTTCAAATAGTTCAAACGAAGCAAAAAGGGAAAAAGCAAACCAAGGCAAAAAAAGAAGAAGAAGCAAAAAAAGAGAAACAATAGAAATATTTTTGGTCTTTTTGTGTTTTAGGAAGAAAAAACAAAGAGAGAACGAAAACTAAAAAAGAGAACGAAACATGAATATAGAAAGTACCGACGAAACATGATATGGAGATGAGTGTGATGTCGGTGTACCTGCCCCCAAGCTTAGGCTTTTGGCCTAAGTGGGTGTCAATCCCAAGCTGGCCAAGATGGAGCGCCTCCGTAGTATGGCGAGGAGGTACCCTCGTCCTGGTGCGAGCTCGAGGACGCCCCACCGTAGTGCGCAGAGTAATCGTAGGAGGGCACATCCTCCTGGTGCTGCATGTGGAAACCCAGCAAGCGGCGCTGCTCTTCCACCTCCTCCTTGGAGCGCGACCACGGCCTCCTGTGAACACTGGACAAAGTAGATTGCGGCAAACGAATCTCCCTTTCATCCCCGTCAGTAAACAACATCATGTATACTAGACTGTCCATATCAGAGTTAGCAGTGATGAAGTGATGTGTTTTCATGGTAGCAAGGTCAAGCCTTTGTGGTGCCAATTGATGGCTCAGTGTCGGCGCCAGAAAAGTGCTGGTGTGATGCTGATGTAGAGCTCGTTGGGAACCCCAAGAGGAAGGTATGATGAGCACAACAGCAAGTTTCCCTCAGTTATGAAACCAAGGTTTAATCGAACCAGTAGGAGCAAGGAAACACCCCAAAGGTGTTGCTAGCTGAGCCTTGGCAGGGCGCACTACCGGTGCTAGTAGCAACGTGGAGACCTGCACAACACAACCATAGAACTTTGTCCCCAACTTGCGATGAGGTTGTCAATCTCATCGTGTTTTGCAGAAAACAAAGGATTAAACGTATCGAATGGAAAGAAGTAAAAGTTTGCAGAAAGTAAACACAAAGCAGTAATAGTTTGTAGATTGTATGTAAAAGACAAGGACCGGGATCCATAGTTCACTAGAGGTGGCTCTCCTTAAGATAGATAACATGATGGGTGAACAGATTACAGCGGGGCAATTGACAAACATCGAGAAAGCAATACATGCATATACTAATCATCTTGACTCCTTTGAGACTTGATTGGGCATTACAACATTATACATAGACCTCCATCTGATGACCCACAAGTATAGGGGGTGTATCGCAGTATTTTCGATAAGTAAGAGTGTCGAACCTAACGAGGAGCAGAAGGTGCTGGCTAGTGGTATGTGATACATTGCAAATGTATCTATAATTTTTGATGTTCCATGCTTGGTTTTATCCACTTTCTTGTGTTTTGTCCACACTTTGGAGTACTTTTCATATGATTTCTTGGACTAACCTATTAACAAGAGCCACAGTGCCAGCTGCCTGTTTTCTGCTGTTTTTGGTTCTAGGAAAGTCAGAAAATGAATATTCTTGGAATTGGACGGGACAAAAGCCAAAGTGCCTATTTTTCCGGAAGTGATCAAGTGCCAGAATACGAGACGGAGAAGGGCCAGGGGCCGGCCACACCACCTGGCCGCGCGGCCAGGCTGGGCCCGCGCTAGGGGGTGGGTGTGGTGGCTCCCGGCACCCCCTCGGCCTCTCCTTCTGCCTATAAGTTGCCCTCGGGACGAAAACCCTAAGTACCCGATCAAAAATCCACGAAAGAGTCTGTAGCCGCCGTCATCTCCATCCCTAGATCGGGAGGGATCTGAAGCTCTTCCCGGCACCCTACCGGAGAGGGGAATTCACCCTGGAGGCCTTCTTCATCACCATGCAAGCCTCCGGTGTGATGCGTGAGTAGTTCATCCTTGGACTACGGATCCATGTAGTAGCTAGATGGCTGGTTTCTCCTCCTTTGTGCTTTCATGTTTAGATCTTGTGAGCTCCGTTCATGATCAAGATCATCTATTTGTAATCCATACATGTTGTGTTTGCAGGGATCCGATGGATATCGAGATGCTATTTCAGATTGATTATTGATTCTATCATGTCTTTGTTATTTGAGATCTTGCATGCTTTCTGTTGTTAGTAGCTATCTTGGCCAAGTAGATGCTAGCAACTCCAAGAGTTAGTATTTATACTCGATAGTGGGTTCATGCCTCTCGTAATCTGGGGAAGTGACATAAATCTCTAAGGTACTAGATGTGTTGTTGCTACTAGGGAGAAAACAACGATCCTTTGTTCATAGAACAATTGTATTGTTTACTTTACACGTAGTTCGTAAAGCAATAATCTGTTGCTTGCAACTTAATACTGGAGGGGGTTCGGATGATAACCTGAAGGTGGATTATTAGTCATAGATGCAGTTGGATGGCGGTCTATGTATTATGTTGTAATGCCCAATCAAGTCTCAGAGGAGTCAAGATGATTAGTATATGCATATATTGCTTTATCGATGTTTGTCAATTGCCCCGCTGTAATTTGTTCACCTAGCATGTTATCTATCTAAGGAGAGCCACCTCTAGTGAACTATGGATCCCGGTCCTTTTACTTTACATACAATCTACAACTGTTTACTGCTTTGTGTTTACTTTCTGCAAACTTTTACTTCTTTCCATTCGATACGTTTAATCCTTTGTTTTCCGCAAAACACGGTGAGATTGACAACCTCATCGCAAGTTGGGGACAAAGTTCTATGGTTGTGTTGTGCAGGTCTCCACGTTGCTACTAGCACCGGTAGTGCGCCCTGCCAAAGCTCAGCTAGTAACACCTTTGGGGTGTTTCCTTGCTCCTACTGGTTCGATTAAACCTTGGTTTCATAATTGAGGGAAAACTTTCTGCTGTGCTCATCATACCTTCCTCTTGGGGTTCCCAACGAGCTCTACGTCGATCGTCGAGTGCATCAAGATCTTTTCTGGCGCCGTTGCCGGGGAGTCAAGGACATCTTCACAAGGGGAGTCCCTCATAACCAATCTCTTTACTTTGTTGTTTTTGTTTTGCTTAGTTTCTTTTTGCTTTGTTTGCTTGTTTTGTTATTCAAAAATCAAAAAAAATTAGTTTTACTTGTTTTGCTTTGTTATTTTAAAACCCAAAAAAAATGACTACTCTTGAAAACACTAAGTTGTGTGACTTCACTAGCACCAACAACAATGATTTTATGAGCACACCTATTGCTCCACTTGTAGCTGAAAATACTTTCTTTGAGATAAAACCTGCTTTACTCAATCTTGTTATGAGAGAGCAATTTTCTGATATTGGTAATGAAGATGCTGCTTCCCATCTAAATAACTTTGTTGAACTTTGTGAGATGCAAAAGCATAGGGATATAGATGGTGGTATTATTAAGCTGAAATTGTTTCCTTTCTCTTTGAGAGGAAAAGCTAAAGAATGGTTGAATTCCTTAACTAGGAATAGTTTTGATTCTTGGACTAAGTGCAAAGATGCTTTTATTGGAAAATACTATCCTCCTGCTAAGATTATATCCATGAGAAGTGAAATAATGAAGTTTAAACAACTTGATAATGAGCATGTTGCTCAAGCTTGGGAAAGAATGAAATCTTTGGTTAAGAATTGTCCCACTCATGGACTGACTACTTGGATGATCATCCAAACTTTTTATGCAGGATTGAACTATTCTTCAAGGAACCTATTGGATTCAGCTGCTAGAGGTACCTTTATGACCATCACTTTGGGTGTTGCAACAAAACTTCTGGACAATATGATGGTTAATTATTCTGAATGGCATACTGAGAGAGCTCTAAAAGGTAAGAAGGTAAATTCTGTTGAGGAAACCTCCTCCTTGAGTGATAAAATTGATATTATTATGTCTATGCTTGTTAATGGGAAAGCCCATGTTGATCCAAATAATGTTCCTTTAGCCTCTTTGGTTGCTCAAGAAGAGCAAGTTGATGTGAACTTCATAACAAATAACAATTTTGGCAACAATGCTTATGGTAATAATGCTTATAGGAGTAATTTTGGTAACAACAATTATAAGCCATATCCTCCCAACAATGGTAATGCTTATGGAAATTCTTACAACAATAATAAGAGTGCTCCCTCTGAACTTGAAGTTATGCTTAAAGAGTTTATTAGTAAACAAACTGCTTTCAATAAAACTATTGAGGAAAAACTCTCTAATGCTGAAAGAAATATAGCATCTTTAGCTGAAGCTCAAACTTCTTTGAATAAAATGGCTGCTAAACCTGAAACTAATGACAACCCCTTTGCAGCTACTAATGCTATACAAGTAAGAATTGATGAAAATGTTAGACTATTAGTTGAATTACATGCTAAGTGGGAAAGAGAAGATGAAATTGCTAGAAACATTAGTGTTTCTACTATTACCACCACTAGTGTTGAGGCTACAAATAGTTCTACTACTTTAGATGATAAATTTGTTTTTGATCTTGATGGTTGCAATATCTCTGAAGTTATTAAGTTCCTACAAAAGCTTGCTAGAAGTCCTAATGCTAGTGCTATGAACATGGCTTTTACAAAACACATTACTGATGCTCTCATAAAGATTAAATAAGAAAAGATGAAACATAAAGCTTCTATTCCTATAAAGCAAGAGGATGGTTGGGAACCCATCATTAATATGAAAGTGAATGACTTTGATTTCAAAGCTTTGTGTGATCTTGATAGTAGTGTTTCTATTATGCCTAGAAGGATTTATGATATGCTTGATTTTCCTCCTCTTGAAGATTGTTATTTGAATGTCCCACTTGATGATAATGTTAAAAAGAAACTCATGGGGAGTCTTAATGATGTTCTTATTATGGTTAACAATTCCTATGTCCCCGTTGATTTCTATGTTTTGGATGTTGAATGCAATGCTTCTTGTCCTATTACTTTGGGAAGACCTTTTTTAGAACTGTTGGGGCCATCATTGATATGAAAGAAGGCACCATTAAATATCAACTCCCACTCAAGAAAGGTATAGAACACTTCCCTAAAAAGAGAGAAAAGATTTATTTTGCTTCTCCTATGAAAACAGAATTTGGTCTTAATGCTTCTTCATTTGAGAACACTTGATTCTTTCTTTGCTTCTTATGCCTAACTTAAAGGCGTTAAAGAAAAGTACTTGTTGGGAGATAACCCAAGAGTTTTAGATGAGTCTTGGAAGTTATTACATCTTTAATAAACTCTCCTTATCCTTTTTATTTGCTTTTTGTGGCAAGAGTAACCTCTAATGAGAGTGAAGTAATGATTGGGAAAGTTACTGTCCCGAAACAGATTTCTGTGCTTCACCTTAAAAATTCGTGAGAGAGTTCTGTATGCCGGATTGAGCTGTAATTTTTTGTGCTTCTGCCCCAGGTTGTTATCTAACTTTCCTTAGTTCAACACGTTTTGAGTTGAGCAACAGAAGGTCTTCGAAAAAATTCTTCTTTACCTGCTGGTCTGTTCTGACAGATTTCTGCCATTTTCTGCATTTGCTTCTTGTTGGTTCCTTCTTGAGTTCTTTTGGGGAATTGAGCTTTTTGAGGGAAGTGGTACAGTATCTAGTGTTATAATGGAAGTTTATTTGGTGTTATAACTGAACCTTTAGACTTATTTATCTTGAGTGCACTAATGTTGCTAACGAGATTGTGTGAAGTTTTGTATGAAGGAAAAATTTCAGGTGTATGGAAGGAGTGAGTAATGAGATGAAGGATGGACTAAAGCTCAAGCTTGGGGATGCCAGTGTCACCCCAAGAAATATCTAAGAAGTACAAGCATCAAAGCTTGGGGATGCCCAAGGCATTCCCTTCTTTATCAATAAAAATTCCAGGTTTCTTCCAAACGCTTCATTTTTATTGTTGCATGCACAGTTGTGTTTTTCTTGGAGCATATTCTTTTTCTTTTTCATTTTGGTTTTCATTTGCCTTGGTTTGTTTAGTTTGCTGAATAAATTGGTTGGACCCCCTCTTTCATCCATTGGTTTGCAAATAGTTTGGTTTGGTTTGGAAAAGAGTAGGAAAGTTCATACTTATGTGGTAAAAAGAGCTTGTTTTTGACTGTGGCCTATGCTTTGTCATGCCATGCTTGATATTGTTTTAGCTTTATGCTTAGTATTCTTTGTTGTAGCATGACTTGTTATAAACAATTGATATTGCTTAATGTGCCTTGGATGAATCATGCGTTGTTTTAGCATATTAAAGCATAGTATAGTGGTATTCTCCTTTGATGCTTTATTTGGGTTGACTTGGCACATGCTCACACCATGTTATGACTATCCAAAGTCACCATAGCTTTTATGATCCTTTAGTTTTCAATTTGTAGTATCACTTTATGCTTTGATCAATGATGTTTTGTCGCTCTGCATGATTATGGCCATTATTGCTCTCTTAGTTTGTCGCTCCCAGTCTTTTGCTAGCCTCCATAACAAAGTATGAGTTCCACTCATGCATCCAACTCCCTAAAACAAGTTATTCCAAAGATTCCACCATACCTACATACTATCTTATGCTATTCCAAGTATATTCATGTTTTTGTTTACCTTCCACTTGTTATGAGAAAACTAGTGATTAAAGCTCTCACGAACTTGATGGCACACTTTACTTTATTGCCTCTAATAAACTTGAACCATTGGGTCCTTCTTTGTTGCGTATATGCTTGCGCTTTATAAGTTGAAATTAGCAGTACCATGTACCATGGGGAACGCTTTCAACATTGCACCTGTACTTTGTACCCCGTTCATATCATGTTCTTTTGCTTATGGATCCAACGGTGTGAAATAAAAGTGGAACTTGTAAGATCATGGAGTTTGTATGTGTGTTAGAGAAACGCCTGGGCCGCTAGCCTAAGCCATGCCTAATCATGGTGGAAACTTGCAGCATCACCATAATGAGCACTCTATGAAGCATCCTCAATAAAAACCTATGCAAATAGCAAATAAAAAGATCGCTGAGATCCTCATTGCCTGCTTGCCTTGTCATTTTGATTATGGGAAAGCTCCCGTATCATGTGAAAGGGGTACCCCGTTGGCGATTCTTAATGATACACATATACTTACAATGACAAGAGCTTACTCGTGACTAAATTTGAGTAGCATGAGGACCGGTCTTCGTAAGTAAGGGGCATGAGATTTCGGTTTATAACTTGTCAAGCATATCCTCTTAGTTGTGTCACTCTAACCTTAATCACCTTTCAAGATGCTTATGATAGGGGCGATGAGAGCTGAAAACTACAAGTACCATAATTTTTGGAAGCTCTTTATGGAACTTGAATCCCTACTTCCTTTTACGAAAGGCCTTTCTTCCACTTATACATTGAGTCTCCACCTTCTATCTTTATGCACCTACTTTGAGAGCATAGTGGCCATTCTTAGTTCTATGTGCATTGTCCCAAGACTAGTTGATTGATGCATAACTTGATATTGCTTGTTTTAAACTATTTGTATCTAGTCACTCTTATGAACTTTGAAGGTGTCCTATGCATTTATACTTGCTACTCTATGAGGGACAAGCTGAATGCTATTATGCTATGTTTTCTTTATGTGAAACAAACAAACGTCTTGCAAAGCATTGTTATTCATGAATCTTTTGTTTGTGCCTTTTCATGTTGCATCATAGTTTCTTTGCCTATTGCTAGAACTTTGTCTTTCATGTTATGATTGAAGTACTATGATCCCAGCTTTGAATGTTTTGCAAATACTTTGATCAAGTCTTTGATGGTGCATGTCACCTCAAAAATTATTTCTTTTTATCACTTACCTACTCGAGGACGAGCAGGAGTTAAGCTTGGGGATGCTGATACATTGCAAATGTATCTATAATTTTTGATGTTCCATGCTTGGTTTTATCCACTTTCTTGTGTTTTGTCCACACTTTGGAGTACTTTTCATATGATTTCTTGGACTATCCTATTAACAAGAGCCACAGTGCCAGGTGCCTGTTTTCTGCTATTTTTGGTTCCAGGAAAGTCAGAAAATGAATATTCTCAGAATGGGACGGGACAAAAGCCAAAGTGCATATTTTTCCGGAACTGATCAAGTGCCAGAATACGAGACGGAGAAGGGCCAGGGGCCGGCCACACCACCTGGCCGCGCGGCCAGGCTAGGCCCGCGCCAGGGGGTGGTGTGGTGGCTCCTGGCACCCCCTCGGCCTCTCCTTCCGCCTATAAGTTGCCCTCGGAACGAAAACCCTAAGTACCCGATCAAAAATCCACGAAAGAGTCTGTAGCCGCCGTCATCTCCATCCCTAGATCGGGAGGGATCTTAAGCTCTTCCCGGCACCCTGTCAGAGAGGGGAATTCACCCTAGAGGCCTTCTTCATCACCATGCAAGCCTCCGGTGTGATGCGTGAGTAGTTCATCCTTGGACTACGGATCCGTGTAGTAGCTAGATGGCTGGTTTCTCCTCCTTTATGCTTACATGTTTAGATCTTGTGAGCTCCGTTCATGATCAAAATCATCTATTTGTAATCCATACATGTTGTGTTTGCGGGGATCCGATGGATATTGAGATGCTATTTCAGATTGATTATTGATTCTATCATGTCTTTGTTATTTGAGATCTTGCATGCTTTATGTTGTTAGTAGCTATCTTGGCCAAGTAGATGCTAGCAACTCCAAGATTTAGTATTTATGCTCGATAGTGGGTTCATGCCTCTGGTAATCTGGGGAAGTGACAGAAATTTCTAAGGTACTAGATGTGTTGTTGCTACTAAGGAGAAAACAACAATCCGTTGTTCATAGAACAATCGTATTGTTTACTTTACACGCAGTTCGTAAAACAATAATCTGTTGCTTGCAACTTAATACTGGAGGGGGTTCGGATGATAACCTGAAGGTGGATTATTAGTCATAGATGCAGTTGGATGGCGGTCTCTGTATTATGTTGTAATGCCCAATCAAGTCTTAGAGGAGTCAAGATGATTAGTATATGCATGTATTGCTTTCTTGGTGTTTGTCAATTGCCCCGCTGTAATTTGTTCACCCAGCATGTTATTTATCTAAGGAGAGCCACCTCTAGTGAACTATGGATCCCGGTCCTTTTTCTTTACATACAATCTACAATCTTTTACTGCTTTGTGTTTACTTTCTGCAAACTTTTACTTCTTTCCATTCGATACGTTTAATCCTTTGTTTTCCGCAAAACACGGTGAGATTGACAACCTCATCGCAAGTTGGGGACAAAGTTTTGTGGTTGTGTTGTGCAGGTCTCCACGTCGCTACTAGCACCGGTAGTGCGCCCTGCCAAAGATCAGCTAGTAACACCTTTGGGGTGTTTCCTTGCTCCTACTGGTTCGATTAAACCTTGGTTTCATAACCGAGGGAAAACTTACTGCTGTGCTCATCGAACCTTCCTCTTGGGGTTCCCAACAAGCTCTACGTCGAAAGTCGAGCGCATCAGTATGGATCAGGAATTCTTTGCAAATACTTAGCAAACAGATTTTTAGGGGGTTTTGATAAAGCAAGTAAACCAAGTACGAGTAAATGAAAGACAGTAGGAATAAATGCAGCAAGTGGCCCAATCCTTTATGCAGCAAAGGACAAGCCGGATGTATTACTTAAGATGACCAAACGTTCTTGAGGACACATGGGAAGACTGTCAAGTGTTTTCGCTTCATATAGTTGATTAATCTTCTTTAGCTTGCTAAGTGTTGTGTGGGTGAACCTGTGCTAATGTACCGCCCCATCCAGGACTAATACATACTTCTGATTAAACCCCTTGCAAACATCCGTAAGTACAAGAAATTAATTAAGGTACAAACCTAACCACAGCTTTAAACTCTAAGACCCTTACGTCCCTTGTGCAATGGTTTCCTAACGGGGGTTCAGGTTTCTGTCACTCTGGCAACCCCTACGATTAGTAGCCAAATACACAATGCATTCCCCTAGGCCCATATAGGTGAAGTGTCATGTAGTCGACGTTCACATGACACCACTAGAAGAAGTACACCACAACTTAAATCACAATCTATTGAATCTTTCTCAACACAACTCCACTACTAACAACATGACTTCTCCCATGTCCTCAAGAACAAAACGAACTACTCACAAGAAATCATATGGATCATGATCAGAGATGGAATAATGATGTATAACAATCTGAACATAAACAATAATTCAATGGTTCACTCAATAGCATCAACTACAAAGAGTAATCAACACCGGGAAAGTTTCCCCTATGAACTAATGCAAGATTCAACCAAATTGTTACAGCAATATGGAGATGGTGATGAGGGTGCTGAGAGTGATGATGGTGGTGATGATGGTGATGATGATCCCGATGAAGTCCAGCTTGATGGTGGTGTTGATGGCGACGATATCCCCTCTCCGGGAAGGAATTCCCCTGGCAGAAATCTGTCTGCCGGAGAGATCTTTCTCTCTCGGTGTTTTCCGCCCCGCAGAGGTGGCGGAATCTTTTTGTGGTCGCCCCCTAGTCTTAGGGTTTCGGGAGGATGATATACGCCAGAGGGGAGAGGATGGAGTGGGCCAGGGTGGCCACACCACATGGTGGTGCGGCCTAGGGCTGCCCGCGCCAGGGGGTGGTGTGGGCCCCCTGTGGCCCATCTCCAGCCCCCTTCTGGCATCCTTAGTCTTCTGGAAAAATAGGATTTTCCATATATTTTCCCGGATTTGCTGATCTTCGCGAATTTTGCCTGCAAACAACACCTTTTCCATCAGAATCCTGACTGCAGCAGTCCATGCTCCAAAAGTCATCAACCATGCAAAAACAGATGAAATAACATAAGTATCACCTCTCAGTATGAAATATATAAATGAATAACAGTGAATTATGACATAGAATAGTGATGCAAAATGGACGTATCAACTCCCCCAAGCTTAGACTTCGCTTGTCCCCAAGCGAAACTGAGCTCAATAAACATGGCCTCAGGTTTATGGAGTGAAGAATCGATAAAAGAATACGGACAAGAAGCATCACATTCATCAATACATAGATCATAATAGAAGACAACTCACTATTATATAACTTAACTTGCAATGAGTAAAGGAAACACAAAAAGATACATAAAGTGAATCATAATTGGTAATGGCAAACTTAGCTCTTGGTCGAAGAATAGTTGATAATTTGCTGGAGTTCACAAATAACTGGTTTTTCAATGATAGCTTTAAAAGTTGTAAACACCAAGATAAGAGCAAAGTGCAAAACAAGGAACATAAGAAACATGATTGAATAAATCATCATATGAATGAATGAAACACAACAACTCAAAAATACTTGCTGAGATAGAAGGGAGTAGGTTTACTGACTCAACTAAAAGGTAAAATAAAGGCCCTTCGCAGTGGGAAGCAGGGATCGCAAGTCTCATAAAGAGCTCCCAAAAATTATGATACTTACTAGCTTTCAGCTCTCATTGCCCCTATCATAGGCATCTTTAGGTGATTAAGGTTAAAGTGATCAAATATGAGGATATGCATTGACAAGTTGTAAATTGAGAATCTCATGTCCCTTGAATACGAGGGCCGCTCCTCATGCTACTCAAGTTTAGTCACCGGTAAGTTCTTGTCGTTGTAAGCACATGTGTATCATAGAGAACCGCCAACGGGGTACCCCTTGCCCGATGATACGGAAGAATCCCCATATCAAAATGACAAGGCAAGCAAACAACGAGCATCTCAGCAATCTTCTTATTTACCATGGGAATATGGTGCTTTTTTCTCTCTTTCCTCTTTTCATAATATCTCTTTTTTCTTTTTCTCTTTTTCTCAATATCGGACTCTTTTTTTATAAGAAGAATGCTTCTTAGATACTCGTTATGGTTACGCTGCAGGTTTCCACCATGTCAGCATGGATTAGACCAACGGCCCAGGCATTTCTCTAACACACATGCATAACTCCATGGACTTACAAGCTCCCCTTTCATTTCACACCGACGACATCCATAGACAAAATAACATGATATCAACTAGGTACAAAGTACCAGTGCAATGTTGAAAGCGTTCCCCATGACAGCATGGTTCTGCTAATTCACAACTCTCAAAGCGCAAGCATATACGCAACATAGATGGGCACAATGGTTCAAGTTT
Organism: Avena eriantha; assembly: GCA_910589775.1. Classification (NCBI taxonomy): domain Eukaryota; kingdom Viridiplantae; phylum Streptophyta; class Magnoliopsida; order Poales; family Poaceae; genus Avena; species Avena eriantha. The sequence continues at coordinate 467,422,735 of OU342745.1, forward strand.
ATTAGATGCAAGAAAGTAAAGTGTGCCATCAAGTTTGTGAGAGCTTTAATAAGTTTGGAACAAACCAAGGGGATGCCAAAACTGATAACGAATTACTCCTTTGGTGGTGGTATCCTCTCGATGAGCTCTCTGATAAGTTTCCCCATGTCCTCAATCTCAAATGTGAGATTACGAATCAGCTGTGAGTTTTGCTCAATGTGGCTCATGATCATGTCGGGTTGAGAATTCCAGCTCTTGCGAAGCCTATTATTCTCCCATTGAAGCATGTCCACCTTCCTCCGCAAGTCTCGGTACTTATCGCATAACTCCTTAGTGACTCGTAGGGCTTCCGTTGATGCAGGGCAAGAGACTAAAGGTACCAACCCCTGCTTGGGGTCTTGGAGATCTTCCTCCATAGGCTCCTTTCCCTTATCCTTGGCGGACACCATTGTGCTTCTAAGCTTTCAAGAATAGTTCCTGCCAGAAACAGATCGAAACAAAAACACGACGAAAAACACGATATACGAACCTCGGGAGATCCGGGGGATTATATGTTATGAAGTTTCACAACAAAAGGAAGGTACGGGGAGAAAATGAATCGGAGGCGGAGTCCGGAGTGGCCACACCACCTGGTGGCACGGCCAGGGGTGGGCCCGCGCCACAGGGTGGTGTGAGCCACCTTGGCTCCGCTTCCGTCCCTCTTTCGCTTCGTAGCTTTCCTTATTGACTAAAAACTGCAAAAATATAGTTGGATTGTATTTTCGCGGAACTTTTCTTACCAGAACTATTACCTATTTGAAAACAGACTATGCAGGTCTCTGAATTTGGTCCTTGATGAATTTCTCCGGAGTTATAACTTGAAAGGCATCAACATCTTCATTGTAAGAATGTCCAGCAATATAGTGCTTGAGTCATTGCCCATTCACTACTTGTGTAGTATTATCTTTTAAAGAAGAAATTTTTATTGCTCCTGAACGGTATACTTCTTCAATAATGAAAGGTCCTTCCCATTTTGACAGTAGTTTTCCTGCAAAAAATCTGAGACGAGACCTATACAATAGAACTTTCTCACCAACATGAAATTCTCTCTTAAGTATTCGCTTGTCATGCCATCTTCTAACTTTTTCCTTAAAGAGCCTTGCATTTTCATAGGCTTCACTCCTCCATTCATCAAAAGAACTTAAGTCAAATAATCTTTTCTCACCAGCGAGCTTACAATCTCTATTTAGTTCTTTAACTGCCTAGTAAGCTTTATGTTCGATCTCTAAGGGTAGGTGACAAGCCTTCCCATAAACCATTTTATAAGGAGACATCCCCATAGGATTTTTGTAGGCAGTTCTATAAGCCCATAAAGCATCATTCAACTTTTTAGCCCAATTTTTTGTAGATCTATTAACAGTCTTTTGCAAGATGGATTTAATTTCACTATTTGATAACTCTACTTGCCCGCTAGTTTGGGGGTGATAAGCTGAAGCAATTCTATGATTAACATCATATTTAGCAAGGGTCTTTCTAAAACCACCATGAATGAAATGAGAACCCCCATCAGTCATGAGATACCTGGGCACTCCAAACCTAGGGAAGATAACATCCTTAAGCATTTTTCGAGAAGTTTCCCCGTCAGCACTCTTCGTAGGAATTGCTTCTACCCACTTAGTAACATAATCAACGGCATCAAGAATATGAGTATAACCTTTCGAGGGAGGGAAAGGACCCATAAAGTCAAATCACCAGCAATCAAAGGGTTCAATAACTAGAGAGTAATTCATAGGCATTTCATTGCGTTTAGAAATATTACCAACACGTTGACATTCATCACAAGATAAAACAAACTTTCTTGCATCTTTAAAAAGGCAGGCCAGTAGAAACCTGATTGTAGCACCTTTTGTGCAGTTCTATCTCCTGCGTGATGTCCTCCATAAGCACTACCATGACATTTACGCAATATCTCCTTTTGTTCATATTCTGGAACACATCTTCGCATAATACCATCCACTCCTTCTTTGTATAAGTATGGGACATCCCAAAAATAATGCCTCAAATCATAGAAGAACTTCGTCCTTTGCTGAGTTGTAAAAGTTGGAGGCAAATACTTGGAGACAATAAAGTTAGCATAATCAGCGTACCAAGGGCTCCCTCGCGAGCTTACCCCTACTGTGGCTAACTGCTCATTTGGGAAACTATCATTAACAGGCATGGGGTCAAAAGAGATGTTTTCTAATCGAGATAAATTATCAGCTACAGGGTTTTAAGCACCTTTCCTATCCACTATATGTAGATCAAAGTCTTGTAAAAGCAGCACCCATCTAATAAGCCTATGTCGTCGGATTAATGACAAGTACGCCATGAGGGCGTCCTCGAGGCGTGCGGAAGAGAGGGGTGTGAGACGTATGGTATTCCGGGACGGTGAGCACACAAGTTTACCCAGGTTCGAATCTGTCGGCTTTGGATGGATCCTACTCTTGCTAGCAATCCAGTAATACGGCAGAGCCAGAATATGGGTTACAAGGGTTTCGCCTGTGCGAGTTGAGATTGTAGACTATTGAGGTGTGTCCTAAAGGCTCTCCTTAGGACGGCTTATATAGATGTCCGGCCTAGGGTTTACAGGAGAGATCTATCCGGCTACGACTAAGAGTTGGTTACAGAGTACATCTTGAACTATAAGTAACATTATGGGCCTAAGTCGGTAAGTCTTCTGGGCCTTCCCGTAGCCGGATTGGACTCCGTCTTTCTCCCTGACTAGGCCGCCCGTGAAGCAAAGCTCTAACCCGAAGTGGGCCACCCTGGTCAGTGAGGAACTGTGAGGATACCCGGAAATTATATCCCCAACAGCCTAGGCTTAGCGTCCTTCTTCGTCATAAGGTATTTAATAGGAGCATGATCATTATGAATGGTGACTTTTGAGTCTACAATATAGGGTCTAAACTTATCACAAGCAAAAACGACAGCTAGAAATTCTTTTTGAGTGGTAGCATAATTCCTTTGAGCAGCGTCTAAAGTCTTACTAGTATAATGAATAATGTTTAACTTTTTATAAATTCATTGCCCAAGGACAGCACCTACAGCAAAATCACTAGCATCACACATTATTTCAAAGGGTAAACTCCAATCAGGTGGTTGAACAATAGGGGCTATAGTTAAAGCCTTCTTAAGAGTTTCAAAAGCTCCCTGATATCCTAGAAAAGTCTTTAATAAACCTTCTATAGAAACCAACATGACCAAGGATACTACGAATACCTTTGATGTCCCTTGGACATGGCATCTTCTCAATTGCCTCAACCTTAGCTCTATCAACTTATATACCTCTTTTAGAAACTTTATGCCCGAGGACAATCCCTTCATTAACCATGAAGTGGTATTTCTCCCAATTAAGAACAAGATTAGTTTCTTCACATCTCTGCAAAACTTTATCAAGGTTGTGCAGACAATTATCAAAAGAAGTTCCATAGACAGAAAAGTCATCCATAAACACCTCTACAATTTCCTCACAAAAACCATGAAAGATAGCAGACATGCACCTTTGAAAAGTAGCAGGAGCATTACATAAACCAAAAGGCATACGTCTATAAGCATAGGTTCCGTAAGGGCAAGTAAAAGTAGTTTTTTCTTGATCTTATTGTTTAACAGCAATTTGAGAGAAACCAGAATAACCATCAATAAAACAAAAATGGGTCTTTTTAGACAACCTTTCCAACATTTGATCAATAAAAGGAAGCGGGTAGTGATCTTTCTTAGTAACTTTATTGACTTTTCTAAAATCGATGCACATCCTATAGCCTACTACTATTCTTTGAGGAATAAGCTCATCATTATCATTAGGAACAACGGTAATACCTCCTTTTTTAGGAACACAATGAACAGGACTAGCCCATTCACTATCAGCAATAGGGTAAATAATACCAGCATCAAGGAGTTTCAATACCTCATTCCTTACCACTTCCTTCATCCTAGGATTTAAAGGTCGCTGGTGCTCTACTACTGGCTTTGCATCTTGTTTTATGTTGATAGAATGCTGACATATAGTAGGTGAAATCCCTTTTAAATCATCTAGAGTATAGCCCATAGCTCCTCGGTGTTTCCTCAAAACCTCCAATAGCATTTCTTCTTCTTTCCTGAAAGTTTAGCGCTAATAATAACATGATATATCTTTTTATCATCAATATAAGCATATTCAAGATCACCAAGGAGAGGTTTTAGATCGAAAACCGGATCCTTTTTAGGTGGCAATGTGGTACCCAGGTCTTCTACAGGCAAGTTATGCTTAAGCATCTTAGGCTGATCATGGAGAATCTTGTCAATCTCATTCCTTTCTTCCATGAAGATTTCACTTTCATGATCTTCCATAAATTGCTGCAAAGCATTGTTAGGAGCAAGAGAAATAGAAGCAAGTTGTTCAACTCTAAAATCCTCATTATGGGTTTCCTCTTCACAAGGTTCTTTTGCAAATTTCGAGAAATTAAACTCATAAGATTCCCCAGCAAACTTAGTCAAGATTTTCTCCCTTTTGCAATCTATAATAGCTCCACAAGTACTCAAGAAAGGTCTACCAAAAATGATAGGATAAGTTTTACTAGCAGCTGAACCAAGTACTAGAAAATCAGCGGGATACTTAATCTTACCACAAAGAACTTCTACATCTCGTATAATGCCAATTGGAGAGATGGTCTCTCTATTAGCAAGGTGAATGACCACATCAATCTCTTCCAATTCACAGGGACTGATTTCATGCATAATTTCTCTGTAAAGCTCGTAAGGAATAACACTGGAACTTGCACCAATATCACCTTGCTAATAGAGAGACCATCTCTCCAATTGGTATTGTACGAGATGTGGAAGTTCTTTGTGGTAAGATTAAGTATCCTGCTTATTTTCTAATACTTGGTTCAGCTGCTAGTAAAACTTATCCTATCATTTTTGGTAGACCTTTCTTGAGTACTTGTGGAGCTATTATAGATTGCAAGAGGGAGAAAATCTTGACTAAGTTTGACGGGGAATCTTATGAGTTTAATTTTTCGAAATTTACTAAAGAACCTTGTGAAGAGGAAACCCATAATGAGGATTTTAGAGTTGAACAACTTGCTTCTATTTCTCTTGCTCCTAACAATGCTTTGCAGCAATTTATGGAAGATCACGAAAGTGAGATCTTCATGGAAGAAAGGAATGAGATTCTTCGTCGTCAACCCAAAATGCTTAAGCATAACTTGCCTGAAGAAGACTTGGGTACCACGTTGCCACCTAAAAAGGATCCGGTCTTCGATTTAAAACCTCTCCCCGATGATCTTAAATATGCTTATATTGATGATAAAAAGATATATCATGTTATTATTAGCTCTAAACTTTTAGGGAAGGAAGAAGAAAGGTTATTGGAGGTTTTGAAGAAACACCGAGGAGCTATGGGCTATACTCTGGATGATTTGAAAGGGATTTCACCTGCTATATGTCAGCATTCTATCAATATAGAACCAGATGCAAAGCCAATAGTAGAGCACCAACGACGTCTAAATCCTAAGATGAAGGAAGTGGTAAGAAATGTAGCTATCTTGGCTAAGTAGATGCTAGCAACTCCAAGAGTTAGTATTTATGCTCGATAGTGGGTTCATGCCTCTGGTAATCAAGGGAAGTGACAGAAATCTCTAAGGTACTAGATGTGTTGTTGCTACTAGGGAGAAAACAACAATCCTTTGTTCATAGAACAATCGTATTGTTTACTTTACACGCAGTTCGTAAAGTAATAATCTGTTACTTGCAACTTAATACTGGAGGGGGTTCGGATGATAACCTGAAGGTGGATTATTAGTCATAGATGCAGTTGGATGGCGGTCTATGTATAATGTTGTAATGCCCAATCAAGTCTCAAAGGAGTCAAGATGATTAGTATATGCATGTATTGCTTTCTCGGTGTTTGTCAATTGCCCCACTGTAATTTGTTCACCCAGCATGTTATCTATCTAAGGAGAGCCACCTCTAGTGAACTATGGATCCCGGTCCATGTCTTTTACATTCAATCTACAATCTTTTACTGCTTTGTGTTTACTTTCTGCAAACTTTTACTTCTTTCCATTCGATACGTTTAATCCTTTGTTTTCCGCAAAACACGGTGAGATTGACAACCTCATCGCAAGTTGGGGTGTTTCCTTGCTCCTACTGGTTCGATTAAACTTTGGTTTCATAACCGATGGAAACTTGCTGCTGTGCTCATCATACCTTCCTCTTAGGGTTCCCAACGAGCTCTACATCAACACCGCCATCAAGCATTTTTCTGGGCGCCGTGCATTGAGCCATCAGTTCTTGTATGATTTGAGGCATTATTTTTGGGATGACCCACACTTCTATAAAGAAGGAGTGGATGGTATTATGCGAAGATGTGTTCTAGAATATGAACAAAAGGAGATATTGCATAAATTTCATGGTAGTGCTTATGGAGGACATCATGCAGGAGATAGAACTGTGCAAAAGGTGCTACAATCAGGTTTCTACTGGCCTACCCTTTTTAAAGATGCAAGAAAATTTGTTTTATCTTGTGATGAATGTCAGCGTGTTGGTAATATTTCTAGACGCAATGAAATGCCTACGAACTACTCTCTAGTTATTGAACCCTTTGATTGCTGGGGATTTGACTTTATGGGTCCTTTTCCTCCCTCAAAAGGTTATACTCATATTCTTGTTGTCGTTGATTATGTTACTAAGTGGGTAGAAGCCCTTCCTACGAAGAGTGCTGACGGGGAGACTTCTCTAAAAATGCATAAGGATGTTATCTTTCCTAGGTTTGGAGTGCCTAGGTATCTCATGACTGATGGAGGTTCTCATTTCATTCATGGTGGTTTTATAAAGACCCTTGCTAAATATGATGTTAATCCTAGAATTGCTTCAGCTTATCACCCCCAAACTAGTGGGCAAGTAGAGTTATCAAATAGAGAAATTAAATCCATCTTGCAAAAGACTGTTAATAGATCTAGAAAAAACTGGGCTAAAAAGTTGAATGATGCTTTATGGGCTTATAGGACCGCCTACAAAAACCCTATGGGGATGTCTCCTTATAAAATGGTTTATGGGAAAGCTTGTCACCTACCTTTAGAATTAGAACACAAAGCTTACTGGGCAGTTAAAGAACTAAATAGAGATTGTAAGCTCGTTGGTGAGAAAATATTATTTGACTTAAGTTCTTTAGATGAATGGAGGAGTGAAGCCTATGAAAATGCTAGGCTCTTTAAGGAAAAAGTTAAAAGATAGCATGACAAGCGAATACTTAAGAGAGAATTTCATGTTGGTGAGAAGGTTCTATTGTATAGGTCTCGTCTCAGGTTTTTTGCAGGAAAACTACTGTCAAAATGGGAAGGACCTTTCATTATTGAAGAAGTGTACCGTTCGGGAGCAATAAACATTTCTTCTTTAAAAGATAACACTACACAAGTAGTGAATGGGCAGCGACTCAAGCACTATATTGCTTGAGATTCTTACAATGAAGATGTTGATGCCTTTCAAGTTATAACTCCGGAAAAATTTATCAAGAACCAAATTCAGAGACCTACAGAGTCCGTTTTCAAATAGGTAACAGTTCTGGTAAGAAAAGTTCCACAAAAATACTATCCAACTATATTTTTGCAGTTTCTACCCGATAAGGAAAGTTATGAAGTGAAAAAGGGACGGAAATGGAGCCAGGGTGGCTCACACCACCCTGTGGTGCGGGCCCACCCCTGGCCGCGCCACCAGGTGGTGTGGCCACTCCGGACTCCATCTCCGACTCGTTTTCTCCCAGTACCTTCCTTTTATTGTGAAACTTCATAATATATAATCCCCCGGATCTCCCGAGGTTCGTATATCGTGTTTTCATCGTGTTTTTGTTTCGATCTGTTTCTGCCATGAGCTATCTTTGAAATCTTTGAAGCACAATAGTGTCTGCCAAGGATAAAGTAAAGGAGCCTATGGAGGAGGATCTCCAAGACCCCAAGAAGGAGAAGGAGATTAAGAGTGAATATGAAGAGGAGGCAAAGCACACCGACACTACCATTGCAAGCATTAGAGTGGTGGCAAACCCTTCCAGGACTATGCCAATTGGAGGGAAGCCTCCTCATCACCGTTCAGATCCCTGGTCACTTCCCCATTGTGCCAAGAATCCTTTCCATACCCCTTATCCATGAGTATCAATACCAGAATATGCCCAAGGAGAAATTACCCTCCAATTGGGATTTGCCTCGTTCTAGCCATGCAGGAAAAGAAGACTTCAAGGAGGAAGAGTGGGGAAAGAATCACAAGAGCTGGAATTCGCAACCCGGCGTGATCATGAGCCGCATTGAGCAAAACTCACAGCTTATTCGCAATCTCACCTTTGAGATCGAGGACTTGGGGAAACTGATCAAAGAGCTCATCGAGAAGATACCACCACCACTGAAGGAGTAATTCGTCATCAGGTTTGGCATCCCCTTGGTTTGTTCCAAGCTTGGGGGAGTGCCGCGGTATCACATCACTATCTTCTATCTTTTTACCTTTTTAGTAGAGTCATATCATGAATAGAGAATTTATCATGTAGGATGGTTTGCATTATGGAAGTGTCCCCTCTCTCGTTAGATATGTATCCCTTGGTGTGAGTTGCTGTTATGGAATATTAATGAGAAGTTCTATCATTTACTATTTTGCATATCTTATATTAGTTCTCAATTCATGGTTATATGATTGATCTTGTTGTTAGTATTGGTATCACTTTGAGATCATTAAGTTAATTTAGTTGGTTTTGGCAAACCTAGCTCGGTCAGTAGCAACACTATTTTTGAGAGTTGAATAAAAAGATAAAAGTACTCTAAAGAAAAATAATTTCATCATCTTTCTTTCTTGATTAGCTCATAAGTTTAGTATTCTCTAGTTAAGATCTTTTGTGCTTCCAAGGAAGATTGCATGTTTATCTTTATCACTTGTATGTTTGTTTGTTTCCTTCAACTCTTATACTTGCTACCCAACCTTGCTAGCCAAAAACCTGTACTGAGAGGGAATTCTTTCCGTGCATCCAATCCTTAAACCAAACCTATGACAACATGACAGCATTATTGCTATTCCAAGTAAATTCTTGTTTTTATCTACCTTCCAAATTAAATTTGTTATGTGAAAATTAGTGATTAAAGCTCTCACAAACTTGATGTCACACTTTACTTTCTTGCATCTAATAAACTTGAACCATTGTGCCCATCTATGTTGCGTATATGCTTACGCTCTGAGAGTTGTGAATTAGCAGAACCATGCTGTCATGGGGAACGCTTTCAACATTGCACTGGTACTTTGTACCTAGTTGATATCATGTTCTTTTGTCTATGGATGCCGTCGGTGTGAAATGAAAGGGGAGCTTGTAAGTCCATGGAGTTATGCATGTGTGTTAGAGAAGCCTAGGCCGTTGGTCTAATCCATGCTGACATGGTGGAAACCTGCAGCATAACCATAACGAGTATCTATGAAGCATTCTTCTTATAAAAAAAGAGTCCGATATTGAGAAAAAGAGAAAAAGAAAAAAAAAGATATTACGAAAAGAGGAAAGAGAGAAAAAAGCACCATATTCCCATGGTAAATAAGAACATTGCTGAGATGCTCGTTGTTTGCTTGCCTTGTCATTTTGATATGGGGATTCTTCCGTATCATCGGGCAAGGGGTACCCCGTTGGCGGTTCTCTATGATACACATGTGCTTACAACGACAAGAACTTACTGGTGACTAAACTTGAGTAGCATGAAGAGCGCCCCTCGTATTCAAGGGACATGAGATTCTCAATTTACAACTTGTCAATGCATATCCTGATATTTGATCACTTTAACCTTAATCACCTAAAGATGCCTATGATAGGGGCAATGAGAGCTAAAAGCTAATAAGTATCATAATTTTTGGGAGCTCTTTATGAAACTTGCAATCCCTGCTTCCCTCTGCGAAGGGCCTTTCTTTTACTTTTTAGTTGAGTCAGTAAACCTATTCCCTTCTATCTCAACAAGTATTTTGAGTTGTTGTGTTTCATTCATTCATATGATGCTTTATTCAATCATGTTTCTTATGTTCTTTTTTTTGCAAATTGCTCTTATCTTGGTGATTACTACTTTGAAAGCTATCATTGAGAACCAGTTATTTGTGAACTTCAGCCAATTATCAACTATTCTTTGACCAAGAGCTAAGTTTGCCATTACCAATTATGATTTACTTTATGTATCTTTATTGTGTTTCCTTGACTTATTGCAAGTAAGTTATATAATAGTGAGTTGTCTTCTATTATGATCTATGTATTGATGAATGTGATGCTTCTTGTCCGTATTCTTTTATCAACTCTTCACTCCATAAACCTGAGGTCATGTTTACTGAGCTCAGTTTCGCTTGGGGACAAACGAAGTCTAAGCTTGGGGCGAGTTGATACGTCCATTTTGCATCACTATTCTATATCATAATTCACTATTATTCATTGATATATTTCGTATTAAGAGATGATACTTATGTTATTTCATCTATTTTTGCATGGTTGATGACTTTTGGAGCATGGACCGCTGCCGTCAGGATTCTGATGGAAAAGGTGTTGTTTGGAGGCAAAATTCGTGAAGATCAGAAAATCCAAGAAAATATACGGAAAATCCTATTTTTCCAGAAGACGAAGGAAACCAGAAGAAGGAGTGGAGATGGGCCACACGGGGCCCACACCACCCCCTGGCGCGGGCCACCCTAGGCCGCGCCACCAGGTGGTGTGACCGCCCTGGCCCACCTCTGGCTCTCCCCTCTGGCATATATATTCCTCCCGAAACCCCAAGACTAGGAGAGCAACCACAGAAAGATTCCGCTGCCTCTACGGGGCAGAAAACATCGAGAGAGAAAGATCTCTCCGGCAGACAGATTTCTGCCGGAGGAATTCCTTCCCACAGAGGGGAGATCGTCGCCATCAACACCACCATCAAGCTGGACTTCATCGGGATCATCATCACCATCATCATCACCACCATCAGCACCCTCATCACCATCTCCATATTGCTGTAACAATTGGGTTGAATCTTGCATAGTTCTTAGGGGAAACTTTCCCGGTGTTGATTACTCTTTGTACTTGATGCTATTGAGTGAACCATTGAATTACTGTTTATGTTCAGATTGTTATACATCATTATTCCATCTCTGATCATGATCCATATGATGTCTTGTGAGTAGTTTGTTTTGTTCTTGAGGACATGGGAGAAGTCATGTTGTTAGTAGTGGAATTGTGTTGAGAAATATTCAATAGTTTGATATTTAAGTTGTGGTGTACTTCTTCTAGTGGTGTCATGTGAATGTCGACTACATGACACTTCACCTATATGGGACTAGGGGAATGCATTGTGTATTTGGCTACTAATCGTAGGGGTTGCCGGAGTGACAGAAACCCGAACCCCCGTTAGGAAACCATTGCACAAGGGACGTCAGGGACTTAGAGTTTAAAGCTGTGGTTAGGTTTCTACCTTAATTACTTTCTTGTACTTACGGATGTTTGCAAGGAGTATAATCACAAGTATGTATTAGTCCTAGAAACGTCGGTAAATTAGCACAGGTTCACCCACACAACACTTAGCAAGCTAAAGAAGATTAATCAACTATATGAAGCGAAATCACTTGACAGTCTTCCCATGTGTCCTCGAGAACGTTTGATCATCTTAAGTAATACAACCGGCTTGTCCTTTGCTGCATAAAGGATTGTGCCACTTGCTGCATCTATTCTTATTGTCTTTTATTTACTCGTACTTTATTACTTGCTTTATCAAATACCCCTAAAAATCCGTTTGTTAAGTATTTGTAGAGAATTCCTGATTCATACCACTAGCCAGCACCTTCTGCTCCTTGTTGGATTCGACACTCTTACTTATCGAAAATACTGCGATACACCCCCTACACTTGTGGGTCATCACCCTCTCAAATATTTCTCCAAAGGTATGGTTGTTCATCTTTGATATTATGAAATTTAAACATCTATTAAACAAGTGATATTAAAGTGAATATATAATGGAGAGCACTACTCATAGGGACTTGTAGAGGCCTAAACATGCATCAAAACTATATCTCTAAGCATTGAACAAGCTTACAAGCTCTCATAACCTGTCATCTACAGCAGCAAAATACTGAAGATATAAACCACTAAACACAAATCTACTTGGACAAGCGGAGGAGTCACATACCGGAGAACAATTTCTCCAAATTTTAGCAACAAAGATGGGCTGAGCAAGGAGATCGAAAAATAGAGGGAAAGAACAGCAAGAACACGATTTCGAGCAATGAACTAGTGTTTTCTCGGGAGAGAGAAGAAAATGGCAACTGGGAGAGTGAGTGGAGGGCCAGGGGTGGCCCACACCATGGCCAGGCGCGCCCCTAGGCTGGCCACGCCACCAGGTGGTGTGCCTGCCTGGTGGGCCCCCTGGTACCTTCCAGGCACTTCTCTGCCCCTTTTTTCACGTAAAATTTTAATATGAATTTTCTGGAAATTTTCGAGACACTTTATTTTTGAGCAATTTTCAGGCATAGATGAATGATTTTCTGATAGAAAAAAGTTTCTGAAATGATGCAAAGACAAAACAAGACTAGAACTTCAGAAGTTCTAAAACTCTAACATGCAAGCAACTAACGACAGAAAAGTAAACTAAATGAAAACCAATGTTCTAAAAATCGGCCGATTAGACGATTAATCGTCCGATTAATCCGTAATCGGTAGGTCACTGTGTAGAATACATCAAATTGGAAGGGTTACTCGTTAGGTCCATTTAATCGGTCTAACAATGGATTAATCGGGATGAACCGATTAACTGGTCCATCTGAAATGTCAAAATTTGGCCCATCCACCCGACCCACCGCCTCCCAGCACGATTCCCGTGCCCCTCTATTAATGATTTGTGCTACCCATTACTCCACCTCCAAGCTGCGATTCAATCGGTGTCCTTTTCTCCGCCGCCAGCTGCGATTCAATCGGCGGCTTGTTTCTCCGCCGGCACTGCTGGGTTCAATCAAGCTCGCCCCCGTGTCGCCCAGGATCGAGCGCGTGGCCTGGCGCACCCAGCTGCTCCCCATCGACCGTCAGTGATCAAGCTGCTCTGCATCTCGGCTGCTCCAAGAACTCCCCTTTAGTCCAATCTACGGTATGATGTCCATCGAATTCCTCTTCTTCTCTAGACTCCATCGAATTGCTACAGAGTACAGACTTACGGAGTATAGTATATGTATATGTATACTCCAATGATCCAATTCACGACATGGAGTAGAGATTATGCAAGGACGTAAATCTTATGTACTAGTCTAGTCTAGGGATGAGATGCAAGGACGTAAATCTTATGCACTAGTCTACTCCAATGATCAAATTTTCTACATGCAGATGCAGTACTAGTAGTAGTCTATGTGAAATTATGCAAGTACTCCCTCCGACCCATATTAGTTGATTTAGTTTTGTCTAGATTCGGATGTATCTAGTACTAAAGTAAGTCTAGATGCATTCGAATCTAGAAAAATCTGAGTCAACTAATTTGGGTCGGAGGGAGTATGAAAATTCATATGTAGTGGTTCGTGTAGAGCATGGTGTCTATGTTTAAATGTTATGTGTGTAGATTACTGGTGCCAGTTTTATTTTGCGTGATGTCCTATATTTAAGTGTTGAACAGAGCATGGTGTTTTATAATTTTATCTTGAATTGCTGCCAGTTTTTGCAATACATGATGAGCTGCCGCCAATTTTATTTTTGTAGATGGCTGCTGGTGCTTCTAAGGAGGCAGGTTCGCAAACTCTTAAGCGAAACTCAGATGATATAGGATGGGAGTTTGCAATGTTGATTGATCCAGATGACTTGCAAAGAGTTAGTGCAAGTTATGTGAAAAAGAGATGTCAGGAGGTGTCAATAGGATGAAGCAGCATATAGGTCAGATCAGAGGCCAAGTTTCACCTTGTTTGGTGGCCAATGCTGAACAACAAGCTCGATGTAAGGCGGCTTTTGAGGCTCCAGAAATTAGAAAGAAGCTAAAAGAGAAGCAAGCACAAGAAGTACGAGATGAGGTGACCATAGACATTGAGGATGATGCAGAGCTTAGTGTAGTTGGTAAAGCTGATCCGAAGAATGCAGGGCCTATGGATCAATATGTGGTTCCAATTGACCCTAATGTGCCGCTGAAAAAAATTCCAACGGAATATAAATGATATTATTGACAAGGAGAGAAGCTACCGGGTAGGGCAATATTTGACTAGATGGATGTACAAGAAAAATGTACCCTTCAATGCTATCAATGATGACGACTTCAAACAGTTTTGTGAGGCCCTTGGTCGCTATGGTCCTGATTGGAGGTAGCCCTCACAATATTTGATCCGTGAGAAGATGTTGCTGCAGGAGGTGGAAAAGACTAGGGAATTGTTGAAGCCACATGATGTTGAGAGGGCGAATACCGGGTGCTCCATCATGACCGATGCTTGGACGGACAAGAAAAGGAGGAGCATCATGAATTTGTGTGTGCATTGCAAGTTGGGGACAGTCTTTCTTGAATCAAAGGAGGCCTCAGCGGATGCACACACAAGTCTCTACATCTTTAATTATGTGGATGAGTGCATTGAGAAAATTGGTCATAATCTTCAACTTTCAATTTTCTCTTATTCATTGCTTTTCAAGCTTTCATTATGTGTATGTGTGCAGATTTGTATGTCTTTATTATTGTGTATTGCATTGTTTTTTTTGTAGGTGCTGATAATGTTGTGCAAGTAGTCACGGATAATGCTTCAAACAACATGGGAGCAAAGGCGTTGTTGAAAATAAAAGACCTAGGATATTTTGGAGCTCATGTGCGACACACACCATCAACTTGATGGTAGAAGCAACTGGGAAGTTGAAGCAATTTGCTCCTGTAATAGCCAAAGTCAAGGAGCTCACTATTTTCCTCTATGCACATCATGCGACATTGTCATTGATGAGGTCTTATACAAAAAAAGAGACATTGTTAGGCCGGGAGTGACAAGATTTGCTTCGACATTTCTTACTTTGCAAAGTCTCGCTGCCAATAAGAAGCAACTTAAGGAGATGTGTTGTAGTGATGCTTGGGAAGAATGCAAGCACACTCGAACAAAGAAAGGGAAGTCCGCTCATGCCACAATAATAAGTAGGGCATTTTGGAAAAATATATCTCTTTGCATCAAGGTATTCTTGGCTAAATACTAGTGTCTTGTTTAATTCTGTTGTATATAAATAGTTAAATAATAAATACTAATGTTGTTCTTGTGTATGTTGCAATGCAAGGTTTTCGAGCCATTGGTGAAGGTGCTTCGGTTGGCTGATAGTGATGGGCAGTCCATGGCCTCTATGTATGGAGAAATAATAGAGGCAAAGAAAGCAATCATGCTTGCGGTTGAAAATTCCGAGAAGGACTATAGGGTGATCACAAAAGCCATGGAGAGCAAGATGAATGGGAGGTTAGATACCCCGTTGCAGATGGCTGCATATGCTTTGAATCCCTATTACAGTTATGCTACCACAAGCATATTTACCGATGTAGAGATCATGTCTGCGTTGATGGAAGTTGTTGAGATCTTTTATCACGATGATGATGAGAAGCAAAATAAAGTGCTTAACATAGAGTTGCCCAAGTTTAAAAAGAAGGAAGGTATGTTTGGGAAGGTGGCTGCCACAAAAGCAATTGGAAATGAAAATTTCAATGTCGGTAAGCTTGTTGTCAAAGATAAGTTTTGCATATTGCATTTATGAAATTATGGGCTGATACATAATACTTGTATTTTACTATTTTCTATAAATGTAGGGGAGTGGTGGCAACTTATGGACTACAAACTCCTACGTTGATGGACATGGCTTTGAGGATACTCAACTTGACAACAAGTTCTTCCGGATGTTAAAGAAATTGGAGTGTTTTTGAACAAGTAACTCTCAACATTCAATTACTTAAATCTGATCCTTATTTTATTTATGATAAGATGTGATTGATTAGGCATCACTTCACAATCTCCAGTTTGATGCAAAGAGGAGAAATAAACTAGATGTGCGCCGTAGGGACAATGTAGTTTATATTCAGTTCAATGGAAGAATGATGGACAAGAGAAAGAAGTACTCCTCTTCTTGTGATGTTCTCCTTGGTGACGATGCTTCCACAGCACAAGATTGGATAGTTGAAGGTGCATATGTTGATGATGACATTGATCCCTCCACGGAGCAGAATGATACCATCATTGATGAAGCAATGGGATTGGAGCCTCGTAGGAGTAAAAGGGTGAGAGAACTATATGAATAGAAGAATTTGTTTCTGATAATGAATCTGAGCATGATGTTGTCATGGAGGAGAACATAGAGTTTGAATCTGATGATGATGGGGTTATGGAAACCAATGACAATGAAGATGAGGAGGACGTGATGCAGCCTTGAATTTTTGGGATATAAGAATCCCATTCCTATCTATCTTATTTTTGTTGTGACCGTGTGAGAGAAGTGAGAACTAAGATTTATTGTTGCACCTAGTTCCGCACCGTGATGCTGCTTCTATATTTCTTATTTTCTATGTGGACCTGATTATGTAATATCTATTATTGATTACCGTGATGCTGCTAGTCTGCTACTATAATTTGTCGGGCAATTTATTAATTTATAATTTGTCGTATGCTGCCACATGCAATTTGATGTTGTTTACTTGTTTATATTGTTCTATTCCGATCTGAGCATTTGTAATACATATACTGTCTAGATGTTTTATATTGGTTCTAATATGTTCAAAAGTTTTACTTTGTCGATACAAAATATTTTATTTTTTTAGTGCTTGAAACCTATATTTTTGAATAAACCTCGCCGATTAATAGTCGACCGATTAAACCAGTTAATAGGCCGATTTCCAATTAATCCCTAAACTCAAGCCAACCGAGCAACTAACGATTACCGATTTCTTGAACATTGACGAAAACAAAAGCTAAAATAGATAGAATAGAAGTAAGCGGAGATAATCATGATGAAAATATTGTTTTGTTCAATGAAATCCTTTTGTTAACAAGGTTGATCAGGTCTTGTTATCAAAACAATTTATATGAAACAAAACTTTGTATTCCACTAATGATTATGTTACCCCAACTTTGATAACAATGGTCCCAATCATAATAGTTTCAAATTTTTCTCTTGGTATGGGACAATATATATCTCCAACTTGAATGCCCTCAACATGTTCAATTGAATTCAAACCATAAGTCCTTTCAATCTTCTTGGGAAAATAGATAGTATGTTCCTTGTCATTAACATTGAAGGTCACCTTTCCTTGATTACAATTAATAACAGCTCCTGCAGTATTAAGAAAAGGTCTCCCAAGAATAATAGACATATTATCATCTTCAGGCATTTCAAGCACAACAAAATCAGTTAATATCAAGCAATTATGAGCCACTTGAATAGGTACATCCTTACATATACCAACAGGAATAGTGGTAGATTTATCAGCCATTTGCAAAGATATATCAGTTGGTATTAGTTTTTCAAGTTGAAGTCTCTTATAGAGAGAAAAAAGCATGACACTAACTTCTGCTCCCAAATCACACAAAGTAGTTCTAACATAACTATTTTTAATAGAGCAAGGAATAGTTGGAATCCCTGGGTCTCCAAGTTTCTTTGGAACCTTATCATTAAAGGAATAATTAGCAAGCAAAGTAGAGATTTCTTCATTAGGGATCTTCCTTTTATTCGAGACAATATCCTTCATATACTTTGAATAAGGAGGCAATTTAATAGCATCAGTCAAAGGAATTTTCAAGAATAAAGGTTTCATCCACTCACAAAACTTATATTAGTGTTCATCTTCCTTTGACTTGTGTTTCTTATCAGGGAAAGACATAGGTTTTTGGACCCAAGGCTCTCTTTCACTACCATGTTTCTTAGCAACAAAATCTTATTTAGTGTATTTAGTATTCTTAGTGTGCTTTTCGGGTTCGTCTTTAACTTTTTATTTATCAGGAACATCATTTTCTTCATTACCACTTTCAGTTTCAACATCAGAGACAGATATACTATTAGGATCTTTAGCAGGTTCAGAGGGTTCTACAATAGTTTTATGTTTCTTTTTTCTTTTCTTACGAGTAGTACCACTATTTTCAGCTTGTTGAGAATCCTGCTCAATTCTTTTGGGATACCCCTCAGGATATAGAGGATCTTGGGTAGCAGCACCACTTCTAGTTCTAATTTCATAAGCATGTCTTTCTTTGGCATCATTAACTAGCAAGTCTTTTTGCATTTTAATAAGTTGATCTATTTGAGTTTGAACCATTTTAAAATGTTTAACAAGCATTTTAACATCATTAGAAGTTCTTTCCACAACATCTTTTAACTCAACAATAGCTCTAGTGTTTTCCATTAGATGATTTTGCACCCTTTTATTAAAATTATCTTGCTTAACAATAAAAATATCAAATTCTTCTAAGCATTGATCAAGAGGTTTAGAGTAAGGGATATCACCTTCATCAAAGTGTTGGAGAGAGTGTACCTCAATAGTGGGTGAATGGGGAATTGACTTACACAATTCTTTTGTAAGAGGTAAATTCTTGACATCTGCAGCTTTAATTCCCTTCTCCTTAAGACATTTCTTAGCTTCCTTCATCACTTCATCATTTAGTTCAATAACTCCCCTCTTCTTAGATGTTGGTATAGGAGCAGAGATAGTTGATTCAGGTATAATTGTTTCAGGTATAGCTGGTTCAGGAGGAGTCCAATCTTCATAGTTCTTGCTTATTTTAGCCATTAATTCCTCAGCTTCCTTGGGAGTCCTATTCCTGAAAACACAATCAGCACAACTATCCAGGTATGTCCTAGATTCTTCAGTTAGTCCATTATAAAATATATCAAGAAGCTCATTCTTAGGTAATGGACATCCAGCCTGTGCATGAATCAAAGAACAAAACCTTGCCCATGATTCAGGCAATATCTCTTTTTCTCCCTGTTTAAAATAAAAAAGTTCCTGCAAAATAGCATGTCTAGCACTAGGAGTAAAATATTTATGCAGAAAAGTACTAATCAAGCAATCAGGGCTATAAATAGATCCAGGAGGTAAATTATTAAACCAAGTTTTAGCTTCTCCTTTCAGTGAAAAGGGGAAAATTTTAGCAACAAAGTAGGTGCGCATCTTAATATCATCAGAAAACAGGCCACTCATGGTAGAAAGCTCAGTCATATGTGCTACCACACTTTCATTCTTAGTCCCACAAAAAGGTTCTTTCTCAACAATAGATATATAGGATAGATCAAGAGAGAAATCATAATCTTTATCTTTAATGTTTATGGGAGACGCATCAAACTTAGCATTAGGAGACAATTTGGGTTTAATAGTACGCCTCTCAAGGAGACTCTTAGCAGCACTCCTATCATGGGTGTTTTGACATTCTTTAATAAATTCATCGGTCATATCAATTTAACCGTCTTCAATATCATAGCTCTCTCTAGACTCAGGTGAACTAACAGGTGTATTAGTGTCTTCATTAGGAGTTTCAGTATTTCCAGCTATAGTTCTAGCAATCGTAGCATCTAGGAAAGGACCTAATGAACCACTCTTGTCAAGCATAGTAGAAGCAACATCATAAGTATCAGAAGTTTCAGATTCAGCAGTAGTAGCAGTGTGTGTAGCATGTGTGTGTGGTGGTGTAAGGAACTTACTCACAACAGATGGTGAATCAAGAGCAACAAAGGTGTTCAGAACCGTACCTCTTCTAGTAGTGGATGGTAAAATAGGAACCTTGCCATCAGGAGACTTACCCATGATGGATGGATAATAGCGAACAATAATGATTCCAAGTGGACTTAATAAATAAATCTATGCTCCCCAGCAACGGCGCCAGAAAATAGTCTTGATGACCCACAAGTATAGGGGGTGTATCGCAGTATTTTCGAGGGAAGTGAAACCCAATTTATTGATTCGACACAAGGGGAGCCAAAGAATATTTATAAGCCTTAACAACTGAGTTGTCAATTCAGCTGCACCTAGAAACAATCTTGCTCACAGTAGTTTATTAGTAGCAATAGTTTTGTAGTAGCAATAGTAAAGTAATTGCAGTAGTAAAAGTAAATGCAGTAGTAACAATTGTAGTAACAGTAGGATTAGAGCGCGGTAGGCATAGGTATGGATGGACGGGCGTTGCATGGACAAGAAAATTCACATGGCAATCAGAACATAGGGCATTTGCAGATAAATAAGATAAAGCATCCAAGTACTAAATAATCATAGGCATGTGTTGAAGGGAATATGCCCGAGAGGCAATAATAAAGTGGTTATTATCTTATTCCATGTTTATGATAAATGTTTATTTTGCATGCTATAATTGTATTGATCGGAAACATCAATACATGTGTGTTTAATAAACAAAAAGGGTTCCTAGTTATGCCTCTCTTATAGACTAGCTTGTTGATTAACCAGATGATCAAGGTTTCCTGATCATGGACATTGGATGTTGTTAATAACAAGGTCACAACATTGGTGGAATGATGTGATGAACATTCATCCGAAGTATAGCATTACGATCAAAGTCATTATGTTTATATTGCTATAACATCATACGAAGTAATCTTTATCCTTAGACCATGAGATCATGTTAATTGCTAACACTGGAAGAGTATCTTGATAACATCAAACGTCACACCGTAACATGGTGACTATAAAGATGGGTTCAGTGCTACGAAGGTGTTATGTTGAGGCTCATGGATCAAGAGTGGAATTTGTCAATCCCGATGACGGATAGATATACTCTGGGCCCTCTCGGTGATATCACATTAAGATAGCTTGCAAGCAAGTGATGTGATCACTAGAATGTTATATCACGGGAACGACAAAATAGTGCATGTCGGCAAATGAGATCAAACTAGGTATGGAGATATCGATGATCGAATCTCGGACATGTAATATATCGCGAGACAAAGGGATTTAGTTACAAGCGTTAAAGGTTCTCGCGATCACAGAAGTCATCGTTGAATGTGTAGGAGTCAGTACGGATCTCTAGGTCCCGCTGTTGATTATTGATCGGAGAGGGGTCTCGATCATGTATGCATTATTCGTGAACCGTAGGGTGACACACTTAAGAGTTACCGGACACCATTTTGGAGCACATTTGTTTCAGACGAAAGAATTGCAAAGCGCAGGAATTGTTTCGATAGAAACCGGAAATTGTTTCGGGTGAAATTGCAGAAAGTGGTTCTGCATGTGATATTGAAATATTGCAAGAGGTTATATGTGAATGTTTGTTAATTAAAGTAATTAACAAAATTCTGAATAAATTTAATAAAAGAGTTTTATTAAATGATAGAGCATTAAACTTGGAGAATTTTAATGCATTTAAAGTAGGGACTTTAAAGGGGAATGTGAAGAGGCATTTTAATGTGGAGGGGTTACCACCACATGAATGGGGGAAGTGAGGGGTCACCCCCCCATGCGCCGGCCATGGAGAGGAGGGGCACCCCCCTCCTCCTATAAAAGGTCACCCTCTTCCTCCTTCTTCCTCACACCTCCTTATGAAGGATCTCTCTCCCCCTCTAGAATTATTCCCCCATGGTCTCGGATTAGCGAGATATATGTTCCCGGTGGCATTTCGTCTGGAAGGAGTTGCTGCTTCCGTTGGATCGCTGGAGCGAGGAGGTGGAGGTTGTCCGGTGGCTTGAACGTGTGTGCGAGTACGGATGTGCTGCTGAGTTGCGGCGATCGGACTTCCTCACGATCTTGAGATCAGCAAGTGTACGACTACATCAACCACGAGTTCCTACTCGTTAACAAAACTCGTTGTCTTCGAGGGTAAGTTCTTGTTGGATGTATGTCCACCCGTTGCTTTGTACCTAGTAGATAGATCTTGGCGTGTGATACATTGCAAATGTATCTATAATTTTTGATGTTCCATGCTTGATTTTATCCACTTTCTTGTGTTTTGTTCCAACTTTGGAGTACTTTTCATATGATTTCTTGGACTAACCTATTAACAAGAGCCATAGTGCCAGCTGCCTGTTTTCTGCTGTTTTTGGTTCCAGGAAAGTCAGAAAATGAATATTCTCGGAATTGTACGGGACAAAAGCCAAAGTGCCTATTTTTCCGGAAGTGATCAAGTGCCAGAATCCGAGACGGAGAAGGACCAGGGGGCCACCACACCACCTGGCCGTGTGGCCCAGCCTGGCCCACGCCAGGGGGTGGTGAGGCCAGCCCTAGCACCCCCTCGGCCTCCCCTTCCGACTATAAGATGCCCTCGGGACATAAACCCTAAGTACCCGATCAAAAATCCACGAAACAGTCTGTAGCCTCACCACGAAAAATCTCCATCCCTAGATCGGGAGGGATCTGAAGCTCTTCCCGGCACCCTGCCGGAGAGGGGAATTCACCCTGGAGGCCTTCTTCATCACCATGCAAGCCTCCGATGTGATGCATGAGTAGTTCATCCTTGGACTACGGATCCATGTAGTAGCTAGATGGCTGGTTTCTCCTCCTTTGTGCTTTCATGTTTAGATCTTGTGAGCTCCGTTCATGATCAAGATCATCTATTTGTAATCTATACATGTTGTGTTTGCGGGGATCCGATGGATATTGAGATGCTATTTCAGATTGATTATTGATTCTATCATGTCTTTGTTATTTGAGATCTTGCATGCTTTCCGTTGTTAGTAGCTATCTTCGCCAAGTAGATGCTAGCAACTCCAAGAGTTAGTATTTATGCTCGATAGTGGGTTCATGCCTCTGGTAATCTAGGGAAGTGACAGAAATCTCTAAGGTACTAGATGTGATGTTGCTACTAGGGAGAAAACAACAATCCTTTATTCATAGAACAATCGTATTGTTTACTTTACACGCAGTTCGTAAAGCAATAACCTGTTGCTTGCAACTTAATACTGGAGGGGGTTCGGATGATAACCTGAAGGTGGATTATTAGTCATAGATGCAGTTGGATGGCGGTCTATGTATTATGTTGTAATGCCCAATCAAGTCCTAGAGGAGTCAAGATGATTAGTATATGCATGTATTGCTTTCTCGGTGTTTGTCAATTGCCCCTCTGTAATTTGTTCACCCAGCATGTTATCTATCTAAGGAGAGCCACCTCTAGTGAACTATGGATCCCGGTCCTTTTTCTTTACATACAATCTACAATCTTTTACTGCTTTGTGTTTACTTTCTGCAAACTTTTACTTATTTCCATTCGATACGTTTAATCCTTTGTTTTCCGCAAAACACGGTGAGATTGACAACCTCATCGCAAGTTGGGGACAAAGTTCTGTGGTTGTGTTGTGTAGGTCTCCACGTTGCTACTAGCACCGGTAGTGCGCCCTGCCAAAGCTCAGCTAGTAACACCTTTAGGGTGTTTCCTTGCTCTTACTGGTTTGATTAAACCTTGGTTTCATAACTGAGGGAAAACTTACTGCTGTGCTCATCATACCTTCCTCTTGGGGTTCCCAACGAGCTCTACGTTGAAAGTCGAGTGCATCAAGATCTTTTCTGGCGCCGTTGCCGGGGAGTCAAGGACATCTTCACAAGGGGAGTCCCTCATAACCAATCTCTTTACTTTGTTGTTTTTGTTTTGCTTAGTTTCTTTTGCTTTGTTTGCTTGTTTTGTTCATCAAAAATCCAAAAAAAAATTAGTTCTACTAGTTTGCTTTCTTTATCAAAAACACAAAAAAAATTTAAGTCTCCTTTAGTTGTTACTATGTCTAGCCTTGCTCCAATCACTATGTCACCCGAGGATATGATTTTCACTTTTAAACAAGGAATTGAGGAAAGTTTTAAGGAAGCTTGGTCTAGAATCTCCGATCTACATGAAAAAACTGAGCCTAAAATGACTCAAAGCTTGTTCCTTAGCAGTTTATACCTTGGAATTGCTCTTTTCTATAGATATGCTTTAGATGCTGTTGTGGGAGGATATTTCCTCCATTGTAATGAGGATGATGCTATTAATGATATAAAGAAATTGATCCTCACTTAGAACTTGCCTAGCCAAACTAATACTTTTTTCGCAAAAATATTTGCTAGGTTGGACACTCTTGAGGCTAGCATTACTAGATTAGAGAGTTGCTATAATACGCTTAGGGAGCATCATGATTATGTTACAAAAAACTCTGAACCATCAAAGTGGTTCCCTACAGTAAAAATTGAGATGAACAATGAAACTTTTCAAGCTCGCTGTGATATCATGTCTGAATTTTGCCTTATGCCCAAAGATATTTATAAATCTCTGAATACTTGGGGGCTCATTGAAGGAGGAAAAGAAATATCTCTTACAAATAATACTCCATATTACCTCTTGAAATAGCTGAAGGAGTGTTTACAAAGATCCTTGGGAAAACGATTTCTATTGATTATCTTGTTATTGAATGTGCAGGAAAGGGACAAATTACACTTGGAAGGTCCCTATTAGAACTCCTTGGAGCAATAATAGATGTGGGAAAGGGGACCATGAACCTTTCTTCTCCACCAAACAATCATATTTTCCCCAAGGTTAAGAACAAAAGTAAGAGAGGTAAGGGCAAGAAAGTTAGTTTTAATGCTTCTTCATTTGAGAACACTTGATTCTTTCTTTGCTTCTTATGCCTAACTTAAAGGCGTTAAAGAAAAGTACTTGTTGGGAGATAACCCAAGAGTTTTAGATGAGTCTTGGAAGTTATTACCTCTGTAATAACCTCTCCTTATCCTTTTTATTTGCTTTTTTGTGTCAAGAGTAAACTCTAATGAGAGTGAAGTAATGATTGGGAAAGTTGCTGTCCCGAAACAGATTTCTGTGCTTCACCGTAAAAATTCGTGAGAGAGCTATGCATGTCAGATTGAGCTGTAATGTTTTGTTCTTCTGCCCTAGGTTGTTATATAACTTTCGTTAGTTCAACACTTTTCGATTTGAGTAACATAAGGTCTTCGAAAAAATTCGTCTTTACCTGCTAGTCTGTTTTGACAGATTTCTGCCATTTTCTGCATTTGCTTCTTGTTAGTTCCTTCTTGAATTCTTTTCGGGAATTGAGCTTTTTGAGGGAAGTACTACAGTATCTAGTGTTCTAATGGAAGTTTATTTGGTGTTAGAACAGAACCTTGAGACTTATTTATCTTAAGTGCACTAATGTTGCTAATGAGATTGTGTGAAGTTTTGTATGAAGAAAAACTTTCAGGTGTATGGAAGGAGTGAGTAATGAGATGAAGGATGGACTAAAGCTCAAGCTTGGGAATGCCACGCGTGTCACCCCAAGAAATATCCAAGAAGTATAAGCGTCAAAGTTTGGGGATGCCCAAGGCATCCCCTTCTTCATCAATAAAAATCCCAGGTTTCTTCCAAACACTTCATTTTTATTGTTTCATGCAAAGTTGTGTTGTTCTTGGAGCGTCTTCTTTTTCATTTTTGTTTTCGTTTTTCGTTTGCTTGGTTTTCTTAGTTTGCTGAATAAATTGGTTGGACCCCCTCTTTCAGGGATTGGTTTTCAAATAATTTGGTTTGGTTTGGAAAAGAGTAGGAAAGTTCATGCTTAAGTGGTAAAAGGAGTTTGTTTTTGACTGTGACCTATGTTTTGTCATACCATGCTTGATATTGTTTTGGATTTATGCTTAGTGATATTTGCTGTAGCATGACATGTTATTAAAAATTGAGATTGCTTAATGTGCCTTTGAAGAATCGTACGTTGTTTTAGCATATTAAAGCATAGTATTGTGATATTCTCCTTTGATGCTTTATTTGGGTTGACTTGGCACATGCTCACACCATGTTATGACTATCCAAAGTCACCATAGCATGTATGATCCTTTAGTTTTCAACTTGTAGTATCACTTTATGCTTTGATCAATGATGTTTTGTCGCTCTGCATGATTATGACCATTATTGCTCTCTTAGTTTGTCGCTCCCAGTCTTTTGCTAGCCTCCACAACAAAGTATGAGTTCCACTCATGCATCCAACTCCCTAAACCAAGTTATTCCAAAGAGTCCACCATACCTACCTACTAGCTTATGCTATTCCAAGCACATTCATGCTTTTGTTTACCTTCCACTTGTTATGAGAAAACTAGTGATTAAAGCTCTCACGAACTTGATGGCACACTTTAATTTACTTGCCCTTAATAAACTTGCACCATTGTGTCTTCTATGTTGTATATGCTTGCACTTATTTGTCGAGAATTAGCAGAACCATGCTTTCATGGGGAACGCTTTCAACATTGCAATTGGTACTTGTACCTAGTTGATATCATGCTCTTTTGTATATGGATGTCGTCGGTGTGAAATGAAAGGGGAGCTTGTAAGTCCATGGAGTTATGTATATGTGTTAGAGAAACGTGTGGGCTGCTGGTCTAATCCATGCTGACATGGTGGAAACCTGCAGCGTAACCATAATGAGCTGTCTATGAAGAATTCTTCTTATAAAAAAAGGGTCCTATATTGAGAAAAAAAGAGAAAAGAAAAAAATAGATACTATGAAAAGAGGAAAGAGAGAAAAAAGAACCATATTCCCATGGTAAATAAGAAGAATGCTGAGATGCTCGTTGTCTGCTTGCCTTGTCATTTTGATATGGGGATTCTTCCGTATCATCGGGCAAGGGGTACCCCGTTGGCGGTTCTCTATGATACACATGTACTTACGATGACAAGAACTTACCGGTGACTAAACTTGAGTAGCATGAGGAGCGGCCCTCGTATACAAGGGACATGAGATTTCTGACTTATACTTCGTCAAGTATGTATACCATAGTTTGTTCACTTTAACCTTAATCACTTCAAGATGCTTATGATAGGGGAAATGAGAGCTGAAAGCTATAAGTACCATAATTTTTGGAAGCTCTTTATGAGACTTGAATCCCTACTTCCTTTTACAAAAGGCTTTTCTTCCACCATTATATTGAGTCTCCACCTTCTATCTTTATGCACCTACTTTGATAGCATAGTGGCCATTCTTAGTTCTATGTGCATTGTCCCAAGACTAGTTGATTGATGCATAACTTGTTATTGCTTGTTTGAAACTATTGTATCTAGTCACTCTTATGAACTTTGGAGGTGTCCTATGAATTTATATTTGCTACTCTATTGAGGGACAAGCTGAATACTACTATGCTATGTTTTCTTTATGTGAAACAAACAAACATCTTGCAAAGCATTGTTATTCATGAATCTTTTGTTTGTGCCTTTTCATGTTGCATCATAGTTTCTTTGCTTATTGCTAGAACTTTGTCTTTCATGTTATGATTAAAGTACTATGATCCCAGCTTTGAATGTTTTGCAAATACCTTGATCAAGTCTTTGATGGTGCATGTCACCTCAAAAATTATTCTTTCTTTTTATCACTTACCTACTCGAGGACGAGCATGAGCTAAGCTTGGGGATGTTGATACATTGCATATGTATCTATAATTTTTGATGTTCCATGCTTGGTTTTATCCACTTTCTTGTGTTTTGTTCCAACTTTGGAGTAACTTTCATATGATTTCTTGGACTAACCTATTAACAAGAGCCACAGTGCCAGCTGCCTGTTTTCT
The DNA here is from genome assembly GCA_910589775.1 of Avena eriantha. Classification (NCBI taxonomy): domain Eukaryota; kingdom Viridiplantae; phylum Streptophyta; class Magnoliopsida; order Poales; family Poaceae; genus Avena; species Avena eriantha. The sequence goes on from OU342745.1 coordinate 467,450,130, forward strand.
GCTGTTTTTGGTTCCAGGAAAGTCAGAAAATGAATATTCTCGGAATTGGACGGGACAAAACCCAAAGTGCCTATTTTTCCGGAAGTGATCAAGTGCCAGAATACGAGAAGGAGAAGGACTAGGGGCCACCACACCACCTGGCCACGCGGCCCAGCCTGGCCCGCACTAGGGGGTGGTGAGGCCAGCCCTGGCACCCCCTCGGCCTCCCCTTCCGACTATAAGATGCCCTCGGGACGTAAACCCTAAGTACCAGATCAAAAATCCACGAAACAGTCTGTAGCAGCCGTCATCTCCATCCCTAGATCGGGAGGGATCTGAAGCTCTTCCCGGCACCCTGCCGGAGAGGGGAATTCACCCTAGATGCCTTCTTCATCACCATGCAAGCCTCCGGTGTGATGCGTGAGTAGTTCATCCTTGGACTACGGATCCATGTAGTAGCTAGATGGCTGGTTTCTCCTCCTTTGTGCTTTCATGTTTAGATCTTGTGAGCTCCGTTCATGATCAAGATCATCTATTTGTAATCTATACATGTTGTGTTTGCGGGGATCCAATGGATATTGAGATGCTATTTCAGATTGATTATTGATTCTATCATGTCTTTGTTATTTGAGATCTTGCATGCTTTCCGTTGTTAGTAGCTATCTTGGCCAAGTAGATGCTAGCAACTCCAAGAGTTAGTATTTATGCTCGATAGTGGGTTCATGCCTCTGGTAATCTGGGGAAGTGACAGAAATCTCTAAGGTACTAGATGTGCTGTTGCTACTAGGGAGAAAACAACAATCCTTTGTTCATAGAAACATCGTATTGTTTACTTTACACGCAGTTCGTAAAGCAATAATCTGTTGCTTGCAACTTAATACTAGAGGGGGTTCGGATGATAACCTGAAGGTGGATTATTAGTCATAGATGCAGTTGGATGGCGGTCTATGTATTATGTTGTAATTCCCAATCAAGTCTCAGAGGAGTCAAGATGATTAGTATATGCATGTATTGCTTTCTCGGTGTTTGTCAATTGCCCCGCTGTAATTTGTTCACCCAGCATGTTATCTATCTAAGGAGAGCCACTTCTAGTGAACTATGGATCCCGGTCCTTTTTCTTTACATACAATCTACAATCTTTTACTGCTTTGTGTTTACTTTCTGCAAACTTTTACTTCTTTCCATTCGATACGTTTAATCCTTTGTTTTTCGCAAAACACGGTGAGATTGACAACCTCATCGCAAGTTGGGGACAAAGTTCTGTGGTTGTGTTGTGCAGGTCTCCATGTTGCTACTAGCACCGGTAGTGCGCCCTGCAAAAGCTCAGCTAGTAACACCTTTGGGGTGTTTCCTTGCTCCTTCTGGTTCGATTAAACCTTGGTTTCATAACTGAGGGAAAACTTACTGCTGTGCTCATCATACCTTCCTCTTGGGGTTCCCAACGAGCTCTACGTTGAAAGTCGAGTGCATCAGCGTGTAGTTCTCATCGTACGAATTTTTTTGTTTTCTATGCTGCGGACCCAACAGTGCTATCAGAGCCAGGTTTATGCGTAGGCGCTTTGCACGGGTAGTACATATATGTTTATATGTGGGCGATGATGATCATGTTATTGCATCTTCTATGTATTTTGGATATTGGTGGCATAGTGGGATGAAGTGGCCCGGACTGTCAACACCCGGATTTTTAATCCCAGATGCCCGTTATGCCATACCTCGCAATCCCAGGATTACCATTTTTGCGAGACATAACGGATTGGATATCATAGTACATCATCCATTACAAACCATACATAAGGTCTTACACAAATAAGGATCTCATGATCCAGTCTTAATACAACAAGCAGCGGAAAAAAAGATCAGCGTAGCGGTGGGGTCCATCTTCAGGGGCACAGGCAATGCTGACGAAGGCAGATAGTCCTAGTTATCATAGCCGTCCTGTTGGCCATCATCTTGATAGTCTCCTTCATAGTCTGGCCATGAGAATAGCCAGGGACAAAAGCCATGAGTACTCTTTAAGTACTCGCAAACTACCTCTAACAAATACTGTAGTTCTAAGTTAAAGTGATAAATCTAAGTTTAACTATAAAGTTAGTTTGAAACCTAAACTGGGTTCTGAAGCAAAGAAAGATAAAATAGAGTTCTAGAATCACTTAAGTTGGGAAGCTATTGTCATAAACACAACCCTGTTGTGGTCAAGTCAAGATTCATCATTCATTTCATAAGTTGTTTGGAAAACATCTGACAACGAAACAATATGGCCATTCCAACTGTCCATAACCGTGGACGTGGCTATTCGAATAGTTTGACACTCTACAGAGGTGGTACACTTTCACCACAAGATTTGATACATCTGTCAGGGATAACCCTGAATCATCATACTTAGTATGCAGATAATCAAACATAACCTTCCCTTTACACACCCTAGTATAAGCACCTCTCCTATGAGCATGGCTTCCCAACCATGACCATCTGTCATCTTGGGCACTGCATAGGTGGACAACATTGAGAGGTAGCCTCAGCTCAAACCTCTCCCACGAGAGAACTAATACTAATGCATATAAATTTTCAGCTAAGCCTTACCCAATTCAGGTAGTGTGGTTGTACGATAAATTTGGAATGGTATCACATCTGAATCCAACCATCAGTTTTGTAAAAGGGTTAAGGCTCATGCCTCATCATTTTCATCGTCATAAACCACTTGTGTTTCTCAACACATGTCAAAACATCCCAATAGAATGACTCATCATTCCAAGGTTTTCATAATTCATTTTCACCAAGTGTTCCCATCTAAAGTGACTCAAGTTTTTGATCTACTCTAAACTACTAAGTTAAGAGTGTTCACTAAGGTTGAAAAGATGGGTTCAATCTCATGCCATAGAATGACATCTAAAGGGTTTCTAAATAGGTCAAGTTTTATACTCTTTATGCTACCTTCAAAACAAGTAAAGAACTTTGGGTAAAGTAAAGGAGGTAAAGCTTGTAAATAAGACTTGGGGTACTAATAGTCAAAGTAGTGTGGCCAAAGCATGCCTAAAGCATCTTTACTAAACCATCTAGTTTAATCCAAGCTTTCTAATAGTAGCTTGCATTGTTCATGGTGGCTTGCCTTGTGAAGTGTAGTGGTTGAAGTTTTCTTCTTCTTCTTGGTAGAACTCCTCCTCCTCGAAAGCTTGGTCAGTATTATCGTCTATAAATACATACGGAGTACACAATCACCAAACAATACTTAACTAGTCTAATTAGCATTCTAATACACACATTTGATGCTCTATTATCATCTCAAGCATCACAAGTTTAAATCAATAGTTTTACTCTTTTTATTTTAGAAAAGTAATTTCTACTCATTGGAAAATTAACTAAGATTTAATATCACCACTTAAAATATGGGATCATGTGGACACATGTCATCACCACATATTCTATCATGTGAGAATGTGATTTAAGGGTTGGATCATAATTACTTTGGTTTAAGTTCAATATTTAATGATTTAAAGTGACTAGAAATGCCTATATAGCATTGTTCTGGTACTAGTCCAAAGTCACTACATGTAAACCTTAATATTATTACATATTTTGATAGGTATGATGCAATGTGATTTTTGAGAGTTGGAATCAACTCAAAAACTATCTTGGTTAATTTTATAAAAATGTTGCAAGGTACAAATGATTTTGTTTTGTTATTTTTACTAGGAGATATCTATAACTCTAATTGGATTAAGTCCAACGGGCTTGGATAGATCTTTTCAATACCTTTCAGGCAAAATTAGTTTCATGCAATTTGGATTTGTAAATCTCTCTGAATTGATTTTCAAACTCAGAGACAAAACTAAGTTTAAACTAAAAAGGAAAATCCTAATTCAAACTAACTGGGTCGCGCGGGAAACTCTAACAGGCCGGCCCAGTGTCACTCCGCGGCGCAGGGCTCAACTGACAGGAGGGGTCCACAAGTCGGCGACTCATAACGCGCCAAGAGGTACGGGGCGATGTGGGCCGTTAGATTAGAATAAGGATCAACGGCTGTGGCTTGTCGTCGATGACGGACCTGTCGCCGGCGAGCTCGAACCCTAGCGGCTCGGTGGGGGTGCATAGGGGGCGTACCAGGGCTCCAGCAACGACAGCGAGGCGAACAAACGAATTGGTGGTCGACGGCGAGCTCAGGGACGGTCCAGGCAGCTCCGGGGGTGGTCGCAATCAGCAGCGCCCTTCTTCTCCAGAGGCGGCCTGCTCCGGTGCAATTCCGCGAGCTGCTGCTGCCCTTGCTCTGGCTAGAGGTGGGGAAGGGTCATTGAGGTGAGGGGAGTGGAGTGGTGTGCTTCAAACAGCTGGGGGTGCCCTCCTTTTATAGGCTCGACGGCGAGACCGAGAGGCATGGGCCCGCGATGGTGGCGACATGGCTATAGGCAGCTAGCGGCATGGCTGAGGGTGACGATCGACGGCCGGTCTCCTGGCGGTGCTCTAGGAAGTGAATGCGGGTGTAGGGGTGGTGGTATGCGGTCCGGGCAGCTGGCGCTCTGAGGGGCAGAGGCGGCGATGTCCACGGCAAGCGGTGGCTGTGGTGCGTTGGGCGGCGACCGGGCGTGTCCGTCGTGTTCCCTGGGTCGTGGCGGAGCGGTGGGCGCGGGCTGCGGTCGAGCGGTGGCTTGTGCGCGCGTGCCGGTTGCGGCGCTCTGGCGTGTGCTCGGCATGGTGCGGTGGCACTAGGCACGTGATTTACTCGGTGGTCCACTGCTGCGTTTGGCTCGGGGAGGGGACAGAGGGTGGCGGTGAGGTCCTGGCTACCTCCTAGACATGGCGAGAGAGAGGGAGGTGGTCTGCTGGGGCGAGTGCATGGTCGGCTGGCGAGTTGGTGCTCGGCATGGCCTTGCACTATGGCTAGGGACAAGGGGTGAGGTGCTAATGGCATGGTTAGATCATGAGGGGACAAGGGGATTAAATGGAGATCAAATAGGGGCAAAACCCTGTTCAAAACAGTGAGCTAGGATTAGGGTGTAAATCATGCATGCCAAGTGTTTGATGAAATGGCCGCATGAGATAAACTTTGGAATTTTGAAAAGATTTTTGGTGGGTTTGCTAGGCATAAGCTTGAGACTCTGTGGGTGCTTGGGTTTTGAAAATTGAGCTTCTTTGAGTGGTTTTTGAAATAGTGGGATCTTCCCATATGAATTAGATACAATTTTAAACTGTCATTCAAAATTAGCATTTGAAAGATTTTTGCAGATCACAAAGTGGGCCTTGGTACTTCATTATGTGTACTATCAAGGGGTGTAAAGATGCACACATGTTTCTGTTAAGTTTTGACTACTAGGAATAGCCAAAGTAGGCATGAGAGTTAATTTGGCCAAAATGACCATTCACTTCAAATATTCATTTTGAGTTATTTTTCTTTGGGAAAAGCTTGGGTATGACTTAGATGATGTTTATTTCACCTAAGAAATATTTTAGAAGCAATGGATCACAAAACCATGGCAATTCAAATCAATTCCTAAATTAAATGCACATACACATGAATGCTTTCATTTTTACTTTGGAAAAGTTTCTGTTAACCCTAAATTTGGATGATTTGGATCTTGATAAGCTTGGATTAAAGTTTTGGGATGATACAAACCTTCCCCCCTTAAACAAAATCTCGTCCCGAGATTTACCAAGAAAACTAGGAACTAAAGAGAACTGGGAACTCTGTTCTAATGTAATCTTCGCGCTCCCAAGTGGCCTCCTCCTCGGTATGGTTGCTCCACTGAATCTTGAGAAACTTGATGCTCCTGGTCCTGGTGGTTCTGTAGGCTTATTCTAAGATACGGATGGGCACTTCCCGATAGATCGGGTCATTGTTGATCTCTACAGCCCTGTGATCGATGTTCTTGAAAACTTCAGTCTTCTCGGGTACTTCCAAGCATTTGCGAAGTAACGAGATATGGAACACATTATGGATGGCCGACATCTCTTCAGGCAGTTCTAGTTGATACGATACTTCTCCTCGACGGTCCAGAATCTTAAAGGGCCCGATATATCTGGGGGCTAACTTTCCTTTCAAACTAAAGCGCTGAGTTCCTTTCAATGGTGAAACTTTGAGATACACAAAATCTCCGACATGGAAAGTCAGGTCTCTCCTTCTTTTGTCCGCATAACTCTTCTGTCTGGATTGGGTGGTCTTGAGGTGCTCACAGACTTTGTGAACTTTCTTTCTCTTCTGCTTCTCGGAGAATGTCGGGTCCAAAGATCTGACTCTCTCCTACTTGCGACCAATTCAAAGGGGTAGGGCACTTTCTTCCGTATAGGAATTCAAATGGTGCCGTCTGCAAACTAGCTTGATAACTGTTGTTATATGAGAATTCTGCAAAAGGCAGGCAGTCTTCCCACTTTGATCCGTATTCCAACACACAAGCTCTAAGCATATCCTCTAGGATCTGGTTGACTCTCTCAGTCTATCCATCAGTTTGCGGATGATAAGCTATACTGAAGTTCAACTTGGTTCCCAATCCTTCTTGGACTTTCTGCCAAAATCTTGAGGTAAACTGGGTTCCTCGATCTGATACTATGGTCTTGGGGGTTCCATGCAGACTAACAATTCTAGCGATGTACAGCTCTGCTAGCTTCGCACTCTGGTAGGTAGTCTTGACAGGTATAAAGTGAGCTACCTTGGACAGTCTATCAACTATGACCCAGATTGAGTCATTTCCCCTACTAGAAGTAGGCAAACCGGTGATAAAGTCCATTCCGACGGAATCCCTTTTCCATTCCGGAATCTACAATGGTTGCAACAGTCCTGCAAGTCTCTGATGCTTTGCTTTGACTCTTTGACAAATATCACATTTGGCGATGTAGCTTCCGATTTCTCTCTTCATCTTGTGCCACCAAAATTGCTCCTTCAAATCCTGATACATCTTCGTTCCTCTGGGGTGGATAGAATAAAGAGTATCATGAGCTTCTTTCATGATAACTTGCTTCAGCTCCAAATCTGCTGGCACACAGATACGTCCTTTGTACCCCAGTACTCCTTCTTCGTCTTCAGTGAATCCAGGTACCTTTCCTGTACCAATACGACGTTTGATACCGTCGATACTTCCATTCCCCTTCTGGGCTTCCTTGATTTGGCTAATCAATGTGGGTTGAAGTTCAATGCTAGATAAGTATCCTTTGCTAACTAATTCAGTCCTGAACTGCTCCAACTCTTCATACAAACTGGGTTGCTTCTCTTTGATCATGGTGTTTAGCCTACATGGCAATCTGCTAAGAGCATCCGCTACCGCATTGGCTTTGCCGGGGTGATAGTGAATGTCAAGGTCATAATCCTTGATTAACTCTATCCATCTCCTTTGCCTCATATTCAGCTCCTTCTGAGTGAAAATATACTTTAAACTCTTGTGATCTGAGTAAATCTCACAGCAATTACCCATCAAATAATGACGCCATGTCTTCATTGCTAGAACCACAGCTGCTAGCTCAAGATCATGGGTCAGATAGTTCTACTCATGCTGCTTCAGTTGTCAAGATAGATACGCGATGACTTTGCCTTCTTGCATCAATACACATCCTAGACCAATCTTGGATGCATCACAATATACATCAAACGGCTTCTTGATGTCTGGCATGATTAATATTGGGGTTGATATCAATCTCTTCTTCAGCTCCTGAAAACTGGCTTCACACTTGTCTGTCCATTCAAACTTTTTGTCCTTCTTCAACAATTGGGTCATGGGTCTGGCGATGCTTGAGAATCCTTCTACGAACTTGCGGTAATATCCCGCTAATCCGAGAAATGCACGGACTTGGGTTTGAGTGGTTGGGGCTTCCCATTCTTCGACATCTTTGATCTTGGCGGGATCAACAGAGACTCCTCCGGAAGACACAATATGTCCTAGGAATCCTACTTCTTTCAGCCAAAACTCACACTTGCTGAACTTGGCATATAACTGATGCTCTCTCAGGGTTTCTAGAATGCTTCTCAGATGTTGCTCATGCTCTTCTTCTGATTTGGAGTAGATAAGGATGTCATCGATAAACACAACTACAAACTTATCTAGGAAATTCATAAAGATCTTATTCATGAGATTCATGAAATAAGCAGGGGCATTGGTTAATCCAAAAGCCATAACCATATACTCGTATAAACCATAGCGAGTAGTAAAGGCAGTCTTCGGAATATCCGTTGCACGAATCTTAAGTTGGTGATAACCAGTCCTAATATCAATCTTTGAGAATACCTGGGCTCCAGTCAATTGATCAAATAGATCCTCGATCTTTGGCAAGGGGTACTTATTCTTGATGGTGAAATCATTCAACTTTCTGTAATCTGTGCACAGACGGTTGCCTCCATCTTTCTTGTCGATGAATAACACTGGTGATCTCCATGGCGATGCACTTGGTTGAATCAAGCCTTTCTCTAACATGGCATCCAACTGCTTCTTCAGTTCCACTAACTCTGAGGGGTTCATGCTATAGGGTCTCTGAGCTATAGGTCCGGTTTCGGGGATTAGTTCGATAATGAACTCAATATCCCTATCCGGGGGCATACCTGGCAATTCATCTAGGAATACGTCGGGGCATTCACAGACTACTCTAACTTGGTCTATGGTGGGCAGGGCTACACTCTTGTTGCACTTGAATTAACGGGGTAAGGTTTCAGAGATATGCTCTACTGTTACTCCCGAACTACTGGTCATGGTGATGGCATTCTTAGCACAGTCTATCAGTCCTTTATGCTTTGACATCCAGTCCATACCTAGTACTACTTCCAATCCTTTGGTTCCAAGTACAATTAGGTTGGCGTAAAAATCTATCCCATGTATTCTGATAGGCACAACTTTGCAATTTTTTCTAGCTTTGGTTGTTGAACCGGGGATTTGAACTATCATGACATGCTTCAGGTTGGTTGGGTGAATCTTACTAGTGCATGCAAATTCTTCGGTGACAAATGAATGCGATGCTCCCGAATCAAACAATACTCTTGCTAAAACTGAGTTGACAGAAACATACCCAGCACTACATCTGGCGCTTCCTGGGCTTCTTCTGCGTTCATGTGGAAGAGACGGCCGTTGCGGTTGTGAGGGTTCCCTGGGGCAAATCTTCTTCCTGGTTGAACACGATGTTGCTACTGAGCTGGGGCAGTCACATTGGCATTGGCTGCAGTATTCATGGGACACTCATTGGAATAGTGACCCTTCACCCCACACTCGAAACTAGTGATCTGGGACTTGTCCTTGACTGCGACAGGCACAACATTGCTGCCAGTTCTAGGTGCAGTGTTGTTGTTGTTGCTCTTGGGAGGTGCACGGTTGAAATTGTTGGCATTGCCAAATTTGTGATTGTTTCCTCCGGGCTTCCCATTGCCTCCGCTATAATTGGGGTAGCTTGGGCGAGACGTTGGGGGTCGGTTGTTCCTTGGTGCATATCCCGATGAAGGGTTGGGACGGTACTTCTGGTGACTGCTGGATCCAGACTGTAGCATCATACGGCGCTTGCAGTTGTCGTTTGCCTGGTTAATCTTCCCTTCCATCTGAATGGCAGAGTCGACTAACTCTTCGAGATCCTCGAAATGGATGTTGACAAGGACTGTCTGCATCTCATAATGCAATCCGTTCAGGAATCTCTCCTTCTTCTTGGCCTCCGTGTTGATCTCATCAGGTGCATATCTGGTAAGTGACAGGAATTTGTCACGGTACTCCACCACAGTCATTCTCCCTTGCTTCAATTCATGGAATTCATCTCTCATTCTGTTGACTAGACCTTGTGGCACGTGGGTGCGGTTGAACTTGACCTTGAATGCTTCCCATGTCATAACTTGACCATGGTTCATCAGGCGGATACTGTTCCACCAAGCTCTTGCATCTCCCGCCAGATAGTGGGTGGCGAAGAGAACTTTCTCATTTTCATCAACTCTTGCAACTTCTAAGTTGTTTTCCATGGTCTGTAACCAGTCATCAGCATCTAATGGGTTTTCTGACGTGCTAAAGATTGGGGGATTGGTATTCTGGAAGTTTTTCAGCTTGGATCCTTGATGACCCTATTTTCCATGCCCTTGGTTGTTGAGAGCCATCTGGCGATCTGCTGCAATGTTGCTAAGTTGGCTTGGCGCTCTGCCCTGCTTGCTTCACAGTCTGCGATTAGATTCTGCAAGATCTGCAGCATTGGGTCTTGCGACGAGCTGCTCCCTCCTTGGTTTCCACGAGTCATCTGAAGATTGAGATGGATATAGGGGTAAGAGGAAAATTCTAAGGTTCATGGTTTTGGGGTTCCAATCTAAAACTTTGAGTTTGACTCAGGTTCTTCTACTAACTTCATTTCATTCATGCAAACAAGCACACGGTACAACACACACCACAACAAACAAAGGAAAACAGATGGTTTGAAGAACCATTCTGCAAACTACGATACATTAGGACCGGTACATCTCATGCTACGACAGTGCCCTAGTGCATCTACTCATCGTCCATGAAGTCGGAGTCCTCATCGTTAGTGTAGAAGTCCACGACATCCTCCGCCAGAAAGTCATCATCATTGCTGAGGTAAGAATCCATGTCTCCCTGGATGTCTTCACCCTCCTCTTCTTCTTCTTTGGCCGCAAGCTAGGCTGCCTGCTCCTTGACTGTCTTCTCGAGGTCGGCCACCTTCTTGCGAAGATGGGCGATGGTGCGATCCTTCTTTGCACGCTGGCGGTGAAGAGACTGGCAATCCTGGACGAGCAGTGCGAAAGTCTGGGCCTTCTGGTCAGCAATGGCACAGTTCTAGTTGGCTAACTCTCTGGCATTATCCAGCTCCTTCTGACGGTCATACAACAGGAAGTCAAGGTTCTCCACTTGGCGCTTCAGTGCTGGATGACTTGGCATCTCCATCGGCATTCCCATGAAGTCACGTCTTGCATAGGGGGCAAAACGGGTTCCTTGGATTTGGTTGACGCTGAGGGCACATAGACGTGCGAGAGTTTCATGCATTTCCCTGGCTAACCCATCTAGCCAGTTGTTCTCTCTCACGGAGAACTGAATTCTCCAGGAAGTTGGTGCCTCGATGCTTCCTCTAAGATCTATGGTGACTAGCCATTGTAGGTCTCCTCCTGGGGGTCTTGGAAGTTGATCTCCAAAAAACTCCAGATGTGGGCGTCCTAGTAACTCCAACAGTGAATCCAGATCCCTCTCGAAGATCAGCTGACCTCCGTTTCCGAACTGGTAGAACTTGCTGAACTGAGACTCCATCTACAAGAATTTAGGATGAGGAAGCTAGTGAAGTGATGAAGTGTGTCAAATTTTAAGTAGTAATGTAAGAATTTTGAGGAACATGAACTTTTGAGAAAGAATGAATCCACAAGGATAAGAGAGGAGATAGTTTTTCATAAATACTCACTTTGGTTTTGAAACTAGGTTTTTGTTCGGACGTCCATTCTAACTAGGGTCTCCTATGGTCAGGATGGCTCTGATACCAACTTGTCAACACCCGGATTTTTAATCCCAGATGCCCGTTATGCCATACCTCGCAATCACAGGATTACCATTTTTGCGAGACATAACAGATTGGATATCACAGTACATCATCCATTATAAACCATACATAAGGTCTTACACAAATAAGGATCTCATGATCCAGTCTTAATACAACAAGTAGCGGAAAAAAAGATAAGCGTAGCGGTGGGGTCCATCTTCAGGGGCACAGGCTATGCTGACGAAGGCAGATAGTCCTAGTTATCATAGCCGTCTTGTTGGCCATCATCTTGATAGTCTCCTTCATAGTCTGGCCATGAGAATAGCCAGGGACAAAAGCCATGAGTACTCTTTAAGTACTCGCAAACTACCTCTAACAAGTACTGTAGTTCTAAGTTAAAGTGATAAATCTAAGTTTAACTATAAAGTTAGTTTGAAACCTAAACTGGGTTCTGAAGCAAAGAAAGATAAAATAGAGTTCTAGAATCACTTAAGTTGGGAAGCTATTGTCATAAACACAACCCTGTTGTGGTCAAGTCAAGATTCATCATTCATTTCATAAGTTGTTTGGAAAACATTTGACAACAAAACAGTATGGCCATTCCAACTGTCCATAACCGCGGACGCGGATATTCCAATAGTTTGACACTCTGCAGAGGTGGTACACTTTCACCACAAGATTCGATACATCTATCAGGGATAACCCTGAATCATCATACTTAGTATGCAGATAATCAAACATAACCTTCCCTTTACACACCCTAGTATAAGCACCTATCCTATGAGCATGGCCTCCCAACCTGACCATCTGTCATCTTGGGAACTGCATAGGTGGACAACATTGAGAGGTAGCCTTAGCTCAAACCTCTCTCGCGAGGGAACTAATACTAATGCATATAAATTTCTAGCTAAGCCTTACCCAATTCAGGTAGTGTGGTTGTACGATAAATTTGGAATGGTATCGCATCCGAATCCAACCATCAGTTTTGTAAAAGGGTTAAGGCTCATGCCTCATCATTTTCATCGTCATAAACCACTTGTGTTTCTCAACACATGTCAAAACATCTCATGACTCATCATTCCAAGGTTTTCATAATTCATTTTCACCAAGTGTTCCCATCTAAAGTGACTCAAGTTTTTGATCTACTCTAAACTATTAAGTTAAGAGTGTTCACTAAGGTTGAAAAGATGGGTTCAATCTCATGCCATAGAATGACATCTAAAGGGTTTCTAAATAGGTCAAGTTTTATACTCTTTATGCTACCTTCAAAACAAGTAAAGAACTTTGGGTAAAGTAAAGGAGGTAAAGCTTGTAAATAAGACTTGGGGTACTAATAGTCAAAGTAGTGTGGCCAAAGCATGCCTAAAGCATCTTTACTAAACCATCTAGTTTAATCCAAGCTTTCTAATAGTAGCTTGCATTGTTCATGGTGGCTTGCCTTGTGAAGTGTAGTGGTTGAAGTTTTCTTCTTCTTCTTGGTAGAACTCCTCCTCCTCGAAAGCTTGGTCAGTATTATCGTCTATAAATACATACGGAGTACACAATCACCAAACAATACTTAACTAGTCTAATTAGCATTCTAATACACACATTTGATGCTCTATTATCATCTCAAGCATCACAAGTTTAAATCAATAGTTTTACTCTTTTTATTTTAGAAAAGTAATTTCTACTCATTGGAAAATTAACTAAGATTTAATATCACCACTTAAAATATGGGATCATGTGGACACATGTCATCACCACATATTCTATCATGTGAGAATGTGATTTAAGGGTTGGATCATAATTACTTTGGTTTAAGTTCAATATTTAATGATTTAAAGTGACTAGAAATGCCTATATAGCATTGTTCTGGTACTAGTCCAAAGTCACTACATGTAAACCTTAATATTATTACATATTTTGATAGGTATGATGCAATGTGATTTTTGAGAGTTGGAATCAACTCAAAAACTATCTTTGTTGATTTTATAAAAATGTTGCAAGGTACAAATGCTTTTGTTTTGTTATTTTTACTAGGAAAGATCTATAACTCTAATTGGATTAAATCCAACGGTCTTGGATACATCTTTTCAATACCTTTCAAGCAAAATTAGTTTCATGCAATTTGGATTTGTAAATATCTCTGAATTGATTTTCAAACTCAGAGACAGAACTAAGTTTAAACTAAAAAGGAAAATCCTAATTCAAACTAACTGGGTCGCGCGGGAAACTCTAACGGGTCGGCCTAGTGTCACTCCGCGGCGCGGGGCTCAACTGACAGGGGGGTCCACAAGTTAGCGGCTCATAACGCGTGAAGCGGTACAGGGCGATGTGGGCCGTTAGATTAGAATAAGGATCAACGACTGTGGCTTGTCGTCGACGAAGGACCTGTCGCCGGCGAGCTCGAACCCTAGCGGCTCGGTGGGGGTGCATAGGGGGCGTACCAGGGCTCCAGCGACGACAGCAAGGCGGGCAAACGAACTGGTGGTTGATGGCGAGCTCAGGGACGGCCGAGGCAGCTCCGGGGGAGGTCGCAATCAGCGGCGCCCTTCTCCTCCAGAGGCGGCCTGCTTCGGTGCAATTCCGGCGAGCTGCTGCTCCCCTTGCTCCGGCTAGAGGTGGGGAAGGGTTAGTGAGGTGATGGGAGTGGAGTGGTGTGCTTCAAACGGCTGGGGGTGCCCTCCTTTTATAGGCTCGACGGCGAGACCGAGAGGGATGGGCCGACGATGGTGGTGACATGGCTACGGGCGGCTAGCGGCATGGCTGAGGGTGGCGATCGACGGGCGGTCTCCTGGCGGTGCTCTAGGAAGTGAATGCGGGTGTAGGGGCGGTGTTATGCGGTCTGGGGCAGCTGACGCTCTGAGCGGCGGAGGCGGCGCTGTCCACGGCGAGCGGTGGCTGTGGTGCATTGGGCGGTGAACGGGCGTGTCCGTCGTGTTCCCTGGGTCGTGGCAGAGCGGTGGGCGCGGGCTGCGGTCGAGCGGCGGCTTGTGCACGCGTGCCGGTTGCGGCGCTCTAGCGCGTGCTCGGCATGGTGCGGTGGCACTGGGCGCGTGATTTCCTCGGTGGTCCTCTACTGCGCTTGGCTCGGGGAGGGGACAGAGGGTGGCGGTGAGGTCCTGGCTACCTCCTAGATATGGCGAGAGAGAGGGAGGCGGTCTGCTGGGGCGAGTGCATGGTCGGTCGGTGAGTTGGTGCTCGGCATGGCCTGGCACTGTGGCTAGGGACAAGGGGGTAAGGTGCTAATGGCATGGTTAGATCATGAGGCGACAAGGGGATTAAATGGAGATCAAATGGGGGCAAAACCCTGTTCAAAACAGTGAGCTCGGATTAGGGTGTAAATCATGCATGCCAAGTGTTTGATGAAATGGCCGCATGAGATAAACTTTGGAATTTTGAAAAGATTTTTGGTGGGTTTGCTAGGCATAAGCTTGAGACTCTGTGGGTGCTTGTGTTTTGAAAACTGAGCTTGTTTGAGTGGTTTTTGAAATAGTGGTATCTTTCTATATGAATTAGATTCAATTTTAAACTATCATTTAAAATTAGCATTTGAAAGATTTTTGCAGATCACAAAGTGGGTCTTGGTACCTCATTATGTGTACTATCATGGGGTGTAAAGATCCACACATGTTTCTGTTAAGTTTTGACTACTAGGAATAGCCAAAGTAGGCATGAGAGTTAATTTGGCCAAAATGACCATTCACTTCAAATATTCATTTTGAGTTATTTTTCTTTGGGAAAAGCTTGGGAATTACTTAGATGATGTTTATTTCACCTAAGAAACATTTTATAAGCAATGGATCACAGAACCATGGCAATTCAAATCAATTCCTAAATTAAATGCACATACACATGAATTCTTTCATTTTTAATTTGGAAAAGTTTCTGTTAACCCTAAATTTGGATGATTTGGATCTTGATAAGCTTGGATTAAAGTTTTGGGATGTTACACGGACCAACCTTACATGTCATCGTACATGAGACCGGTTCCACGACTGACATGCAACTAGTTTTGCATAAGTGGCTTGCGGGTGTCTGTCTCTCCTACTATAGTCAATATCTGATTTACAACGAGTTGCTAATAACTTGGTTATCCTCGTTGTGGTTCCATGTTCGTAGGTAAGAACGGTTCTATCTCCGAAAGACCTACGCCACGTAAAACTTGCAATGGATAAATTAGAGGCACCTAGTTTAGATTGTTGTTGGGCTAGTGTCTTGATATGGTATTGTTGTAAGTAGATGTATGATAGATACTCTTACAACACATTCAACGTGTAAGTTCCATAGACCTTGGCCTTACACACAAAGTAATGATAGAGATCATACCACGATGCAAATGATAGAGATCAAATGCATGGACCATATCATCTCACTTTACACATTAGATGTTAGCATTTTATACTTCTAGTTTGGCGCTTTCTGTAGCATTGTAAGATGATCCCTCATTTAGAGATCAAGATAAAAATGTGTTCTTCCTTAAGTATGCACCGTTTTGTGGATCGTGTTTCGAGACATCACGTGATGATCGGGTGTACTCGACTCTACGCTTTCATACAAACGGGTGTAAGACAGTTTTACACATGCGAGTACTAAGGTTCTTACTTGGCGAGCCTAGCATGTACAGACATGGCCTCGGAACACAGACCGAAAGGTTAAGCATGAGTCATATAGTTGATATGATGTCCATATAGATGCTCACCTTTGAAGCTACATCAACTCACGTGATGATCGGACTTGGTGTAGTGGATTTGGTTCATGTAATCACCAAAAGGGCACGAGGGATATCGTTTTTGAGTGGGAGTTCATTTCTAATTTTGATTAGTCGAACTCAATCTGTCATAAACTAAATCGAAGTGAATTTGCATAATTTGTTGTAGTCATTGGCGTCTGTTCACTACCTTATGCTTAGTTTTAATTGAGATAATAGAACTATAGAATTCTGGATATTTACTTTACGAACTGGTATCGTATTGTTTTGAATGTCAATTTAAAGTTTAGAAGTCCTATTGCAAACTTTCAACAAACTCTATTTACTCCATGAAGTTTAATAAGTAGTATTAAATCAAGAGTAAGAATTCCAATGTTAGTATCTAAAGTATCATGTTTGCCTCCATGATTATTGATATTCAAAAGTTGTTTTAATATCAAGGTTATATAGGAGCTGAAAATTGTTTCAGAAACCATCATGTGTGGAAGATATCGTGATATCTGAAACAATGTTTTTTGGTTGCATTATGATAGAGTATAATTTAGCAAAATACATGTTCTCATATAGTATGAGAATTTGTGAAGGATGGAGATGCTAGGCATCTGAATCTCCCAAAATGTTTCGGGAACTAAAATTATACTCGTCATTCTTCCTTATAGGCTATAGTAGCTTGATCATGAAAGTTGTCATGATAAGGATGAATAGAAGATGTAAGTAAAATGTTTACTACACTAAAAGATTACTAAAGAATGGTTTTTTGAAAGAATGCCAAACATTTGATGATGGTGATCCACTTCAAAGTGCAAGTCCAAAGGTATTAGTATTTGACTATACACGCTTTGTACTATGTGTCATGTGAATGACACCACTATTGATGTTGATAGATTCTTTTAAAAGGAAAAGGAATTGCTGAAAGAGAATCTATAAAATATTTGGCAGAAAAGAAAAAGTTGGAAATGTCCAACTTAGGTATATAGAAGATATACATGTTATGGTTGTATTCCTTGCTTGTTAAACAATGTGGTTCTTAGGTATTGGATACCGAATTGGTTGGTATGAAGTGTCATACATGACAACACAATTCATGAACTACAATGGCCTAAGTAACTAGCAAGAGAATAAGTGATGATGTTCATCGAAAACAAGATTTGTTATTGTGTTATTGTGTTTTTCGTTGTCGTCAAACCTAGCCTTCAAGATTTGTTTTAATAATTGTTATTTTGTTCCGGTATTACGAGAACAATGGTTGTTCAAATAATTACCGTATTCCATAAAGGATGGATGAACTTTTATAAGTCTAGTGGGAGAAATCACATCCATAAACACTATTGCTAAAATGTCGCAAGACAAATGATTAAAATATCACTTATGAAGTGACATCGTTGTTTTAAATTATATTGGAAAGTAAACATGAACAAACTCCATGTTGATGGATTTTTGGAGTCTTTGATTTTGATCAATTGACGCTTGTGAGACCTTCCTCGAGATAATTGAAACTCCGTTCATAGGCCAAAGAGGAACGTATGACTAGCTTATTGGAAATTGTGCATGCTGATGGGCATAGTCCATTATGTGTAGCCATATGCGATGGATATTTTTGCTTCATATGCTTTCTCCAGAAATTTGAGTGAATATATCTATATATTTACTTAATAAGGAAGAAGTATGAAACATTTTAAAATTGTTCAAACATTTTCAAGATGAAGTGAAAAAACATTGTAACAAGAAATAAAGAGTTTATGATTCAATCATAAAGGAAGATATTTGAGTTACATGTTTAGCAAAAACACCTAAGATTTGAGGAATTGTTCCATGATTTGTGTTTCCCGATAAACCATAGGAGTATGACATATTCGAGAGATGAAATCAAACCATGTTTCACATGGTAAGATCAAAGGTGTCATTTATAAAACTGCCATTATGTTTTAAGGATTGAAGCTTTAAAGACTAGCGCTTTTACACCAAAAAGAGCACCATCGTGATCCGTTGAAATGACATCATATAAGTTATGGTTTGGGATAAAACCCGAATTGTCTTTTCTTAAATTTTGGTATGCTAAGCATAAGTAAAATGTTTACAACCAAAGTCGGATAAGCATGTCTTTGTAGGTTATCCCAAAGAATTTGTTGGGAATTTCTCCATAACACCGAGGACAAAAGAGTTTGTTACTTGGAACTTCAAGTTTCTTGAGAAGGAATTTTTCGTGAAAAGTTAAGTGGGAGGACAATAAAACTTTGATAAGGTTGTTGAACCTTAGCTATATGTGCTAAGTAGCGTAGCGCCGGAAAGTGTCCCGGTGGCGGCCACAATGCTCATGGCTCCCGTGATTACAAAGGGTGTGATCTCGGAGATTAGAGTTCCTATTGAACCATGTGGGTCGGTAAGAATCAAATAGTGTGATTTGATAAGCAAGTCGTTATTGTTTTGACAATGATGAACCGACTACATGCAAAGAAGCGATGATGGGCCCTGACTCCATAAATTGACTAGAAGTCATAGAATCCGTGATAGTATCCATACACGAGAAATCAAGTTTCTAAACTTGGAAGACCCTCCAGAAAGGCATGAAGCCTATTGGTCGTGTTTGGATCTATAAAGAAATAAGACATGGATGTTTAACATCTATGAAATAATCGACATGTCGGAAAGAAGTTTACGACAATGTTCAAGGAGTTGACTATGACAATATTTGATCTTTCATAGCGATATATAGTCTTGACAGATTAATGTAGCAACCACTACATATAATTTGGTATATGGTAGTTGAATAAACAAAACAAGGTTCTTCTAATAGAATGGTTACCTAGGACGTGTACAAGACATGGTCCGAAGGGTTTTTGTTAATTCAAAGGGTGCTAGAAGGGCATGCAAACTTCAATAGTTGAAGTAAGCATGGCAGAGTTGGAATCTTCACCATGATGAAACTGTTAAAAGAGTTTAAATTCATCGGAGATGATGAAGATGCTTGCATTTGCAAGAAATTAAGTGGGAGCGCTGAGACATATTTCTAATACATTATGTAGAGGACATATTGTTGATTTGAAATGATGTATCTTGTATTGACACAAGTTATTTCATTAAAATAGGATTTCAATGAAAGACTTGGGAAAAACCGGAATATTTGGCATCAATGTCTATATGGATAGATTGAGGCGCTAATATGGTTATACCAAACATACATATATGAGATATTGAAAGGGTTCAATATGGAAACAACAAGAAAGGTTCTTACTGCATGGAAAGAATTGTATCAAGATTCAAGTGTTTCAACACTTGGTGAGTAAAATCACATGAAGATTTTGATCGATTATACCATGATATGTATATATCCAAAATATCCTATGCTCTAAACGTTATGAGCACATACCAGAATGATTCATAAGATGATCATTGGACGATAGTAAAGATATTCTTATGAGCTTTGGAAGAACTAAGAATATATCATGTATAAGTGACAAATAGATAAAGGTAGTTCATTGTAAAGTGTTACATTGATACTAGTTTTGTCACAAGATACAAATTAAATTTATCTCAATTTAGACTATGGGTGGCACAATGTAATGGAAAGGATGTTCCATGATGGATTTGGATGTGTTCCAAAGTTGAGACATTGTGACAGATACTACAACAAAAGGCTAAGTATATGACTGCTATAGTAGTAGCAAAGGAGGACATTTGTGTTAAGTAGTTTGTTATCAAACTAGGTGTGGTTCAAAGTGGGCTAATACTATGAAGATATATTGTATGACAATAATATCAACATATTTTTACCCGAACGAACTAAAGGTCTCACCAAAGGACCAAATTTATACAATGCCATCTCATTTGAGAATGAGTGATGCGTAGAGACGCAAAGACATGCAAATACACACGGACCTGAAACTGTCAGATCCGGAGATTATGTTAACCACTAGCAATCGCGTATATGCAACACCAGAAATCCATAGGTGTTCAATACGCAAAGTTTTTCAAACTAGATTATTGACTCTAGTGCAAGTGGGAGACTAAAGGGAATATGCCCGAGAGGCAATAATAAAGTGGTTATTATCTTATTCCATGTTTATGATAAATGTTTATTTTGTATGCTATAATTGTATTGATCGGAAACATCAATACATGTGTTTTTAATAAACAAAAAGGGTTCCTAGTTATGCCTCTCTTATAGACTAGCTTGTTGATTAACAAGATGATCAAGATTTCCTGATCATGGACATTGGATGTTGTTAATAACAAGGTCACAACATTGGTGGAATGATGTGATGAACATTCATCCGAAGTATAGCATTACGATCAAAGTCATTATGTTTATATTGCTATAACATCGTACGAAGTAATCTTTATCCTTAGACCATGAGATCATGTTAATTGCTAACACCGGAAGAGTATCTTGATAACATCAAACGTCACACCGTAACAGGGTGTCTATAAGGATGGGTTCAGTGCTACGAAGGCGTTATGTTGAGGCTCATGGATCAAGAGTGTAATTTTTCAATCCTGATGACGGATAGATATACTCTGGGCCCTCTCGGTGATATCACATTAAGATAGCTTGCAAGCAAGTGATGTGATCACTAGAATGGTATATCACGGGAACGAGAAAACAGTGCATGTCGGCAACGAGATCAAACTAGGTATGGAGATACCGATGATCGAATCTCGGACATGTAATATATCGCGAGACAAAGGGATTTAGTTACTAGTGTTAAAGGTTCTCACGATCACAGAAGTCATCGTTGAATGTGTAGGAGTCGGTACGGATCTCCAGGTCCCGCTACTGATTATTGATCGGAGAGGGGTCTCGATCATATCTTCATTATTCGCGAACCGTAGGGTGTCACACTTAAGAGTTACCGGACACCATTTTGGAGCACATATGTTTCAGACGAAAGAATTGCAAAGCGCAGGAATTGTTTCGATAGAAACCGGAAATTGTTTCGGGTGAAATTGCAGAAAGTGGTTCTGCATGTGATATTGAAATATTGCAAGGGGTTATATGTGAATGTTTGTTAATTAAAGTAATTAACAAAGTTCTGAATAAATTTAATAAAAGAGTTTTATTAAATGAGAGAGCATTAAACTCGGAGAATTTTAATGCATTTAAAGTAGGGACTTTAAAGGGGAATGTGAAGAGGTATTTTAATGTGGAGGGGTTACCACCACATGAATGGGGGGCGTGAGGAGTCACCCCCATGCGCCGGCCGTGAAGGAGGGGCACCCCCTCCTCCTATAAAAGGCCACCCTCTTCCTCCTTCTTCCTCACACCTCCTTGTGAAGGATCTCTCTCCCCCTCTAGAATTATTCCCCCATGGTCTCGGTTTAGCGAGATACATGTTCTCGGTGGCATTTCGTCTAGAAGGAGTTGCTGCTTCCGCTGGATCGCTGGAGCGAGGAGGTGGAGGTTGTCTGGTGGCTTGAACGTGTGTGCGAGTACGGATGCGCTGCTGAGTTGCGGCGCTCGGACTTCCTCACGATCTTGAGATCGGCAAGTGTACGACTACATCAACCACGAGTTCCTACTCGTTAACAAAACTTGTTGTCTTTGAGGGTAAGTTCTCGTTGGATGTATGTCCACCCGTTGCTTTGTACCTAGTAGATAGATCTTGGCGTGTAGTTCTCATCGTAGGAAATTTTTTGTTTTCTATGCTACGGACCCAACATGTGTTCCATATATAATCATACGTGCTCGCAATGAGAACTTGCAGAACACCGTTTGTCCCGCCAGCCCGTTTGCAGCGGGGCCTCAAGGGAACTACTAGCAATTAAGGTGCTCCTTTTAATAGAGCACCGGAGCAAAGCATTAACACTCCATGAACACATGTGATCCTCACATCAAAGCCATTCCCTCCGGTTATCCTGATTGCTGTCACTTCGGAGCCTTTGGTTCCGGACAACAACGTGTGTATACAACTTGCAGGTAAGACCATAAACAATACTATCATAATGAATCAATAACATGTTCAGATCTAAAATCATTGCACTCGGGCCCTAGTGACAAGCATTAAGCATAACAAGTTGCAACAAAGTCAAAAATCACTAATAATAGATACTAGGCACCATGCCCTAACAATCTAATGCCATTACATGAACGATCTCATCCAATCCCTACCATCCTCATAGCCTACAGCGAGGGATTACTCACTCATAGATGGGGGAAACATGGATGGTCGATGGAGAAGCGACGGTGATGATGATGACGATGATCTCCTCTAATTCCCCGTCCCGGTAGGATGCCAGAACGAAGTTTCTAGTTCCGAATCGCGGAATCTGGTGGTGGCGGCGGAGCGGAACTTTTTCTGGAAAAACATCACCCCCCCCCCCCCCCCCGAGTTTTTAGGTCAGAAGGCAACTTATAGGCGCAGAGGGAGACCAATGGGGTGTCTGGGGCGGCCAGACCACCCCGTGGCGCGGCTAGGCCTAGCCCGCGTGGCCAGGTGGTGTGGCCTGGGCCTAGCCCCACTCCGTCCCGTATTCTGGCTCCGTGAATATTTTGGCAAAATAGAATTTTTGGCATATTTTCCGGATTTTTCCTGATAGTTGATTTTCTACACAAAAACTAGACACCAAAGTAATTCTGCTGAAAACAACGTCAGTCCGTGTTAGTTGTATCCAATTCACAGAAGTTTAGAGGAAAAACAATAGAAAAAGTGTTCGGGAAAGTAGATACGTTTTGGACGTATCATAGAGCTGCTTCATATTATCCATCTTTTAAGTAAATATAAATATCTAATATCTATTGTATGTCAAGGCCGGAGATAGCTAGGCTATGTGATGTGTTGGGATCTGGACTACATGTGATGTAACAATTAAATGTTGATTCGACCACGTTATGTTGTTTCTTTCATTCAGGTCATGGTAAGTTTTCAGCAACACATACTAAGTAGGATCCTCTTATATTGATGATTGTTGCATGCATTTTTTCACATTGATTAACTATTTGTTTCAGTACACGCCTCCTGTTGGTGTGATATCCTAGAACTAATTTACATATAATGGACTCTAGATTTTTTTCCATTTGCTCAATGGTATTTTACATGTGGCTTGTTTCAGTATTGCAAGTATCAGACTCTCAATAGAATATTTAGGGAGCAGTATCTGATGCATAGAATCTCGGAAGTGCACCAAGTTGGAAAATATGCAGTTGTATGTCATGATGCTAGCACTAGCATCCATGTATATGAATTATCTAGGGTTATATTATGAATAATTATGCAGGGCACATTGAGTAAAGGTTTTCTGCAAATCTGTGCTCCTAGAAAGCTAGGACTCGGGTGTTCGATAAAGTATGACATCACATCCAAAATTTGTCATATTTTGAAGGTACATGGGTCCTGGTTGAAAGAGTATTACATGATCCCTACTATTTTGCATGTTAGATACCAATACCAAGGATAGTTTAATTGTGCGATGAGTTCTACAGATAATTCTCCCCTAAAGAGCTCTTGGTCAAATAAACCAAAAGAGGATCTTAGGCCGGATTATCCGCCCGTGGCTAAATCGGCCAAGGACCAGGCGTACAATGCTTTGTGAGGTGGAGGGAATTTTTGTCGGATAATTGGCATTGGGCCAGATGTTTGCCCAAGGCCAGATTATTCGGCCCAAAATGCACCCGGATTATCTGCCCCTCCCAAGAATATGCTAAGGACCAAGTGCGCGTCGTGCAGAAGGGGGTGGAGTTTCCCCTAGATATTTGGTCAAGGCCAGAGCTTTTGCTCTGATATGATAATCCGCCCCTTCCTAAGGGACGAATTATCTTCTCCCCCAAGGAATTTCACTAAGGACCAGCGGCGCGTCATGTAGTAAGGGGCGGATGTTTGACCCAGATTATTTTCGCTGTGCCGGACTTATGCCCTCGACCGGATTATCCGGCCCATACTCATGCTAGATTATCCGGCCCCATTTGAATCCAAACGGCTCCATTCGGGTAGGGGTATAAATATCCCTCCCCATCTTCAACCTGGGGTCTCTTGAATCTGATGAAAAGGCGTTGTACTATTGAGCTTTAATTTCCACAAGATTTCCCCATTCAACCATCCAAAGGCTTTGATCTTTGGAGAATCGAGGGAGGAGGTCTTGATCTACATTATCACCGAAGAGATCTTCAATCTCCCCATCATTCATTTGAGGGCCCTTCGATCTAGAGTTTCATTCGAATTTTTAGATCCCGGTTTTGTTATTTGATAAACTTGTTTATTATGGCAGTTTGTTGTCATTTCGGGAGCCTCCAATTCAGTTGTGGATGTTTTCCCTGATCTCGTTGTAAAGGCATCGGTTCCCTCCTCAAGGGTACCATATAGTTGAAATGTAGACCATGCTAGTTGTGGCAAGATCCATCGGAGAACAGGGTGAGGCCTATTGTGGTGTGGTGGTCTTAGTACTGCCCACCCCCCAACACAAATGTACTTCTCCTAAAAAGGAAGGGACTGCGGTAAAACAAATCATGTGTCTCCGCGTGCTCCACTCTCGGTTACCTCATTCCTCTCACCGCCTTTTCTCGTTTAGTAGCTAGGCTGGCATATAGGTAAATTCACCATAGTTTTATATCTAGATAATTTACCTTTGTGTGAGGCCTAAATTGATAAAGTATTAAAACGAAGTAGCACCTATTCAACGCCCCCTCTAGGTGCCCATAAGATCCATTTCAATTGGTATCAGAGCCTCGGCTCTTTTTCGGGCTTTACCGTCTAAGAGAGTATGGGTACTAGACCAGAGGGTGACTTCCTTACGTAGTTAAGACTTATTGCCAAATTAACCTAGTTGACATAATTCGTTCAAGCAATTTGGGTAAGGCACAATATGTGTGCTAACACATAGGTGGTGGAATAGTAACACATAATGAATTATTGGTAAACAGATGGAGGCCCATCAAACAATAGTCCGTTGATTTTTGAATCATGTGTTAAGGTTATAGTTATTTTTAGTCCATTTATGTACATAATTCTTAACCTAGAAATTGTGGTGAGGCAAAACACACTCATGCACCATTAGAGCTAAACTCAGAGGCAAGCATACATGGACTTACATGTCAATACACATAAAGTCCTCATGGTAGGACTACACTTGATAACCATCAATTCATTGTTAGATTCTTAATATGGAATTTGAGATTGTATTATTCAACGGTTAAAGACCCACTGTGTTATCATATTAATTTGTATCATTGTGTGATTGTGCAATGAGGTCAATGTAATACTACCATGTGACTAACCCTTTACCGGGCAATCCTGATGAGATATAGGTCGAATGAGATGGGGCGCCAAATTGCTGCTATAGGAAGTCCCCGGGGATAGAGGCTTGGGGGACTTGTGAGCTTTGAGGGTTCTTTTAACAAATGCTAGGGTTTTTTCTTGCCTTTTTAATGAGGATGGATAAGTATAGAGCCATGGACGAGGAGTGGCATATCGTAAATTTGGAAGACGGTTAGGTAGGAAATGGGCACAATGCACCTCTAGGTTTCATATATTATGCATTATACGAGTGTTTATATGGTAAATGAGCGGTAGAATGTTGAGTCACCCCGTATTTAGTATCTTACATGCCCAAGCCAAACTAGGGTTAAACCTGGTAATGTGTATGTAGCATCTGATGGGACAACAATATGTGCTTTTCATTTGGTGTATGCATTGTGTTCCTTTTGGAATAC
Organism: Avena eriantha; assembly: GCA_910589775.1. NCBI lineage: Eukaryota > Viridiplantae > Streptophyta > Magnoliopsida > Poales > Poaceae > Avena > Avena eriantha. The sequence goes on from OU342745.1 coordinate 467,475,851, forward strand.
AATTGATGTTAGGTAATGAAAGGTGTTGTACACAACTTCCCCTTAGAGTTAGGATTTATTGTCACGCTATCTCGGTGGTTAATTTCAAATCGGGCAATATTGGTAAGGCACAAGACATACTTGTGGTTACGACGAGGCTGGCAATCTGGTATGATAATGAATTAGTGGTAGATAAGCGGCAGGAGCCGCCTCAAATATTGTGGTGAAACGTGATGTCGAAATCGACTCATACGGTGAGAGTTTGTTGTTAGACCATTTCAATGTGTATTGCATAATTTCTGGTAAGGAAATTATTTTGAAGCAAAATACAATGCAATAACAACGAAACTAAACAAGGTAGTGTTATTTTTTAAAGGAAAGGAAATATTTATAAAATTATAGTTGCATGTCGCAATTATGGAGCTATTGCGATAAGATTGTTCCTCACATGAAGTTATGGATTTGGCTACCTCTACACCAAAACTAGGTGGTGGTCATTTGGGTCTGGTCCACTTCTGGCGTTTGCCTAACTATGTGAAAAAATATGTAGAGGCATACATTATGGCTCATCTACGTGTCATCGATATCACAAGTGGACTCTGCTCGTCTAACCACTACATCATGGTGTGCTGTCCTCCTAGAGCATCTCTGGTCGTCACTGTAAAATCGCGAACTGTAAAACGCGTTTACAGGCGACTGAATTTGGGTTTTACCGCCAGAATCGGTGGCGCGGAACGGTGCCCGCAAACGCGACCCATGAAAGAGAACGCCACTGATTCTAGAACGGTAAAAACCGCAGGTTTCAGAATTTTCAATAAACGGGTGATCAAATTTCAATCAACGATGCAAATCATCGTAGTTTATATCATATTGTCCTGATCACATGAAGCCAAACATAAATTGGGCTAAGTTCAACCATGAGATCCAAAATAAACATCCGCTAATGTAAATGCAAGGGATCATCAAACCATCTCGTCGCCGCCGAGCTCACCATCAGCACTCATAGAAGAGTCACCTAGGGCACTTGTCGATGAACCACCGCCTTAGCGTGCTTGCTTCCTCCTCTCCAAGATGTCGCCGAGCATCAGTTGATGCAACTCCAATTGGATGGGAGTCATGTTGGAGGTGTCCATCATCATGATCTCCTTCTCCTCGGCCAGGAGCTCCTTCAGTGCCTTGGCCTCCTTTATCTTCAGCCTCCTACCCTCTAGATCGCTCTTGCACTTGGCATCTTGATGGATTGCTTCCCACCTTGCATGCTTCATCGTCATCTTCTTGTCCGGCATCAACATCTTCACCTCCAAGGTCTTGGTCGTCAGCAACTCCTTTGACTTCAGCATGTCCTCAATCTTATCCCTCAAAGATGATGCTTGGGCTTCAAGCTTGATCCTCTCCTTTGCCTTCTTGTTGCCTTCCGGCTTATTCTTGTTCCTTCCTCCCTCTTCATCATCACTACCATCATCCATCATCTTCATTGCCTCCTTCCTTGCTTCCACATCTTGGTCTCTCAATGTCCATTTTGGCATATGCTCAAGCAACAACTTGTAACAATGGTCAAGGTAAAAAAATTCCCATTGTATCCTTTCATTGCCTTGTACCTTTCCCCGACATAACGTTCCTAACAATGTGGTGCTCAATTAAGTTACCAATATGCAAACTAGTGGTTAATGAAAGAAAGAGGAAGAAATGAACACACATATTTATCGGCGTTGATGCCACTTGGAGGATTGGTTTGCACTTGTGCTAAACATGTGGACCAACGGCTACAAGCAAGCTTGATCACATCCCATCGGCCTTGCAGAGACCGGTATGAGAGAGTGACCGGCTGGGCAACACGAGGCATGAGTTGGAAGAACCTATCTTCGATGCGCTGCCAATATCGCTTGCCGGTTTGGTCCATGTCGGTAACCGCATCGATGGACACATGCGACCATGCCTTCACCAAGCAAACATCCTTGATCTCGGTGTAGTTCACGGTGTGTTTCTTCTTCGTCTTCTTGTTGGACCTCCTCTTCAATCTCCTCAATTCTTCGTCGCCACCATCATCCTCCCCTTCGGAAGGAAGATGGTTCGTCGTGACGTTGACCTCCGATGCGTTGAGCATTTCCATGAATGATTCCGTGGCCGAACGCGGATTGTAGCTACATCAGAAGCTGATTTATGCACTACGACAACCTAAATCGCAAGCACCGCATCGTTGAGAAGTCAGAGGCTACCTTGAAGACGCATCGAATTGCGGAGTTTGAGCGGCGATGGGCGAAGGCTACGTGCAGACGGATCCTTGGCTTGAGCGGCCTTCTTCATGTTCATCACCTTGGCGGCTGCACGCTGTCGTGGCTTTGGCTTCGGCGCCTTGGCGGAGGATGCCTGGTCCACCGACGGCGCAGCAGCGAGGGGGGGGGGGGTAGATTGGGACGCTAGCAGTGGGGCGCCGTTGTTCCCCAACCGCTTCCTCTTCCCTGGCTTGGCGGCCGCAAGCATGGCGGCGACGAATATGGCAGATGGTGACCCCGATCCAAAACCTTCGGCCGCACTTGCCTGAGGCGGCGGAGCAGCGGCGGGTGCAAGCTCGTAGGGGTCCATGGGGGCCGGAACCGGTGAGCGGAGGCGGTGGCGCGGAAGCGGGAAGGGGGAAAGGTGAAATGTCACCCGCACGCAAACGGCTCGCGTAGTACACGGCACGCTTAGTTCTGCCTCGCACACCACAGAAGTAGGGTTCGGGAGCCGGGTTCGGACGCGGATGGTAAACTCGTTTACAGTTCCATCACCTTATACGGGTGCGACTAGAGCGACCATTTTTCACGAAACCAATAAACTATCGGTTATTATAAAGTTTTTGCGAGTTTACAGTCACGACTAGAGACGCTCCTAGGCTTGAGGAGATGCGATACTACAGTCACGATGAGCGCAATCTTCTCTGGTTACATCTGGAATTTATTGGCACGTTAAAACGTGAGCAAACTTATTTCCTTATTTATTTTGAAGAGGTATATACACTTTTAGTACCACATCTTGTACTGTAGAGATATTTTAGTCCCACATCTTGCAAAGTGAGCTATACTAGTCCCACAACTTGCATCCTCGGAGCACTTTAGTCCAACTTGATTGATTTTGACTAATTTTGACCAAAATCGTCAACCTATGGCGTTGCAATTTTTTAAAATGACCCCTGCATAACTTTTCTCTGGCACTTGTGTCCTTGGTGTGGACTGACAGAAGGGCCCACCTGTCAGTAGACGCATAAATAATTAAAATACTTGTCAGGGGAGTAGACAACCACCGGCAAGGAAACCACTACATCGAACGATAATGTTGGTTACTTGGGTCTTCGGAGGACATAAATATCGTAATAATGCTCACCTCCGCATGAGCATAATCTAGTGCTGACCGAGACGTAACTCCTTTCTGTCTTGCATATCCGTGTGTGGTCGTGGCTAGCAGCTAGGACTCACACTGAGTCATGCATGTAGGCATGTAGACGAGTTAGAACGTATTAGCCTTAAAATATTGTATAACAACCGAGCGTTATTAATATTATCATAAAGCCTCATGCGATGTACTGGTAAGCTTAAAATTGTTTTGCAGCAGCACCAGTCGTGAGTTCAAATCCCTAAACTGTTACTATTCTTTTTATTATTTGTACGACCACTGAGAAGTGGAGCCCGCCTAACAGTCGTGGTGAGCTGCAGGTACACAAGGGTCATTTTGAAAAAAAAAATTGCGAAACTGCACGTGCTCAGTTGGACGAATTCGGTCAAAAACGCAGAAATACGATTGGATTGGACTGAAATGTTTCCGGAATGCAAGTTGTGGAACTAATATTGCTCACTTTGCAAGATGTGGGACTAAATATGTATATACCTCTATTTTGGATGGATCATAGTAGTACATAATAAGGTCTGAATTTATTGGCGTGTTTTAAAACCGTGAGCAGCAAATTATTTCCTGTTTTGGACCGTAGCTCTCTTGGCACGCGAACTGAGCAGTATTCATTGCCTGGCATTGGCGACTCGCATGCTTATGGCTGAACAGGTACTTACTTCTCAGTCAATGTGACTGAGTGTCTCGTCGTCTACAACTATGTGCGCACACAGACTGACAGATCCATCTAATGGCGAAAGAAGTTCAGCGAATCCCTACGTGTGTCAGGTTTTGGACGCAACACATGTGAAGCCTAAACGAGTAGGCATGGACATTATTAGTCTGGTCAGACAGTAAAGAGTAACATATGTCACTAACATGCATAAGTTTTGTTATTACAAAAATATATATACATAAGTTACTAGTCTATGTTACTACCTTCATATTAGTGAAGAGTAACATACAAATAATATCATAGAAAGTATTATTTATTGGATGATAGATTTATTTCGTCTTGGTATGTGTAATGTTACAGTAGCCAAATATGTTATTACTACTAGATCTTATAATTAGATTTGTTGAGTTGTACCTTTAGTTACTTCTGAAATTGCTAGCACTATGAATCAGAATCTAAACCAAACCCGAACACCGAAACTGAGTTTGGCACCCAAATCGGTCACCAAATTTGAAAATCAAAAAATTGGTATGGTCCATTCGGTTCTAACCCTCCTGCCCGGTGAAAATACATCGAAAAAGGCCAACCGGCACGTCGGCGGCCCAGCCTAGTAGACAATCCGCCTATAAAACAGAATGTACACTAGGAATCCATGGTCGATCAGGCTTCTAATATTTAGAAGACACAGCGTATACGAAAACGTACCTCTTCGTCCTCTGGCGATTAGGGTTTTGACGACTCACAGGCGATCTTGATCGCCAGCGGGGTTATCGACCTTGCCTCACCAGATCTTCCTCCTGGACGAGTACTCGGGCTGACTGCGGGGCTGGCTTGCCCAGCTGCCCGGCCTTGGTGTTTGTCTAGAGGGGGGAGAAAGGGCAAAGGGATCGAGGACACGAGGAGATGGCGGCGCCCGGGAACATCGATCCGGTAGATGGAGGAGGAGCGGCAGATGAGGACTGGCAGGATATCCTGAAGAGGCTGAATTTACAGTGATCGGAACGAGAGGAGGTACGTGTTGTCGGGGAGAATCTCGAGAAGATGAAGGAGGCGGCGACATGGATGGCGTTGGCGAGGTTACACTCGGATAAGCCGTTCAGTGCCAACTCTTTGTTCAAGACACTGATGTCGGCGTGGAGTCCGGCGAGAAGAGTGACATGGAGGCCGGTGGAAAGCGGGAAATTCGTCATACAGGCATCGTGTCTGGGGGATTGGACACGGATCATGGAGGAAGGACCGTGGATATTCAGGGATTTTGGTCTGTGTCTCGAAAAATATGATGGTCTCTCACAGTACGATACGATCAAGTTGGATCGGATTCATGCATGGGTGAGGATCCACAAAATCCCGGAGCTTATGAGAACCAGAGATGTGGTGTGGGATCTGGCGTTGAAGATTGGTGAGCCTATAAAAGTGGAGCTCACTACGTCCATCCTGGGGGTGGATTACGTGAGGGCAAGAGTGAAGCTGAACGTGTTTGCTCCTTTGGCACGGTCAGTTAAGTTGACACCTGAAAGACACAAACCGATGGATCTGCAAGTCACGTACGAGAAGGTGCCAAAATTCTGTAAAGTGTGTGGTCTGCTTGGTCACAAACATGATGAATGCGGTAATGGGGTCCATGAGCCAAAGGATTTTCAGTGCTGATACGCCCTGGAATAGAGGCAAATTCCATAGTGTTGTACAACCCGCTGCTCCTCGACCTAGCCAGCAAACCCAGCCGCGACAGGGCGGCCAGGGTCGAGGAGGTGGGAAGGAGATGAATTTGCCTGTAAAGTCGTGGGAGGTGAAGAAGAGGAGTGCGGATGCAGCTGACTTGGATGGTTCTACAAGTGCAGCGGGCCGAGCTGCAGCTTTGGAGAAAGGAGGTGATGTTCAAATGCCAGTGTTGATGCTGATGAATAAACCGACAGATGCATACGAGGAAGTGGACAAGGGTAATGAGGATAGGGAGCGTACTCCACCTCTCCCCTCATCATATGTGCCTCCAAGAGAAGTGGAGAAGCAGAATAAGAACAGGACTCCAAAGAAGATCACCAACAATCAGGCGGGCTCTAGTGAAGAGCGCCGCCAGGATCAATGAGTGATGCAAGTTTTAACTGTCGCGGCTTGGGCAATGACACGACAGTACGAGAAGTCCGTGATTTTGCGCGGAAATTTGCCCCTACCGTCCTTTGTGTAGTTGAAACCCAAATACACAAGAGGCGGGTTGAGGATTTGGCGGCTACCTTAGGTTATGATAAGGCATTCACGATTAGCAGTTTAGGCCGCAGTGGCGGCATCAGATTGTTTTGGAATAATAATATTAAGGTTGATATTTTACCTTACTCCCAGTACCACCTTGATTGTATTATCCATGAAGAAGAGGAGGAACCGTGGAGGTTGACCTGTGTGTATGGAGAAGCCCAAACCAACGAACGTTATAAAACTTGGGACATGTTAAAATATATTCGTTCATCATCTCCGCTACCGTGGATGCTCCTGGGTGATTTCAATGAAGTACTACATCAACATGAACACTCGGGACTGACCGTTCGTGCCCACTCTCAAATGGAGGGGTTTAGGGATGTGATGGATGTTTGTGGCCTCGCAGATCTTGGCTACAAAGGCAATTGGTGGACGTTTGAAAAGACAGTTGCAGGAGGTTCGTATTGTCGCACGCGTCTTGATCGAGCTGTGGCTACGGGCGACTGGTGCTCGAGATTTCCATTGGTAGAAGTACAACATATAAATGTTGTCTCATCGGACCACTGTTTCATTTTGCTACGATGGTTACCAATGGAGAGGAGAAGAAGGAGAGGGGAGAAACCTTTTCGCTATGAATCATGTGGGAGTCGCATGAGGCGTACAAGGATATGGTTACAAGCCGATGGCAGGAGAAGGGAGATGCTCTTTCGATGCAGGATATGGCAGATAAGCTGCAGGACCTGTCGGCCGGCTTGGGAATTTGGAGCAGAGATACGTTTGGGCATGTGCAGCATGAAATAACAGAGCTAAACAAAAGACTAGACGCCCTTAGAGCTGATCCGCAACGTTCTGGACCATCACATGTGGAAATTAAAATCGTGGACAGATTAGTAGAACTCCGACACAGGGAGGAAACTATGTGGAGGCAGCGGTCTCGAGTGCAGTGGCTAGCGGAGGGGGATAAAAATACCAAGTTTTTTCACCAGCGTGCTAGCAAGAGGAAGAAGAGGAATCAAATTAAACGGCTGAAACGGCCTGACGGAATTGCAACTGAAGATGAAGTTGAACTCAGACAGTTAACTAACTGTTTCTACCGTCAGCTTTATAATACAGAAGGCCATGAACATGCAACCGGTATTGGATGTCATCCCGAGAAAGGTGACAGGAGTAATGAATGAAAAACTGATCGCTGAATTTTCAGGACAAGAGGTGAAGGAAGCGTTGTTTGAAATGTTTCCAACGAAAGCCCCGGGACCGGATGGGTTCCCTGCACATTTTTTCCAATGCCACTAGGATTTGTGTGGCAATGAGGTGACTTCGGCAGTAATTCGAGTACTAAAAGGGGAGGAGGATATTTCAGTCATCAATAAGACATTTATAGTACTCATTCCGAAGGTTGCGAGTCCAGATGAGCTGGGACAATTTCGCCCAATTTCTTTGTGCAATGTTATTTATAAAATTGCATCGAAGGTTATGGCGGGTTGAAAGTTATTCTTCCAGAGATTATTTCAGAAGAGCAGTTTGCCTTTGTTCCTGGAAGAATTATCACAGATAATATTATATCAGCTTATGAGTGCCTTCATTACATGAAGAAAAAACGGTCAAAGAATAACCAGTATTGTGCACTAAAGCTGGATATGAAGAAAGCTTATGGCAGGGTGGAATGGGCCTATTTGGAAGCTGTCATGATGAAACTAGGCTTCCACTCCAGATGGGTCAGAATGATAATGAGGCTAGTAACTACAGTTTTTTTCAGGTTCTATTTAATGGAACGAAACTGGAACCTTTTACTCCCTCGAGGGGTATTAGGCAAGGTGACCCCATATCTCCTTATTTATTCTTGTTGGCAGCGGAGAGCCTTTCATGCCTCCTAAAAAGTCGAAGTGAATCATCTATGCTCCATGGTATAAAGGTTACTCCATCAGCCCCGATGGTTAACCACTTGCTTTTTGCGGCTCTTCAAAGTAGATGAGGGATGTGCGAGTCAGATTCAAGAAGTGTTGGATTTATATTGTGTAGCCTCGGGACAACAGATAAATAGAGAGAAATCATCTAGTTTTTTTCAGCAAAGGATGCCCAAGTGCCAGAAGAAACATGATCAAGGAAATTCTAAATGTGGAGAATGAATCCTTAAATGAGAGATACCTTGGAATGCCATCGGAGGTGGGAAGATATAAAAACGGTGCCTTCCAATACATCAAGGATAGGCTGTGAAAAAAAAACCAAGGATGGTTAGAGAAAATGTTATCTATGGGTGGCAAAGAAGTGCTAATCAAATCGGTGGCTCAAGTTGTTCCAACTTTTGCCATGTCATGCTTCAAGCTCCCAAGAGGATTATGTTCCCATTTAAATTCTTTGATAATCAAATTTCGGTGGGGATGTGAAGATGGGAAGAGGAAACCTGCATGGGTTTCATGGAAAGAAATGACTAAGCCGAAGGGGATGGGAGGTTTAGGATTCAGAGATATTGAGTTATTCAATCTCGCACTTCTAGCTCGGCAAGGATGGCGACTTCTACAGAATCCATCATCGCTGAGTGCAAGGATACTCAAAGCCCATTACTTCAATAGTGGAAATTTACTGGATGCGCAGCTGGGCAGTAATCCTTCACAGGTATGGAGAGGAATACATGAGGGCATTGGTGTATTAAAACAAGGCCTTGTGAAGCGTATTGGTACAGGACAAAACACAGATGCGTGGATTGATAATTGGCTTCCACGCCAAGGATCTATGCGACCCACTACTACACCACCAGAGAATGTACCGACATGAGTGAACATTGCTAGGGTGAGTGATTTTATTGAACAAAGTACCATGAGCTGGGATGTGGACTCGAAACCTTTTTCTTGCCGATGGACGTTGACACTATTCTAAATATTCCCCTTAGCACAAGAAGGCAGAAAGATTTTTGGGCATGGCAGATGGATTGTCGAGGTGTTTTTACAGTCTGATCAGCTTATAAAATGTTAGTGCATACAAGGGATCGACGGGAGGCATGGCTGGAGGGTACAGGCGGGAACTCTGATAGTTCGAAGCAGGAGAAACAATGGCTTTCTCTCTAGAAAACGAAGGTGCCCTCCAAGATTCATATGTTCTTATAGCGTTTGGCGAAGCAGTCGCTGCCCACAGCGGATGTCTGTCATCATCGCAACATGAGTAAAACTGATCTGTGCCAAGTCTGCGGGGGCAGAGATTCTTGGAGACACTCGTTGATCGAGTGCAACATGGCAAGAAGCGTATGGGCACTGATTGACGAAGAAATCACAGAACATGTTAGTATGTCCAGTGGCAGCCATGCAAGGGACAATCAGGTCAAATGCTTTGTGACACTATGGGCAATTTGGCATGCAAAAAGAAAAGTTATTCATGAAGATCTGTATCAAAGCCCATTGTCCACGTTCAGCTTCATTCAAAGATTTGTGAGAGATTTGGACGTTTCAGCCAAATGGTCGGAGAGATCTACGGTACAGAAACCACAAGTAGCTCATCCTCGATGGATTGCTCCTCCAAGGGGGGTGCTGAAAATCAATGTTGACGCGGCAGTTGGCAAGACGCAAAATAAGGGGGCGATTGTTGCTGTTGCAAGAGACGACGGAGGAGTTTTCAGAGGAGCATCAGCTGTGGTCTTTGAGGGACGCAGCGAACCAGAGATTCTCGAGGCCATGGCCTGTCGAGAAGCCCTGTCCCTGGCAGCCGACGTTGCAGCAACGAGGATTCACTGTCAGGCAGTAATTCGGAGCATATCTGAAGGAACGCTGGGGCCATATGCACATCTAGTAAGGGAGATCAAAGCTAGAAGTGTAGAGTTTCAGAGTGTAGAATTTTGTTTTGAACCTAGAAGCTCGAACCAGGAACCCCATAATCCGGCAGAGATTTTCTCTTTTTAATAGTGCAGGCCGATTTGTTTGGCTCCTAGAACCACCGGCTGATGTAAACATCCCTGTAAGCCTTGAAGCTTGAATAAAAGAGGTGGTGACGCTCAAAAAAAAAACTAGGAATCCATGGTCTGGGAAGGAAACAATTTAGGAATTTCCGAAGCACGTCATCCCATACAGATGATGCGTCGGAACTCGGAAGCGATGTTGTTTTGTGCAGCATGGCTAGTGTGGTCTGTGGTTCTATCCCGGCGGACGTGTTGAGCACAAGGATATGTTCCATCGCCGAGACCACATACCGCACGATGCTTCATGTGCAGCATGATTCATTGTTCTCAGTCCAGGACCTCGACAGACCACAAGATGTTTCCTAACCCGGATCCGAGTATCGCCATGCACCAGTAGAGTTGTTGGTGCTCCTTTCGTCTCCCTCGTTGTCGTTGGCCCTTGAGGGACCCTGCTTGAGGTTTGGGTTGGCCACAGACCCTTGCAGCATTGATGAGCGCCGCTAGAAACTCGGGCGGCATAGGGGAGGGCCAAATACGGCTGCAACAAAGAACGGAGACCCGGAGGATCGACAGTAGAAATGGTGTGGTTCCCGTCAATAGATGTTGTGCGCCTCAGACCACTGCCCTGCAGGCCACTGCTGCTGCCCCAATCCTCTCAGCCCCACAAAAGATTTCGTAATATATACAGGATGTATGTTTTTAGCCGGTTAGACATGATTCCACTAACGTTTGTGAACCACGCGTCTATGGGAAGGAGCAAACAATCATCACAGAAACACATCCACTTTCGACAATTCCATGCTAGCGATGAAGTTCTCTAAACGGCAGAACAATAATCTTTACAGAGGAATTCAGCACAATAACAATTGTTACAAACCAGTTTCCAAAAAAAAAACTCATAAAAACAAATAAAAGGTGCTCAATGTAACAGGTAAAACACCCACGCCTCCGATGTGATGTGTGTGTCATTTCAGCAGAGAAAAACACAGGTTGCCCAAGACGGTGCAAAATGGCCGTGCCAGGAGCAACCGGTACAAAGAGGAGCTGCGGCGCCCATCAGTAGTCATCGCCCCTGGATATGACTTCTTTACAGGTTGGTCGGAGCAGGATGGTGTGCTCGAACTGCGACACGTAGCTCCCCCTCACGTCGCACAACGGAGGGTACGGCTGCAAATAGGGGCAGGTAGGCAACGGTTAAGTAACCATGTCCCTGATAGGGAGGGATCAGACATTTTGAGTGGGGGAGACGGCGGTGTTTGTTTACCGTACCTGAATAATGCCAACATCGCACAGGTTTTTCAGTGCCATGAGATACTTGGTCTCGCCGATGCGGTCCAGGTACCGGCGGCAGAAAGCAAGTGTTCCAAAGTTGTTGTTGATTGTACCCAGCAGCTGCTTGGCTTTCGCTACCCTCAATGGGACATGCCCAATGTCGAAGTTCTTCATGTAATGACTGCATTCCAAGTCCTCCCTCACGAATCCCTTTCCTGCAAACAGAATGACGGTTATGATGTAATAATAAAAATGTTAACAACTTGAACATGCGCCTAATAACTAGAGAAAACAGATATAGGTTGTTCAGCTGAAAGCCATGCCAGTTAAAAATACTGGGGAAAATGCCTTTTACAATAGTAATTAGTGACGTACCTGTGGACCCAAAAGTTTCAATTGCATAAAATTCACCCTCTTCCATTTTTGTTTGCTCTCCACCTTTTACAATTGGAACTGATTTCCCTGCATGGATTTGGTATGGCCCAATGCTGTGTCCATTGAGGTTTCGCACACTTTTTACTGCCAAATAACAAAGAGGCAATTTGAATTGTCATGCTGTCACTATACTTGGAAATAGCACAGAATGGAAGAAAAAATGGAACTGCACACACCTTGGAAAACCTTCCCATTAATTTCAACCTCATATGACTCCATTACTTCTTGGATGGCAGCACCAACATCACAAAGACGTGCATCTATTCCAGCTTCCTGAAATGGAAGGTAAACATTTAACACAGAATAGAACTGATTTAAGGGAATATGATTTCAACTAGCCATATATCAGAACATTAACAAGGGAAAAAAGAAACTCAAATCAGACATAAAGAAATAACTATTACATAAACAGCTGGAGAGATGACAATACACTACACATAAACACTACAATCGAGTGAGCAAAAACAGAAGCATCAACCAAAACTATCAACGTGGTCTTCAACCCAGTAGAGCGGTTAACAGATATACTATGTGAAAAGGTGCTTATGGGAAGCATTCATTTGGTATGTCCGAGTCCATTGACTTAATATACCACAGCCTTCAATGAGTGAACAGAACACATAGAATTACCTTGATACCAGTATTTGTGGCATCTTTCGTTGCTTGAAGCAATGGATCAAACATGGGATTGAATGCGACAGTAAATGCACAATCAACTATGCGCCCTGGGAATAAACACAGTATCATGTTAGTGTTTGAAATTATAAATAGCATGAAGTCATACTTGCAAGGACAAAACCCCACCAAATATACACCAGAAAATAAATAGAAAAAGTGATACAACAGACAGACCATCTATATGTGTCCCAAAATCCAGCTTCATCACATCATCGTATTGTAGTACGGTTTTATCACCAGAATTTGGAGTCCAGTGAGCTGCAACCCTAAGTCATTGAATTTTTTCGTCAATATAAGAAGGGTATGCAGTAGTACTAGGAAGCAATCTAGGGGATATCATACCAATTCAAGGAGCATCCTGTTGGAAAGGCAATGCCAGCTTGTAGTCCATTCTCCTTGATAAGTTTCCGGACCATGTTTTCCAAAGTCTCGCAGAGTTCAATCATCAACATTCCAGGCTTCACAATGCTCCTCATGTATTTCCGCACCTAGCAAATCACGTTATATATTTTAGAGTTGTACCCAACAACCGATACACTCAAAATGAATCTGCAAGAAAACAAAGAGGATAGTAGTATGTTCTATACCTGTCTATGAACTTCTGCTGCTCGGCGAACAGAATTGTACATTGGCTTTTGTAGTCGTTCCAGTTCCCTCTTTTCTTCACTAGTTGTTCTCCATAAATTACTGAAGAGCAATAACATGATTATTTTATGAAACAGATGATAATTATCATTTTGCAGAGTTCTTCATTAGCAGCAATTAAACAGGATGCAGTTCCCATGTTGTTTTCAGGAGGTAAGGTCATCATGCAATTTTAACCCATGTATTAGTGTGTCCTGTTTAATGAAGATAAAGGACACGCCATATTCCTAACATATGATAATTCATTCCAACAGAAATTCTGCCATTGGTGAGACTTATACTTACTCATCCATGTATTGCTGGATTTCACCCTCAGGAAAATCACCTGAAGGGAAAAGCTCATCAACGGGGATGGAAGGAGGGTCTGTCTGCTGAAGAGGGTCCTTCTTCTTTCTACAGAAAATATATGACATGCTTGTAAAACAGAGCAAACCAAATAAGAACATTAATTGTTCAATTGAATAACAAAACTCACTTTGCCTTGCTTTTCTTCTTTTTCTTCTTCGCAGCTGCTGAAACTATCCATTTCAAAGAAAGCAGTTAGAATATACGCAAGACTGGCATCCTAGTTCACAAATGCTAGACAAAACAGCCGAAGCTCCAATGGTACAGCTCTAGATGAGAAAACTCAGAAATGAGAACTTGCAAAGTAGAGTTGTCACCTGCTGCTCCATCTTCAGCCGGACAATCCTCATCATCGTCTGGTGGTGAGGACTGAGCTCCAGAATCACCACCATTGTTATCTGTAACTTTGAGTTCTTTTAACAAAGCTACATCTGATTCTACACTACTTGCCATATTTAGATTCTCCTGCGGCAACAAATGGGGAAGCTTGTTTACCAACAAAGAAAATATACAGCAGTTCAATGTTCATTTGAGAGAAGGATGATATGTGCGGTTCAGCAACCCACGGGATCAGGTATCACTTTTTAAATGTGGTATGTAAAGGCTAGCCATGTCATCAGAGGCTTCATAACAGCCATTAGGAGAATTCGGGGATAAGTTACAAGAACAGATTGAGACAACTAACAGACTCCTATTTTTACCGAAACCTAACCGTATTCTTTACTTTTCCCCCCTATTTTTCAGACAGTACACAGAACTTTTTTTGAGCTGAATAGTCGGAGGTGGCATTTACCCAATCCGTATTGGCCCTCCATAATCACATAACAACTCGGAGGGCAAATACGCATTGGGTCAATGCTTCGTGTGCTATTCAGCTCAAAAAAAAAGTTCGTGAATGGTTATTACCGAAACCTAACCGTATTCTTGTACAAAACCGTATTTAACCAAGCACTGAAACCGTATTTACTGAAAATCCGTATAAGCCAAACCAAATTAACTGAATTAACCGAACGCATCAATATGAAGCAAGCCTTTAATCACTATCTTGATTACCACCACACATTTTTTTAAATGATGTCATTCTAGTTGGAGAGCTTCTCACATATTTGATAAATTGATAGCATTTCGAATTTTGTTAATAGGATGGCACATTATCTTTAACCCATCTTGGACTGCAAGATTAACAATATGAGCCACAGACCTCATGTGAAGATAAACACCTTTTGCAGGAGTACAGCCCCTATTAGTCAAATAACTCTTCATGGAGTTTAAGCAAGTGTTATTCGAAGAATGATTATCTACAGTAATAGTGCACTCTCTCTCTCTCTCTCTCTCTCTCAACGCAACGCCCCACTCAGTCAGTAGTTTATCTACTGATTTCCCAATGTCCTCTACTTTGTGGCCATCTACCAAGACAAAGCTAAGAATCCTTTTCTGAAGCTTCCACTGAGGTGTGATGTGATGTCCAGTAAGAACCATGTAGCTTTGATTTCTGAAAAAAGAAAGAGTGGCAGCTCATCTATAACTATCGTGCCAGCAGATGCTTCCCTAATCTCGTTCTCGTTGTGTTGCCGAGTACCACCCGAAACAACAGAACGGCCATCAGCACTAGCTTGGTAGCAAAGCTCAGTCTCAACTGTCAAGCACATGGAGTGGGATAAATTAGGCAACAGAAACAACACGATCAGGGGGAGAATTACATCGCGATTGCAGAGTTCGGCCGAGTCCGCCATCCCCTCTCCTCAATCTGCTAATGCACAAATCAGAGGATACATCAGAATCATGAAGAAAACTAGTGTAGTCCAACGTGCAAATCACTGAAATTTCTCAATTTTTTCTTCGGAGGAGTGGGTGTGTCTTCGTTTACCTGAATCTGGATGCGGACGGCTCGCTGGCTCGCGTTTCTTCGTCCGCGAAGCTGCAGAGGGGCGACGGGCGGACGGACGGCGCGCCGCGTCCTCGCCGCGGAGTGGAGGTGGAAGCGTGGAGCTTCGGACTCGGTGGTGGGGGGTCGCCGACTCGCCGTGGAGTGGAGTCTGGAGTTGTGTGTCGGGGTTGGCCGTCGCAGGCCGCCACACGCCAGGTCCTAGCTAGGGTTCCGCGCCGCGTTCGTCGAGGAGAGCGAGGCTGCGAGTGAGAGCGACTCGCTCGACTAGGTCAGGTTACGTGAAGTTGGGCTGGACCGCTGGAAGACGACTGCAGCGCTGCCGCGCTGGGCCTGTGGAGGTGGAGAGCTCAGCTCTGGGCTGGGCTGGGCTGGGCTTCGGTTTCTGCCGGTTAAACAAGTTCTTCAGCTTTATAAACCGAATATCCATGGAGTATTTAGATAGAAGGAATCCTGGTTATTTTCTGTGCATTTGACTATATATATATATATATATATATATATATATATATATATATATAATTGCTACCATTTCTGAATGGTTCAGGCTCACAAGAGAGCTAGTTCGAAATTTTGGATTGCCCTACTTATCTATCTGAATTTTTTTTGCCCCAATAATTAGCTTCAGCATGTAAGGTGCTCTCCACGAAATTGTCAGATTAGTTGTAATCGTACCATTGCAATTTTGCCCCCCGAAGGAAAAATTCATGTAACCTGTGATCTTAGATGTACCTTCATGGTCTGTTCCTCCGTGAGATATTGAGATGCGTGCTGAGGTAAACCCCACCGTCTAGAGACGGAAACCAATTTGAATATTTACACTCAGTGCAAATCTGCAAGTATTACATTTGACAGTGAATCTATAGGTATACTGTGTCTGTTTTTTGTACGACCTAATTTTTTAATTTCAAGATAAATTTAGTATTTATTATCATTTCAACTATATATCTACCAAACATATTTCAAATTAGTATGGTACACTATAAAGGGATTGGGATTCAAAGCTTGTGAAGAACAAACAGTAGAAATTAGTACATGGTGTTAGCTGCATAGATGTACCCATTTCTTTCTCAACCACTGCTTCGTATGGTGAGATCCTAGGCAAGCGCATATAGACCAAATCACACAAGACCGGATCCAAGGATCGCAAGACAAGATCGCTTGGCTTGCGCATTCGTTCTCATCCCTAGGAAGAAGGATCACCATCGGTTCTCATCCCTACGAACAAAATGACCATGCATGTAGAAACGCGGATGTGTTTGTCATCCCGAGGCCTACCATTCCCGAATGATCTTAAAACAAACTATATTGCCTCGTCGATCATCTAACAAGCACAACCAACCGATCGAATAGCACAACATACTAGCTTTATCATGATACAATGATACATATGCACCCGAAGCGACCTTCTCTCTTTTTAGCACAACGTACTAGCTTGATCGTAGTTGCAACATATGCATAGACCATTTTATAACCACTAGACCCGGTCTATTCTCTATTTGGGCATGGTAAGGATCGATCTTAACCCTGGTGAAATATAAAGCTATAAAGTTCTCATGTACTTTTTCCTCTAAATTTTATACCTACCTCTTCATTATGAGCTAAGTCGCTCGGCCCGTGAAACAACTATTTGCATAGATCTTCACAACATGCAAGTGTAGCTAACTTCTAGCTACCTACTAAATCTCAAAACAAATAGTTACTGCTTACCAATGACTCATATCTAGTTGAATGAGTATCTTTTTGTTTCAAATCCAACTCCTAATGCAACATCATAGTTAAGCCACGTCGTGTTAAAATTGTAACCGTTAAATTCATTAAATTTTGCTCGCATTGATCTTGAAGTTGTAATAGCTGCTCATGATCTTCACTGTCCCCTATTGATACAGGAAAGTGTCCCATATAAGGGACATTTGCACAATCTTGAGGTAGATCTTCTACGGATATCCAGATTGAGATTAGCAAAATAGCTTTGGTTGTCCTTGTTCATTGGTTCCCTCCACTGATATATCAAAATGGTTGACCAATGTGTACTGATCTAGAGGCAAAATTCAGTTCAAATATTTTTTATGCTAGTGCAAATCAGCCGAGTATTAGGTTTGAATAGTGGATCTATATGCTATATGTGTTCTTTTCATATTTTTAATCTTTTAATTTCAAAATAATTTATATTTATTTCTACAATATTTGTACCAAGGGCCTATGTGTTTGCCATCCTGAGACCTACCATCCCCAAATGATCAAAAAAAAAGTGTGTTCTTTACATATTTGTAATCTTTTAATTTCAAAATAAATTATATTTATTTCTACAAATTTTGTACCAAGGAACTATGTGTTTGCCATCCTGAGACCTACCATCCCCAAATGATCCAAAAAAATTGTGTGTGTCCTTTACATATTTGTAATCTTTTAATTTCAAAATAAATTATATTTATTTCTACAATTTTTGTACCAAGGGCCTATGTGTTCACCATCCTGAGACCTACCATCCCCAAATGATCCAAAAAAATCTTTGTGTGTGTTCTTTACATATTTTTAATCTTTTAAAATCAAAATAAATTATATTTATTTCTACAGTATTTGTAACAAGGGCCAATGTGTCCGCCATCTTGAGACCTACCATCCCCAGATGATCCAAAAATAACTGTTTTGTTCTCACGATCACATAACAAGCTAGTCGTTTCAAGAAGCGAGAACACAAATACACAATGCCTCGTGTGCATAGCTATTTTTTCGAACTATACGGATCATTAGTCAAAAGTTTCATAAACTCACTGCTGAAGCAAAAATTAACAAGATTGAACACACCACAAATTCACCTCTGTACTTCATGCATTGTAGAAGGCTAGTCCCAATTTAACCAGTGGTAAACGGTTTGGAAAAAATGGCAGTTTTGTACTGGTGAAGGAAAAGTTGTTAAGCCCGATTTCACCCGTGTGAAGCCCGATTGTGAAGCGCAAACTTTTAAACTATAAAGTAGAAACATGTAGAAGGGAAGGTTGTGAAGCCCGATTTCACCTGTGTGTGACGCCTTGCTAGACAGCAAAGTGGACCGGTAGAGCTATTATTTACCTTTATGGATGCACACATTTTTCTTTATACAACTTAGAAATTACCATTTAAATAAAAATTACAACTAAAGTCACTTCTATTTAGGACTCCAAGAGGAAGATAGCAAAGTGTCGCAACATGCCATCTTATAAGTCTCCCGTGCATGAAGCCCGTGTACTCAACTATTTCCTTCTACCCTTGTTTCTAGTTTAAAAGATTGCGCTGCAATAAAAAGGACATCAAGCTATGTTAGCAAGAAACTGGTTGAAGATGTCACCATGCGCACACAAAACTTGTATTGTATTTGGTTTGTCGACGATTAGGCGGAGTGCAGTATTCCTTCATCTCTTGAAATGCAACATTGCACTTTGAGTTGTTGAATCCGAAATGTGTACAACGAAAAAGGGATGTCAATAACACAATTAATTATGATTGAGGAAACACCAAAAAAATCTAAAAAAACAAAAAAAATTGCCATGTGAAGATGACTTTCAGAAAACAATTAATGTGAAGATGACTTTCAGAAAACAGAAAAATTCAAGATACTAAAATTATCTCATAAAATCAATCAAGGTATTGAGCAAGCATCATTGAACTATTCAACAAATACTTTTTTTACCATCATGTTTAGTAGGCGACAATGATATGAATTCGTGGTATAGGCACATGTTCATGCACATCAGCACATGCATTGTTATCTGTTTTTTTTTTTGCGTATTCATATATTACCAAGGGGGAGTCCTTTTTGCAGTTTGTGTAACATAATTGTAATGCTATAGTACATGACTGCATTCCATTCTCCTTTTTTTTTGGCTTGTTTCGTCTTCCATTTTCTTTCAGGAAATTATCCACGAACATATTATTAATATAGAATGGAAAATATTTAATTTAAATAATTTTACAAATTCCAGAATATAATTTTACAGAAGTTTTTAAAGATCAATGAAAGAAGCAAGAAAAAAAAGGCAACTGCTCATTTCTAAATCTCCAGGCACGTTTTTTTTAATCGTGGGCCTGCATTAACAAATGCACGATGGAGGCCCAGAGCTCGTTGAAGGAAATCATCGCCACGCATCAGCATCGCAAGTTCGCCAGTACGCGACCCACTGGAAATATTTCCTTTGCCGGCGGCGCCGCCACGCCGTCGCCGTCGCCTGCGCCAGCCATGCTCCGCCTCCGCAGCTCCATCCTCACCCATCTCATCTCCTCCTCCGTCGCCATTCCCAGCAACTCCTCTCTCCACCGCCTCCTCTTCGCCACCGCCGCACCCCGCATTTCCCCAAACCCTAGCTTCGCCGTCGAGGACTACCTCGTCGATACCTGCGGCCTCACACGGGCCCAGGCCCTCAAGGCCTCCGCGAGGCTCTCCCACCTCAAGTCCCCCTCCAAGCCCGACGCCGTCCTCGCCTTCCTCGGCGGCCTCGGCGTCTCCAGCACCGACGTTGCCACCCTCGTCGCCAGGGACCCCAGGTTACTCTCCGCCAAAGTTGACAAAACCTTAGCCCCCATCGTCGCAGAGCTCACCGATCTCGGCCTGTCGAGTCCTGACATTGCGCGTCTCCTCTCGTTCGCCCCCTTGCGATTTCGCTGTAGATCCATCGTCTCCAAAGTTCAGTACTACCTGCCCCTCTTTGGGTCCTCCGAGAACCTCTTCCGGGCGCTCAAGCATGGCTCCTACATGCTTGGTCGCAACCTTGAGCGGGTGGTCATGCCCAACGTCGCGTTCCTGCGAGAGTGCGGGCTATGTGATCGTGATATTGCCAAGCTGGGAATTCAGGTGGGCAGGATGCTGACCACCAACTTGGAGCGAGTCCAGGCGATGGCGGCATGTGCCGAAGGTCTAGGTGTGCCCCGCGGCTCTGGGATGTTCAGGCATGTGTTGCAGGCTGTCGCATTCTTCAGCGAGAAGGAGATCGCTGCCAAAGTAGACTACTTGAAGAAGACCTTCAGGTGGTCAGATGCCGAGGTGAGCATTGCTATCTCTAGGGGTCCTTTCATGCTGAGGAGGTCAAAGGAATCGCTGCAGCTCAAGTCGGATTTCCTCATCTCCGAGGTGGGGTTGGAACCGGCATACATTGCTCGTCTTCCGGCAATGATCACTTACAGCCTGGAGGGACGGGTCAGGCCCAGGTACTACGTTATAAATTTTCTCAAGAAAAATGGATTGCAAGCTCGTGATTGGACTTTCGATACAATTGTCAAGGCGAGCGAGAAGGTATTCATGGAGAAATTCATATGCCCACACAAGGAAGCAGCTCCGCATCTTGCTCAAGACTATGCTGCCGCTTGCAGAGGGGGAGTGCCCGCTAGATTGATTGCATGAATTAAGACCCTGTGGTGAAGATTTGTAACTGTGTATGCTGCTGTTGCCTGAACTGGATAATGTGGTAGGCTATCCGATGCATCAGTTCTTGCATTTTACTGATTGCTATCATGTAGCAGGTTCAGAAGAGATCACCATTCTAAATCTTGCAAGAACAAGCAGTAGTCAGGAGCTCTGGAGGGCTGGATGTGTTCCCCAAGAAAATGCTTGAACATTCAGATCACTAGCATTAGCAATAGAGAGATGTAAACCAAGGTCTTCAGAAATTTGGTCCCTGGTGGAAGCGTTGATGTGGCATTTTGATGTGTAGCCTGGAAGTTCTTCGCTTTTTGTGGGATATCTACCCAAAAGAAATTTACAAGATGAACTCCTGAAAGAAGTATGACAACTTCAGTATGTACGTGAAATCCAGTCTGTCTAGCATAGTAATAGCCATTTGAAACGGAGATGGTAGACCAAGTATTTTTGTTTTTATTTGTAGCTCACAATCGCTTCTAAATTATCATTAGGGAGTTCACCATCAGAGGATTTTGCATGTGTATCTGTAGTCAATCAGCGTGCAGATTATGGAGAATCAGATAAAAATTTGCTGAGATGAATTAATGCAGAAAGTATTTTTAAAGTACTACTAGAAAGAAAAGAATTAACTAAAAGTAAAAAATCACAGCTGTTATGTTCCTCCACCATGTTTTTCTTTTTGTGAAGTATTAATTTTGGGACTCATTGGCAGTAAAGCAGAAGCCCTGGAGAGGCTGAAGAATTCTGCAGCTAAAGATGGTTGCCGAGATATGTTTTGCTTATAAGGCTCCTCTCTCCATGTCTGATGTACTAGTTTCAAAAGCATGGCTTTAGGCATGTCATGTCGCTGAAAAGAATAGAAGTATAGTTGCTGAACAGAACAGAAGTATAGGAAAATACTCAAGTCTTGTTATCATGTGATGTTTAGCCTTTTTTGTTTTTGCAAAATTGGCCATGTTTTGTTCCCTACAGAGCAATTCCATCCGGGTGAACGCGCAAGGCTGGTAGTGGAACATCCAATGCTGGGACAAACAATGATTCAATATTGTTAGCTGTCTGGCAACTTGATCTTCATTGTATCTGTTTGTAGTCGTCGAAAGATTGTTGAATAGTATTCTGAGCAACCTTGGATGCTTGCTTCAGTTTCTTGAAATGGAATAAAGCAGATGTTAAAATCAAATTAGAAGATTTTGGATCTTGCAATTTCACTAGAAGCTGCCCCCTATGGTGAGGTCGAGGATGACAGGGATGTGGACCCAGACGTGTGGTGGGCTCCGGAGATCAGGCCAAGGCAGGCCGAGCTGCTCCGAGATTTCCTTTACCTCGTCACTGAATTTTCAGGTATAAATTCTATCTACTAGTGTTTTAGAGTTGATTCAATTGGATGTGATTTGATGAGAAGATGAGTGGTCTAAACCTTGATGTTCTGTAAATGGCGCGAGAATTACCTGGGACCTACAAGATGTGCTTACAGTGGTTTAAGTACTAGCTGAATATCATGTGAATTTATCCAGCAAAAGAACATAAGAATCTGGAACTTAGCATTTAGGAGCTAATGAACACGTAGAACTGGACTTAGCATTTAGACATTTTATTTGTGTGCTGTAGAACTGAAGTAGACGTTGTGCTCAGATTTCCGCGCCAGATATTTTAAACGGCGATCATGATATGTGTTTGTCTATGTTTTGAAGAGACCAGTATAGGATCGTTCTGTTTGGGATAATAGGCTTGGTTGGGATAAAATGCTTGGTTGTTGTTGTTGTTGTTATGTTTTCAAGAGACCAGTATTGCATGCCTGGTTTGTGCACAATTAAAATTGTTAAGACAATCGTAATCAGCCCTGAAACCTTAAGTGAGAAGTAAGAGATGACCTTAGGCCTTAACATAAGGGCAGAAGATACGGTCATCTGCCTTCACTTGGGTTTTCACTGTTTTAGGTCTCAAAACAACTAGGCAATACATAAGAGCCATCGTCTCATCTGTCCTGCTCATTAATCTGCTATTCTTGTTGTAATCCATATAGGATCGTTCTGCTTATTAACCTTTCATTCTTATACATCTGTGCTTTCTTGCTGTAACCGAATTCATGTTTCAAAGTTATTTAAATTGCACTTACAGTTCTATTTCAATAGAGCTAGGCATTGCAAGCTCTTGAAACACTTTGAGCATATGCCTGGTTCTGTGCTTAAACTGCAGATTAGTTCATGTTATTACAGCGAGTGATCAAACTCTTCTTTGCCAACATTGTGTGTGCCAACCTTTGCGCCGTTGCATTTCAGACCACTACCTTAGCTGGGGATTCAGGGGAAGCTACCATTTTTGGGGTGCTCTCAAGCATTCTTGTGTTACATTTTGGCCATAACCTTGAATCCCTGCACACCACCCTCACAGCCAATTTTTGAATAGTAACCAGAAACATCATCAATATGTTCTTCTAAATGATAAATAAAGAACAAATAAGACCTCTGTTTGACTCAAAAAGTAATCTTAAGAAGAAGATAAAAAAAAGGAAAAGCAACGGAAGATGGTGAAACACGCACAAATAATAAGCTGATTGTCAAAGTTACCACTAGCAGTTGCTGGCAGCAATGTTAGTGTTGTCGGCCTGACAAACGACCCTGACATGCGCGAGCAACGCTGAGAGGAGCGTTATTAACTCGCCGTCCGCATGCCCATCGGTAGTCGGTACAGAGTCATCTGCACCAAAAGCCAGCGAGGACCCTCCACACCGCCGCCGCCTCTCCTTGGGCAAATCTCTTCCCGAGATCAGTGCCATCCTTGAGCACCTGATGCTTTGATTTTGTGCCCAGCAGCTCAACCAACCGCTGACACTCCTCCTCTGGCACAGTCGGCGCCACCGCAGCAATACCTCTGAGGAGGACACAGTCAGTGTCTTTCTTGATGGCCTTGTACAAGCTCTTACACCAGCCATCGTCTTCAGGGAGCAGCTTGGGAGGGTGTGCCACCAAGTAGGCACAATGTGGGGACAGGTCAGTAGCAGCGATCTTGTGTTCAGAGAGAGGTGTCTGGGCTATGGTTTTGGTGTGATCTCACCTCAAGGATGCTGTGGCGATGTGACGCACTAGCATGGTATGGACCATACCTTTGGCGCTACTAAAGTCCCAAATAAGTCTGTCGCTGACTTGCAGCTGCAACTTGCTAGGTAAAGACGCCATGAAGTTGCTTGGGCTTCCCTTATTGACATAGCTTCTCAGTGTGTGGAGGACAACAGCCTTCACCGCTCTCGGAACCTTCATCTTCTTGTAGGCGCCGAAGAAGATCCTGTGGTGTTTTCCTTGGGCACAGCTGCATAAGTATTGAGCAGGGTCTCATTTTGCCCTCCCAATAGTTTGACCATCTGCATTGCAACACGCGGGCATTGCATTTCTGCATGGTAGGAGACTGCTGCCAAGTTTATTTGGGCTATTTCCGTCCTGTTTGGAGCAGATGTAAGAAGAACTATTCCTCACCTCAGCAAGCATGACCAATGCAACAACTGAAAGTAACTTCACAAAATCAATGTATAAACTTCCAAAATAAAATTCGTCCAATCCAGTTGCTGTTGGGCAATTATCATAGTCAGCACCTTGGGTAATGTATCCTACTTTACGCACCAGCTGAGAAAGGTAACGGGGCGACCTTCCAATCTCTCTAGTCAGAAATGATGTAGCAGCTGTGATCCATAAGCATAAATGGTGCTTAAGAGTGAAATAAATATGCTCAAGAAGGCTAGCCAACTCTTCGAGTATAACGCTGGGAAGGATGAATAATAGTAATCATGAACAAAGGAAATCTCGTAGGCGCCAAGAACCCTTTCATCATCACAATCCTCAAGCAACATATCCCACAAAAGCTTCTGTGTCTTGATGAACCCAGCCAGCTTCAAGCAAGTGTGCACCTTGCATCGACACCGTAGCAGCTTGAACAGAGCGAATGACAAGAGTCAGTCTTTGAGCTCTGGTACTCTTCTTCCTCTAGGTGTTGACCTCTGAATAAGCATGCCATCAACTGCCAAATTCTGTCAATGGTCATCAAAGCGTTGTTTTTCGTCCTTGTTGACAGGGAGGGCCAATGAATATGGTCACAAGGAATATGTTCACAAGGGAGAAAATAAATAGCTAGAAGTAAAAAGAAGCAGAGCTGTGATGTGTTCCTTCACAATTGTTTTCTTTTTAAAAGGTAATTTGGCAGTGAAGGCTGTAGAATTTCAGCATGCCTTCCTTATAGGGCGTCTCTCTTAAGATAATACTACTTTTAGTCCTATGCTATCCACTAAAGCATATTCTATATCTTTGGTATACTGAAGTTTATTTTTTTACTAACAAGAGAAATTAAATGAGGACAACATAATACTTTATCTCTATTGGTTTGGATGTGTGAAAAGACTATGGCTCTCTCGGCGACAGAAACCGCTGGCGGTGTGTCGCCGACGATCGAGCAGTGGAAGGTGATATTCCGATTGACACCTGCAGATGTTTTGTTCCCGCACAGAGTTGGCACGATTAGTCGTTTGGTCTAGGGATTATCTCACTTTTTGATGAGGTGGGTGAGAGTCTTGTGGATCTGGCGAGTGATAACGTAGTCGTCACGTTGGGTTGGGGGCTCGGGTGCAGTGCGGCGATTGGCACATCTTGATTGGGTTGCGGGTGCACGCTTGTGTGCGACAACATGATCACGTCGGCGCGCCGCCCTACGTGCGTGCGTGTCGGACGGTTTGGATCGGGGGGTCGGTGCGACGATCTTGCGCTGGAGGTGGACCGAATCGTAACGAGGGCCACGTGCGTGTCGGTCGGTTTGGATCGGGGGGTCGGCGTGACGATCTCGCGCTGGAGGTGGACCGAATCTCCATGCCCGGGGATGGATCGCCGGTTCTATGGTCCTCGGAGATCGCCGCCGCGCCCCCCCAGCTTGTCCTGTTCCCTATGCGAATAGGTCGAGATTTGGGAATAATCCAGGCAGGCAACCAGAGGATCACCGTTTCCCTGAGGTGCGGCGTCGAGATGGAGGTTGGATCAGGGAGCAGGCGCGCCGTCGAGATGAGGAGCGGCGCTGGGAGGACACCCGGCGGGAAGATGAGCGCATGCGGATTGAAGACGAGGCTAGGGCTGAGGATCGAAGGCATGAAGATCTAGCCAGGGAAACAAGGGCTGCAGAGCAACGATATGAGGCCCTGGCCAGAGAGAGGGCTCTTGTGGAAGCTCGTAGAAGGGAGGAGGATTAGGCGAGGAATAGGGGCAGATGGAGCCATAGACCTAAGATGCAAAGGGATTCTACATCGGCTGCATTGGATTCATCGTTCCTCGGAAGAACAGGTAATTCTGCAGATATTTCTTCTCGTCGTGATGTGCCTGTGTTTGCTCGCACAGTTGAGCAACCTACTCTAGTTAGGAACAATACCTCTGTTAGTGTTCCTGTGAATAGATCCAACATTCCTGCTAATGTTCTAGTGGTGAGAACAAATACTTCAGTCATTATTCCAATCTTGACTCCCGCCAGTGTTCCTTTCGTAGCTGGTAATCAGTCATCTCATATCCTAGTGATTAGTTAATCTGAAGCAGTGGCAACATCGCTGGTGGGGTCCTCTGTACCTGCACCAGTGGTCAATGTGCCTGCAAGTGTTCATCTGGATACTGCAGTTGTTGGGTTCTAGTTGACAGCGCCATCTGGGATGGAGGTACAAGAATGTAAAAACTGTGGGAAGAACCATAGTATTTTGGTCTATCAAGAGAAGAAACCTTGGGAATATGTCCCCTTGTTCTTTGGCAGCACTGATTTTGATTAGGGGTTTCATTCCATTCTGTGACTGAATCTACTTTTTAGTCTATGGAAAATCTGCACTATGCTCATATTTATGTGGTTAGAGGGGATGTTACTAGCAAAGATCTAGAGAAAGAATTTCAGATGTTGGCTGATTCTGTTGGTTCTAGATGGAGGTTCACTGCTAGGCCTATTAATGATGTGGAATTCCTCATGAGGTTTCCTACTGCAAGGTCTATTGATGATTTCCATTTTGGAAAAGTTTTTATGAAGACAATTCCTGATGCTGGGATTGAATTATCTAAATGGACCGGGGACCTAGAACCTGTGGAATGGCTGGAGGAAGCCTGGTTCAAAATAGTGGGGATCCCTACGAAATACAGGGAGAAGTCCACTGTTTTTTATTTGGCATCATTAATATGAAAGGCTTTAGGATTGGACAGAAATAACTTGAGGAATTTGGCATATGTTAAAGTGAAAGTGGCTTGTTTAGATGTGACTCTGGTTCCCAATACAAGAAGAGGAGAGATGAAGGGTGGAATTTATGAATTTAAATACACCAGAGAGATTTTTGCCCCTGATACTGTACCTGTTATCCCTATGGCTGTTGGGGTGGGGGATCCAGATACTCAAGTAGGATAGTCAGGTCCTGTAGATAACAATAGACCTGTCTTGACTCTGGTAACTAATGTGAGAAATGGTACTGGTTCTGGTGTAGAGCCTACTACTAATGATGAAAATGTGAGAGCAAATCAGGCTGGGAGAGATGTCCCACAGTGTGCAGACTGGGAAAAAGGAAAAGGTCCTAGAGTGGAAAATGAAACATCTGGTAACACAAGTGACATGTCCTTTGGAGCCAAGGTAGCTCAACTGTGGGCTAGTGGAAGATCTGCTGATGTGGTGGTGATTCATGAAGCTCCTGTTAATGAGAATGTTAATCCAGCTGGGGGAGAAAGAGGGCATGAAGAAAATATCAGACATCAGGGTGTTGAAGATGTTCAGGCTCAGGACCAGTTGATGGGGATGTACACATGGAAGTTGCACAGGCACTGGCTCCACAAGAGATAGGGGCTATGGTTAATCTTGATGATCCAGCTGGTGGGGGGCAGACCTTCCAGGAGTTTGTCTAGGACCTGCTTCAGAATAGAGGGAGTGATAATTATTTTGAAAATAAGAAACAATATGGTCATCTGCTTGAACAAATTGAAGAGGAGCAAGAAGGTGGTGAAATGGATGGTGGGAATGAAGAAGAAGGATCTGGAGATACTATTGTTTCATCTGCTGAGAGTGGTGCCGATGAAGAAAGTAATCCTCCTGTTGACCATTTGTCTCATGTTGTAGAGGAGGCTCCTGTTCATTCTCAGGAACAAGTGGTGGTACAGGTAGGATCTTATCAACCTGATATATTAACTCCAGAAAGTCAGAGCTCTCAAATGGAAAAAATAAAGCTGCTGGTATGGGATACCTGTAGAATTCTATCAACATTGTTGGCAGATTATCAAAGATGATGTTATGGTAGCTTTTGCAGATTTCCATTCGCATAAGATTGACTTGAGTACTATCAATTATGGTATTATCACTCTGTTGCCTAAAAGTGAAGATGCTGATGTCATTCAGAAGTTCAGACCTATTTGTCTGCTGCAGGTTTTGTTTAAGATCTTTACAAAAGCTCTTACACTCAGAACTGAGCCTGTGATGCATAAGTTGATTGCTACATGTCAAACTGCCTTCATTAGGGACAGGTTCATAGCTGATGGGGTCACACTTTTGCATGAAATTTTGAAGGAATCTAAAGCCCAGAAACAACAGGGTGTGGTCCTGAAGTTGGACTTTGAGAAGGCATATGATAAAGTCAATTGGTTTTTTTGTTTCACTGCTGTAAACAGAAAGGGATCAGTGATGATTGGTTAATCTGGTTGAAAAGTGCCATCACACAGGGGACTCTTAGTGTGAAAGTTAATGGGGAATTAGTTCCATGTTTTGGGAGCTACAAAGGGGTGAGATAGGATGATCCTTTTTCTCATTTCCTTTTCAATTTGGTAGGAGAATGTCTGGCCAAGATGGTGCTGAATGCCCAGGCAGGTGGTCTTTTCACTGGGCTAGCTGATAATCTGTTTGATAAAGGGATAGCTATCTTACAGTATGCTGATGATACTATTCTATTTATGTGGAGGGGGCTAGGAATCTGAAACTGCTGTTGTATCTTTTTGAAGCTATGTCTGGCCTTAAAATTAACTTTGAAAAAAGTGAGGTTTTGATGGTTTTGGAGGATGATGAAAGGTTGGAAATATACACAGACTTGTTTAATTGCCAGACAGGGGAATGGCCCATCAAGTATCTAGGTCTCCCTGCGTGTAGCAGTTCTATGGCTGAGATGGGATTCATTAGTGAGAGGCTGGGGAAAAAGATGGATGGTTGGATGGGTGGTGCTTTATCTGTGGGAGAGAGACATGTCAAAATTACTTCCTATGTATCAAGTGTGGCTGTGTATCAAATGTGGAGGAGGTTAAGAATCCCACCAAAGCTTTCTTCTGGTATGGGAGAGTTGGGAAAAGAAAGTATCAACTGGTGAAATGGAAGTTTGTTTGTAGGCCTAAAGAGAGGTGCTTTGGGCATCAAAAATATTAGAATTTTTAACATCAGTATTCTCTGCAAATGGTGGTGGAGATTGGAAGGTGAGGATGATCTTGGCATGTTTTTGTTAGGAAAAAATATTTGGGCAGTCGTGGCATCTTTCCTGTGAAACATAAATAGAGTGATTCTGCCTGTTGGGCTGACTTATTGAAACTCAAGGGTATTTATATGTCAGGCAGGAGAATGATTGTTGGAAATGGACAAAGAATATACTTTTGGGGTGATGCTTGGTGTCTAGATGTGCCTTTGAAAAAAGATTCCCTAAACTTTTTGGGATTTGTCAAGATCGGAGCTTGTCAGTAGCTATGATGGCTGGTAGGAACTGACAATGTTCTTTTAGGTGATGGTTGAGTGCTGAGAACCAGAAACAATATGTTAAGATGCAGAGGATTTTGACAAGCATAACATTGTTAGAGGAGGCAGATAGACCTAGATGGCTATGGACAAAAACAGGGAAGTTTACTATGAAATCTATGTACTACCATCTGTCAAATAATGGGGTGGATAGGAGCTTCCGGCACTTATGGAAGGACAAAATTCCTCTGAAGATTAAAATTTGGTTATGGCTAATTTGACATAATGCAATTCCAACCAAAGATAATATGAAGAGAATAAAATGGACTGGTGATACTACTTGTAGATTTTGTAATCAAGAAGAATCCATTGGACACCTTTTCTTCTCTTGTGCGGTAGCAAAATATGCGTGGAGCGTGGTTCCCAAATCAGTGGGTGCTGAGACTAGGCCTGGGTCCTTTTCTCAGTACTTCTGGTGGATTCCGCAATATTTATATGTCAGTCGTAATATGTAGATAACCACTTTGGCTTCCATTTGTTGGGAAATCTGGGAGCTCAGGAACATAACATGTTTTGATAAGAAAATGATTAACTCTCCTGTTGACTTTATTATGTATGCATGTGTTTTCATCAAATACTGGGCAGGTCTACATGATCCTGATGAGAAGGAGGCGTTGAGAAGTGGCGCCGATACCCTATAGAGGAATGCTATGGAGGATGTTGCGGCTATGGATATGGCCTCTGTACCACTGCTGGGGTTGGCTTCTACCAGGCGCAAGCGTGCAAGGTCCCCGGAGAATGGGCAGGAAGAAGACTGATTCAATGATGGAAGAAGAAAAGTGGAAGAAGAATCGATGGTGGGATGTGTATATAACTTTTGTGCAAAAGGCTTTTGCGTTCTTGTCTTGTTGTTGAACACTAGCAGTTTGCGGTGATCTCGCGTCTCCCCTTTCCCCACCCCCACTTCTTTTTAGCTTCTGGTTAAGTTGTAGTTTAGCTTATGTGTGCAAGTAGTCTAAACTTGTTGTGGTGCTAGCTCCAGGAGCTTTAAACATGTTGGGGGGATACCCTCGGGTAGGGTCACGCCGGGGTATAAAGGCCGAGTTAGCCGAGGTACGACACGGTCAAAGCAAGTGCTGGATGGGTCACCTTAAGACAGACCGACTTACGGAGTAACCCGGCCCGGTGGGCGTTTTCCAAACATTAATCCGGCATGTGTAAAATGTAAGATGGCCAAACTTGATTTCCATGTATGTAGGTACCCTCGTAGCCGGGTTAGCCAAGCGCTAGTCGGGCTACCACTTGGCTTCCAAGAGAAGGAAGGAATCTCCCGCTGGTCAAAAGGTGGCCTCTGCCCATTGTAGCGTGAGCGAAGCGAGTAGAGGGAAGGACCAGCATGGCGTGGCTGACAAAGATGACGTGGGCGATGTCGGCTGACATAGTCCATGTCTGGTGACACCTAAAGGCAAGGGGCACGCAGAGGGTTACGTCCATAATCTGGGCGGACCGTTAAAGTGGATAAAGAGGCATCTAGCTTTAACCAAGGGGTATATTCGGGGAATATGCCTTCACGTATGCCCTAACTTTCTAACCTGGGCTCCCCCTATATAAGGAGCACCAGGACCTCCATAGCAGGCGATCAATCATTCTGTCCTAGAAGAACTCTAGAGCGTTGTAGTGGGGAGTAAAATAACTAGTCTCCTTCTCACGAACTACTCAAGGAGTCTTTGTAATCAACCATTGATAGAGTGAAATACAACATCTATGTGTGGAATCACCACACTATCCCTCCTTTGATTCCTCTAGTGCTCATTGGCCCCATCTTTAGCCTATCCATGGCATCTTCCGTGCCACCACCACGACAGTTGGCGCCCACCGTGGGGCTAGCGGCGCTAGCAGGGGTGAAAATCCGGACATGAAACATCATCGGCACCGGCGAGCGCATCGTCTCTGGCTTGGTTCAGCACTTTGGAGCGCTGGACTACGTCAATGACAATGCTGGAAGCTTCGACAGGCATCCTCCTCCGCGCAATGGCCTCTTCATCAAGCTTGGCACACATAAGATCTACGTTGGCGTGGACGAGACCTGCGTACACTAGTGGCACGTCGTCGAGGGAGGCAAACCACCTCTCAGCACAGTTAGCATCCCACGTATCACTCGCTCCGCAAGCTGCGCTGAGGTCATGATGACCGCGCAGAACGAATGAGCAAGCAAGGATCCGGCACCAGACCCGGAGGTTACGCCAAAGCAGGCAAGGTCTAGATTCCCACAACTAGAGAGACCAAAGAATGTACTACAGCAAGCAATAGATAGCCTAGCGACACCAATAGCTCCTGTTATAGATCCGGCTCAGGCGGAAGCTGAGTTAGAGGAGACTAGGCAGAAAATGTTAGCTGGGGCAAAAAAAGTAGCCAAGTTGCAGCAGTCGCTGAACATCGCCTTGAGGGAATATGCAAAGGCAAACCGCGTAGATGTAGTAAATATCCGAGGTAGGAACCTGATTACGGAAATTGACAAGGAGTGTGAGCCTAGGCCAGGTCAAATAGCTACTATAGTAACATGAGGGCTGGAGAGGTACAGTACCCTGGCAGAGAACCTTAGGGCTGCGAATGTAGCTGCATCCGAGTTAGAGGGTTTAACCAGAGAAGCCCGGGAAAGACAACAAGAGAGGGTAAACCACTTGTTGAGGGTGGCTTGCCAGCAAAATGAGGAGCTGCACAAGGCAAACCCGGCGCAGGCCGGAGCATCTCGTGTGATTCATTCGGCAGGGAACAACCTGGCAAAATCCGCTGGAGCTGCGTCATCCCCGGGTCACGCTCCTAGGAGAGAGGGGGTGGTAACCTCGGGGAGATGAGACAAACAAATGGTTCCGTATGACCCGGTAAGGGCAGGGAAAGGAAAAGTAGTGCAAGTTGATGAGGATCACCATAGTGCTAGCCGAGGTGAAGTTGGCCGAGATAACCGTGACCAAGGCAACACCAGTCAAAGGAACGTTGTCAACGGCAATGCCGAGCAATGTAATCTGGCGGAAGCAGGGCAAAATGTGCCTCGGAACCACCAATAGCAGTACGCACCTCGGCAAGAGAGAAGCACATGACAGGAAATACAACTACAGAATGCTCGTCCGGGTCAGGACAGGTACAATGATGGTTATTTGGCAATGGTTGATGCCGGATTCCCTAGACCAGAGCACCACGTAATTAGATCAAGATTGGGGAACAGGAACTTGTAGCCGGATGACGCTAGAATGAAGCTAGAACGAATCTATAGGACTTCGGATGTTTTGGACTTCGGATCATGAGGGAGCCACCAGTGCCGAACTTTTAGCTGGCCAGAAGAACGAAGACGTATGATGGCAGTACAAAGCCAGATGATTGGCTCATTGATTATGCAACTGTAGTGAACATAGCTAGAGGAAACTTGAGATGGGCTGTGAGATACACCACAGATGCTGGAAGGACCAACAAGGGTTTGGCTAAACAACTTGCCACCAGGGAGTATCAACTGTTGGCTGGATTTTGAAGAGCTGTTCGTGAGAAACTTCTCGAGCACCTAAAAGAGGCCAAACAGGCCATAGACTTTGGCATTATGCAAATAGAGGCCAAACGAGCCAGACAGAGAATTTCTGACCCGGTGGTGTAATGTGCGCAATTCATGTGAGGGGATAATTTAATCACAAGCTATAGCGTGGTTCGCCTAAGGCTGTAGATATGGAAGTATGCTGTGGAAGAGGTTGCAGCGAGATATGCCAACTACGCTGGCTGAAACGATCCGGATCGAAGATTTGTATTCCTTAGGAGACCCAACGCAACTCCGGTTGATGTCAAGCGAGTCCAACGAGGAGTACTACAATAGAGATGGTTCCGGATCGTCCAGGAGGCCGCTTGGACCGAGATCAGCCCAGTGCCGGCGCAAATCAGCGTCAGAAAACTGGAGGGCAACAGTGGCAACAAAAGAGTGAAGGAAAGAAGCCATGTACCCCGGAACAAAAGAAACAGTGGCAAGAGAGAAAGGACCATCTGAGATATACATTCGAGTATATGCTAGATCAGCTATGCAAGTTCCATACGCCAAGTCCAAATAGCCCGGCGAACCATACGACCCGGCAATGTGAGTGGATGAGGAAGTTAGAGCAAGGTAGTCCAGGGAATGCTCAGACACCTCGTCATGATGGACCTCAGAATGAAACACCTCGGCAGCAACTGTTAACTGGGGTGAACGAACATCAGCTTATGTTGCCTCCGCCTCCGCCTCCGCCGAGGTATTAGAACTAGGAAAGGAGGGATGCTATGCACCACGTAAATAACCAACAATAACAAGACCAGGGATACCATAGCAATGAGGGGAGAAATGATTACAGGGAGCATCATCAGAGTTACTATGTGTTTACCATGGAAGAGACAGACAGAAAGAGTTTGCAGCACCGACATATGGAGGTGAATGTAGTAATGTCAGCTGTGGTGAGGTACATGCCTTCATCGGATCAGGAGATCACTTGGAGCATCAAGGATCATCCAAAGATCATGCCGAGTCCAGGAACCTACGCGTTGGTCCTGGATCCAACGTTCATTGGACCCAATATCAATGTAAGATTCTCCAAGGTACTGATAGATAATGGCAGTAGCATTAACATCATGTACAAGGATACCATGCACAAGTTGTTAATATCAGAGAATATGCTCCAAGGTACTAGAACCACCTTACATGGCATTGTGCCAGGTATATCATGTGAACCAATTGGAAAGGTCCGGGTTGATGTGCTATTTGACACAAGGGATAACTGCCGGACTGAAAATTTGGAGTTTGAAGTGGTGAACTTGGAAAGCGCTTATCACGCGTTACTCAGTAGACCCGCTCTGAGCAAGTTCATGGCAAGTACTCACATCAGTTACTTGAAGATGAAATTACCCGGACCAAGGGGAGTGATTACCATAGCTGGGGACTTCAGGCGCTCTATTGAATGTGTGTCCGCCGGGTCTAACCTGGCCGAGTCACTTGTGATCGCTCAGGAGAATAGGAAAATCATGGAGGTGGCTGCACTGGCTCAGTCCATGCAGCAGCATATGCCGGCCCTGACCAACCCACATGGTAGTGTGTCATTTCAAGCGACAAAGGACACTAAGAAAGTGCTAGTTGATGATCAGTTCTTAGAGTGCACCGTGACTATTGGTGCCAGGTTAAGTGACAAATAGGAAAGCAAGCTCATCAACTTCCTCCGTGAGAATCGGGACATTTTTGCTTGGTCTACACAGGACTTGCAAGGTGTGCCGAGGGAGTTAGCCGAGCACTCTCTAAACGTGAGACCCATAGCAAAGACGGTGAAGCAACCTCTCCGCCGCTTCGCCGAGGACAAGAGAAAAGCCATTGGAGATGAGATAGCTCAGCTCCTCGCAGCCGGATTTATCATGGAAGTACTTTACCCGGATTGGCTCTCTAATCCGGTGCTCGTGGAGAAAAAGAAGGACGATCTGAATGTGGCAGTGGTATGGCGCATGTGTATTGATTACATGAACCTGAATAAGGCGTGTCCGAAAGATCCATTTCCATTGCCAAGGATACACCAGGTCATAGATTCAACTGCTGGGTGTGAGTTGTTGTCATTCATAGATGCATATTCTGGTTTCCACCAGATACCCTGAACCCGGATCATCAAATAAAGATTGCGTTTATCACCCCGTATGGGGATTATTGCTATCGCACCATGCCGTTCGGATTACGTAATGCAGGGGCAGCGTACCAGCGATGCATGCAAAAATGTTTGCATGACCAGATAGGTCAAATGTGCAAGTTTATGTGGATGATGTGGTGATAAAGACCAAGGAAAGCAACACGCTCCTTGAGGATATCCGGCAAACATTCGCGAACGTAAGGAGGTTCCAGATGAAGCTTAACCTGGAAAAATGTACCTTTCGTGTACATGCAGGAAAATTACTGGGTTTCCTTCTCTCTAGCCGAGGTATTGAAACCAATCCCACAAAAATCCGGGCCATAGAGAGAATGGAATTGCCAAAGTGCCTTAATGATGTGCAGAAGTTCACTGGTTGCCTGACATCGTTAAGCCGGTTTGTAAGTCAACTAGGAGAGAAGGCCTTGCCCCTCTACCAGTTAATGAAAAAGGAAGATAAATTTACATGGACGCGCAAGCTGATAGCGCGTTCCATGAGTTGAAAAAGATGTTGTCATCTGCACCAGTATTAGCGCGCCACTAACCAAGGAGCCAATGTTGCTCTATATAGCCGCAACCAACCAAGTCGTAAGTGCGTTAATCATAGTGGAACACGACGATAAAGGAAAGTCAGTGCAAAGGCCTATGTATTACTTAAGCGAGGTATTGTCGGCTTCAAAACAGAACTACCCTCACTATCAAAAGATGGCGTATGGCGTGTATATGTCGGCTAAGAAACTCAAACATTACTTTGAGGAGCACCCCATCAATGTGGTGTGTGAAGCACCCATATGCAAGATTATGGGTAATAAAGATGCTAGTGGCCACATTGCAAAATGGGCAATTGAGTTAGCCCCGTATGCACCACATTTTGATAGAAGAGATGTGATCAAGTCACAAGTAGTGGCAGATTTCTTTGTGGATTGGGATGAGATCCAGTATGAACCAGCTCTGCCGGACTCAAATTACTGGCGAATGCACTTTGACGGATCAAAGCTAAAGGAAGGACCGGGAGTCGGGGTAGTGCTTACCTCGCCCAAGAAGGACCAATTGAAATATGTCCTCCAGATCCATTTTAGCGCGTCAAATAATGTGGCTGAGTATGAGGCACTGGTGCATGGACTCAAAGTAGCAAAGGAGGTAGGCATACGTCGGACACTATGTTTTGGCGATTCGGATTTGGTGGTGCAGCAAGTGTCTGGCAATTGGTATGCCCTGGATGCAAACATGGCACTATAGATTTTATGTCCAAAAGATAAGTGGTTTCTTCGAGGGGTGCAAATTCCATCATGTACCTCGGATTGAAAATGAGGCAGCTGATGTGTTATCCAAACTAGGATCATCCCGGCAACCAATTCCGCCAAGCATTGCCTTGGAGCACTTGAGAAAACCATCTATCACACCATCACTAGAATTCGAGTCAACATATATCCCGACAATCTCCGGATCAGAAGCTACTCCAATGGAAATAGACCAGGGAAGCACCTCAGCTAACCCGGGGACTGCCTCCGCAGACCCGGGGACTATCACGCAGAACCCGGGGACTGTCCAGCTCAGTTCGGCCGGAGTAATGTCGGTGGATGCAATGGAAGTTGATGGGGAACTTTTTCCCATCCGAGCTATAGCTACATGGGCCAAACCGATATTTGAATTCCTAAAGGAGGGAGCTTTGACGGATGATGACGTACTCTCAAGGAAAATCCAGAGAAGGGCAAAGGCATACACTATCATCAATGCCGAGCTATACAAAAGAATCGTAACCACTGTGTTGGAGCGATGCGTAGACCTGGAAGAACTCAAAACTATCCCTATTACTTGGCCATGCGCTGTGTGGTGCCTAGATATGGTAGGACCATTTAAGCCAGCTAAGGGAGGAATGACCGATATCCTGGTTATGGTCGACAAGTTCACAAAGTGGATTGAAGTTAAGCCAATCAGGAAATGTGATGGGGCAATAGTAGTGACATTCCTCAAGGACATAGTCTTGAGATATGGATGATTTGGTCGATTCATGGCAACGAGAAGTGATCCTTTGGGCAGTGCTTATTGAAGGAGGTGAAGTCCACGCACATCCGCAGGATATCCGTGTCTTTTTTAGGCACAAGCACTGTGTTAGCGAGCCAGGTGCTTTCCTTGATCTCGCGTATGAAGTTTGCATCGAGGAGTCTGTTGATATCCATTCCGATTGCTTTTGCTCTTGGTTCAGACAGTTGTCGTATTGTCTGCTTGACTGGCCTTGCATCTGGATTCACGTTGAGTGAGTGCTCGGTGAATTCCCTGGGAACCCCTGGCATGTCCGCTGGACACCAAGCGAAGATTTCCCAGTGCTCATGGAGGAATTTGACGAGCACGAGTTCCTATGCGGAACTCAAGTTGTTGGCGATGAGGGCCATCTTGGTCGGGTCCGTTGGGTGGACCTAGACTTTCTTCGTGTGCACCGACGAGTCGAAGGACAGGTCGGGTGAACTTGGCCTGCTCAGGGGAGGCAAACTATTGTCTGTCGAATCCTTCAATCTTGCGAGTTCCTCCTGCATGCCAAAGGACTAGGAGATTCTGTTGAATTCCCTATCGCAGCTGTTGGACCTATCGAAGCTTCCATTGATTGTGATGACACCGTTTGGCCCTGGTATTTTCATCTGCAGGTAGGCATAGTGCGGCACTACCATGAACCTTGCGAACGCGACACGTACAAGGATGTAGTGGTATTGTGAGGGCCAGTAGACGACTTCAAAGTCGATGCGCTCTCGCCGAAAGTTCTGCGGCGTGCCGAAGATGACGTCGAGGTTGATTTTGCCCAGGGGATATACGCCCTTCCCTGGGATGATGCCGTGGAACATCGTGTATGAAACTTCCAAACAAGTCAGAGGGATCCTCATCGCACACAAGGTACTTGCGAACATGAGGTTGATGTCGCTCCCGCCGTCCATGAAGACGCGACTCATATCAAAGCCCCCGATCTGCGCCTCGAGTACAAGCAGACAGTGGCCTGGACGAGGAACTTGGTGCGGGTGATCACGCTTGTCGAAGGTGATGCAGGGGTCGCTTCCACTGAGGTACTCAGTGGTGGAAGGTGGCGAATTTATCGCCAAATTGACTTGGCGAGTGATTGCCGTTTGCACTCTATTGGAGGAATGCCCTTTATGGATCATCCCCATGTTGCCCACGGCTTGCGGGTATGGCTCTCCTCCATGATGCTGGATTGGCGCAGCTGCAGGTGGTGGTGGCCCGGGTGGTGGTGGTGGAGCTCTGTGTGCCACATCGCCTGGGGCAGCTCCATAACCCCTATTGATCGCGTCGCGATTCATCTGGGCTAGGCCCTCGTGGATCTTGAGGAACTCACGACAATCCTTGAGAAGGTGGCTGGATTTTTTCTTGCCATCATGCTTGTCGATGTAGAAGTGCATGTTGCATGGTCTAGACATTTTGCCCTAGATGGATGTAGCGGGTGCCTCTTCGCGAGTGCGGCGCTGCCACACCTGTGTGGTTTTCCCACTATCGCGGTATCCACCATTGCGGTATCCGCTGTTGCGGTTGTCGTTGCATTTGTCGGCATAGCTGGCTGCAACCATATTGACTTTGTCGCGGTCATCGTAGACGCGCATTCGACGTTTGCCTCGGCGGTCGCGTCTGCGCCCGAGGTTGTCGTCATCGTCGAAGTAGGTGCAGTTTTCCACCGAATCTTCTCTGTCAGCCCACCGATTCACGATTTCCATCAGGTGGTTGATTGTTTTGGGATTCGAGTGGCCCAGCTCCTCCCTAAGCTCTATACGGCGAACACCGCCATTGAACGCGTCGATTGTGCGGTCCTCCGAGATATTTTTTGTGGAGTTCTTGATGATGGACCACCTCTAGATGTACGAGCGCAGCGACTCGCCGGACCTTTGTTGGCAGCTTCTTAGTTATTCGATTGATGCGGGCCTTTTGTAAGTGCCCTTGAAGTTGCGCATGAAACTGTAGACCAGCTCTTCCCAGCTGTGAATGGATCCGCGCGGGAGGTTGTTAAGCCATGCGCGAGCGACGCCCTACAGCTGCAGCTGTAAGGATTGCATGGTTGTGCTTCGACTCCCACCATGCAGCCTGACAGAAGAGATGTGGTCCTCCAACCAGATTTTCGGGTCCTGCAGGATGTCGAATTTTGGGTTTTCGAACAGGAGTTTGAACCCCTTAGGCATTTGCTTCTGCTCGATTGCCATACTGAAGCATCTGGCTTCGCAGAGCTCCATCTTGTTTTCTTCCAGGTCAGTCGAACGAGCACGCTTTGCCAACATCTTGTTGACCTTGTGCTGCGTGATGTCATCACGCGTGTCGTAGTCGCGGTTATGCCGCCGTGAGCGACGTCGCCATGACAGATCGGAGAATATTATTTTGCGGCCCGAAAGTTAGGGTGGCCAGGCAACGCGGTACCCGAGTTCCCTGATATCATCCGCGATGACTATAGTTGGCGTGCCAAATACTCAGAGGGTCCTTTTCGGCATGAATTCAACTTTACGTTTCAATACAAAAAATCAGGCTAACGGCCGTCAAGTTGGGTCCCCCTGTCAGCTTTCACCGTTATGTCGCTGCCGCTGTCGCTGCCATGTAGGCTGCCATGTAGGCTTGCAGCGTTGGCGCATGCATCCTTTACGCGTGTGCTTCTTCCTCCGAGGCGGCAATCTGTGGTCGCGGCCATGGCGCGGAGCTAGGACTTGGACAAACCTGCTTGGCCCGTTCTCCTCCCCATCCCGAATCGGAGCTCGCCCTCACCATGACCGCACCATTGGCACGGCGCGGGGATGGGAATTCCTTCCCGGGTGAGATCTGTACCCATGCCGACCATGCTCGGTCCTGTTGGTCTCCTCCAGAATCCGAGCTCGCCGTCGCCGTGGTCGCACACGCACCACCCACGATGCCTTCCTCTCCGAACCCCAAAGCCACATCCACCTAGTTCGGCACAACGCCAACAAGGTGAAAATGCATCAAGTTTTCTTCTTGTGATTGTAGAAAAACATGTATGTACCGTGGCCGCAGCATACTCTAACAATGTACACATATATTGTTTACTAGATTTTCATTTAAAATTAGTAGCTCCGTGATGATGAAACATAGAGAACCTAAATGGAATGACGATGACGACCATGTTCTGTACTTTGCATTGCATCAACAAGTGCTCGCTGACGAAGCAAGTTACCAAGAGAGTGGAGTTCATCAGCCATTGCCAAAAAATATGTGAACAGATCAATGAGTGATTCAATGCAAATAAGCGTAGAAAAGCTAGATCCATGTCATCAATCATCAATAGGTGGCACATTCTAGTGATGCGTTCAAATGCGTACACGATGTATCATTTGCTTGAAGTGGTTGTTATCCTGAGCAAAAATGCGTGGTATGCACATTACATTTGTATGTTCTATGGTGCAATTCTGTTGTTATGGGCATGGAAAGAAAAGCTGGGCTTCACTGAATATTACGCAGTTAGGCCTAACTTAGTCTTACACAAATAAGCACAGCTTAGTCTTTACATAGATAAGCGTAACTAATGATAAAGATAAAGAACAATGGTTCATCGGATTTGCCAGTATGAGCACTAGGTCCCTAGAGCTGGTGGTATCGTCGGAACGAACCAGAATGCTGCGTTTGGCCGTCTTTCATTCTCCTTCAAATAGTACGACCCCATTGATGAACCAATTGTAGGCCCCCTCCCCCTGACATGGATTCGGCTCCAGGTCGGATCTGGAGTGTCAACATGATAGGCGCGTGAGTGTGCAGCAAACACACAGTCTGCTATCAACACTGGAAGTGCTGGCACCTTAGCAACAACACCAGCATGTTCTTCCTGGACTCCGGTAGCAGCCTCAGCAGGTATTTCGTCAGCTTCACCAGCAGCAGCATTAGCAAGTATTTCGTCAGCTTCACCAGCAGCAGCATCACCAAGTATTTCGTCAGCTTCACCAGGAGCAGCAGCAACTAGTTCTTCGTCAGCTCCACCACCACCACCAACACCACCACCACCACCAGTAGCTGCATCAGGGGCTAGGGCTGCCTAAGCAATTACAGGTTTAACAGCTCTAGGGGCTCCGACAAAGAAAGGGTAGTTGATCCCAAGAAACACAGATTGTCCCTTCAGATTGTTGACTCTGCTCCAGACTTGCTCTACTGGGTCTTCGGATGGCATGCGGACCTCGAGAAAACGTGATACCGCAGCGATGGGTATGAAGAAAGTTGTGTCCCCATATGTTCTATTGTATCACCAACGCTGTTTAGTGCTCCCCTGATATGAATCCACAAGAGTTCATCATGATGTTCCGTGTTGTCTCTGAGAGGTGCCAGGAACCAGCGCCGTGTCCCAAGTTTAGCATCTGCTACTGCATCTTCGATGACCGGAGCTGGAATTATGCGCGGGGCTGCGTGGGTACCTGCGTGTTACTAACGGTCAGTAAGCAGAATTTTGAATGGGATTTTACATGCTATATGACACCATGACTCACCCCAAATGGACGGCTCCCAAACACGCACGTCGCCGCTAGGTTCAGTGACCGCATAAATGCGTTGCGGTTCGTACGAAGAGCAGCCGTAGGTGAAGACGTCGTCAACATACTTCTCTGGCCGCAGGAAGTCGTCGCACAAGACTGTCCATTCATTGTCTTCTGCGCATCTAATGAATGCGATTGCCTTGTCGAACACCGCCACGAGGTCATACTCCCAGTTCTTCCACGCCCCCTCCCACGGTCTATGTGGGAGCTGTACCTTCACGAGCTCAAGTTCTGCCATGTTGAACCTATA
This sequence comes from Avena eriantha, assembly GCA_910589775.1. Taxonomy (NCBI): domain Eukaryota; kingdom Viridiplantae; phylum Streptophyta; class Magnoliopsida; order Poales; family Poaceae; genus Avena; species Avena eriantha. The sequence goes on from OU342745.1 coordinate 467,517,698, forward strand.
AGCGAATTCGGAAATGGGCGGCAGCCACCCGCTGTTGAATGTAGTAATGCCGACACCCTTCAAAGATGGCACTGCTAGCCTCTCCGATCTGTAGCAATTTTTTAGAGTCCAAGTACTCCCATCCTAGGATAAAAGGACCAGCCACTCGCCGTTGCCACCCACCCAGTTCTGGTCATCTCTCATTTCCGTCTCTTCTTCTTCCTTGATATTCACCACTACTGATTCCAACCACTTATCCAGCAACATCAGTTTTGCATGAATATTCTGCAGAGTTTGTTGTCAGTTGGTACAATCACCTAGCATGGATTCCATTGCAGATACAATTTGACAACTGGACGTTTATATTAAAGTACACAAAATATCGCCTAAATACGAGTGTCTCCTCAGATATCGCGTAAATTGTGTCTGTGTCACTACGAAGATACTCATATATGGAGTAGGAGCAGAGCCCCCCAAAACAAACTCCTGACAATGATCATAATTAAACAGCTTGGGGCATAACAACCTTAAATCGTCTAATCTATTTGTTTTTTATTTTAGGAAACAGAATATCACCTAGCAGGCATTCCATTGCAAAATCGAAATTGAAAACTCATCTATCACCTAAAGTAAGACTGTGTCACTATGAAAATACCAGAATATCAGGTACGAGCAGAGCTTCAGCTGTACAGAATAGTCTTAAATGGTTCGATTTGTTCAAAACGCGCGTGCACACAACACGTTCGACGAAAGGAACATAGGATTCTGATGAGAGTTTAGCACATAAGAATCAATGATATGACTGAACGAATAAGCTAGATACTGGAACTTACGTGGCCATCGCGGTCGTCTGGCCATTTGCTGTTATCGGGGTAAAGAAGGCCTGGTGAACGATTGTTCGTCCATGTTCCGCATCGTCACGCGGTAGCCAGGGATGCTGCGAGCAAGGCGGCCGGCTGAGATGATGTCCAACTCCGAGGTGATCCTGTGCATTTTCGCGGCGCTGAGGTTTGGCCATCCCCAATCCTCGCGGTAGCGGTCGCCCTGGCCATCCGCGTCGTCGTTGCATGCCTTTCGCTTTAGCCTGCTGCTACCCCAAGCTCTACCCATAGCGACAAATGGAGTCTGGAATCCGGTGGATTAATGGAGGCGTGGTGATGAGGAGGCGGATGGATTCGAGAGGGGGTGGAATCAGGGATGGGGGCAGTTGTTCGAGTGGGGAGCGAATCTGCAAGGAACCACCGCCGCCGCCGGTTCTCGTCCGCGTGGAAGAAAAGAACGGGGGGCGTAATTATTGAGGGCGGGCACCGGAACCGTCCAAGGAAGTGAAAAAATAAATCGTAAAAGGGAAATGTGCGGCCCGCCTGTGAGTGAGTGAAGGTCGGCACGCGTAAACGTGCCTACGTTTGAATTGATTCCACCGCATGCAAGTGGCGCAGAACAAATTTTAGGAAGTGCTAGCGTCTACATGTAAAACCGCCGTTTTTCGCCACCTTCATCCTACTACGAACGGTCGTGCACCATTCCAGATATTGGTAAGGGCGGTTCCAATCTTTCACTTCTTCGTCTCATTTCCTCCTCCACGGCCTCATCGTCTTTCTCCTCCACGGCCACATCCATTTCCTCCACGACCGCATCACCCTCTTCCTCCATATCCTTTCCTTCTTGCCTGTAGTCATGGACGCTCCGGACATCCGAAACAACGGCAGGCAAGAAACTGCGCACTTCGACATCGAAGTACATGGCGGGAAGAATATCGATGTCATCTACACCACCGACCCTCGGACGGTGAGGAACACTGAATAATTTCACGAGTTGGCTGCAGTTCGAAGAAAACAGGTTCGTAGGTCTCGACCTTGAGTACAACCGCGATTGCCGTAGGATCGCCATGGTGCAACTCTCCATGAAGGGGCATGTCCTCGTATACCCGCCTTTTTGCGAGAAGGAGGCTGACGGGATCTGGTAGACTTTGCTGTCTTTTTGTTCCTGAACCGTCTGTTTGCAGAAGTTATTGCTATATTATTTGTCTGAATTCATTTTCATGCAGGTGGGGCGAAAGCATTAGGGATCTGTTTCATGACTTTCTCGTGAACCAGCACATAACATTTACCAGTGTTGACATCACGAATGACAGTAAACTGCTTGAAAGCCCGACTATCAACATTAGAATCCCAAAGGAGTGCAGAGTGGACATCCAGGAAATTTACTGGATCCCAGGGATGAAGGGCAACAAGACCGGGATGGCCGCTCTTGCCTCCGAACTCATAGACCCGTGGTACACTGACATGAAGGACATATTGCCGAGATGTTCATGGAGGCGTTTAGGGCACGATTACTGGGAGGATAAGACACTTTCTGAACCTAATCTAAAGTACGCTGCAATTGACGGGTATGTTAGCCACGAGCTGTATCGCCAGATTGTAAAATCTCGTTCCAGGCATCGCATCATTGAACCACCACCAAGGCAGGTTGTTTGTCCCAGATGCCGGATCGTAGATGAATCTACAAACCGGGGCAAGCGACAGAAGGCATCCTGGGATCGGTTGCCTTCTCCAACAGGTTGGGTTGTAGACTATTAATGCATGATTGTTGTGTTTATGAAAACATGTTATTTCATAAGTACACTATGTGAGCAATTACGAACTGCTGTGTATTACCTTTGTCAAACTATAATCTGGTTTATGACTGTATCCTCCTCTATAATCTGGGTTTGGTTATGACTTATGACTGTATCACACCTTATGCATGTCAGTCCTGGATTCTGCCGCATGCAAATGGCACAGACAGAATTTGTAAGAATGAATGTTTAGCATACAAAAGGGGGAATGTAATTCATACAGGTTAAGTAGCTAATAGCACAGGGATCATATGAGCTTGGTTCTTACACACAGAATGCTTAGAAAATACAGGCGAGATAAAATACATGCGAGATAAAACTAGGAATGAAATGCGAAACTAGTAGTGGTAAACAACACACTCACCCACCCGCCAGATCCTGTTGAGCATCTCGTAGCAGACATACACGTCCCTGGCTGCGTACTTGATCGCATCGTAATCCAGGTGCCTCCACTCCCATCGCTCGTGCAGGTGCTTCAGGAACTAAATTTTCATGCCGGCGTACTCGCGGTCGATGATGTCGGAAGCGAGTCTAGCCATGCTGACTTTCCCTGTACCGCCATCCGGGTACCTCCATGAACGTTGGAGATCGACGTGATTGACGACATGAACGAGGAGATCCCGTTCTAGCTTCAGAGTGTCGTTCTTGATGTCGACGCTGGTGAAGTAGATCGCCCTCCTGTGTAGGAACTCGCGAAGCTTCGGGCATACAGATTTGGCCCTACATACGTGATATAGTAGGCAGTGGTTGCGCATGGACAGCTGCAAAAGCACCGTCCTCTTCCTATCTCTGGTATACTCGAGGTCAAGGCCGACGATCTTGTACCTGTCCATCGGATCTTGTAGCCACCGCTCGTACATTGTGATGACCTTGGCCACCTCCGTTGACGCATTTGTGTGGACGACCGTCAGCTTGGTGGTGCCATGGGCGGTGACGGTGTACTCGTTAGTGTAGTCGCTCCCGTCGCCGAACACGCCGTACTCTGCGTCCATGGCAGTAGCTAATGTTCGTCTGCGGTGGCCTAGTTTCGGTAGCAGTGGCTGGGACTGGGCGTGGAGGTGGAGTGATCTGTTGCGGTGGTATGGCCAGGCGGAGGCGGTGCCTGCGGCAGCGTCGATGGTTCTTGCAGTGGCGGCGCCGGCGGAAGGAACGAGTTGGGGATTTTTGCACAGTGATGTGCTGAGGAGACAGAAGGCGATGCTTAAATTCCGTCTACCAATATTCCGGTCATACCCATGCGGAAGCAAGTTTGACCGGCCGAGCACCGATGGTTTCCAATCCTAGCGATTAAATTCGGTGTCCGTCCCGGTAGGCGATGGGATGGGTGTGCGACGTGGCTTTGGCGTGGTAGAGACCGGTCACGTAGACCACCGTCCTGTTGCCGATCCGTAGCGGGTGTGCGATGCTGACACGACGTAACGTGACATGATAGAAGGAAGTGTACAGTTATTATTGATTCCTAACAAGTTTAAGAAGTGTAAGTATAGACATGGACCTAGCATCCCTGCACCCCGGGGCTGCCGCCCACCCGATCAGGCCTGCCGATTGCGCAAAGCTTGTCCCGAGTTTGCCAAAATGAAACTCGTTTGCCCATGGTTCTATAAGTTTCTCTGTAGGCCACTTGTGTAAGCATGCATGATCAAGCAACTTTGCAACACATGTGTCGGTGGAAAAGCATTAGGTTTCAACGCACCACATAGTTTAGGGATTTAGAATAGCTACATTATGGATCTCTAGCCAAATTGCATGGTAAAGCCAAATTCAGCTTTTTGTCAGATTTAGCTATAGCAACATTGTGTCTCGTTTGTCCTCACTCTTGCCCTCCCGATATTTCGAAGCCCTCACATGCGCTCGGAGGGGGGTGCCGTTTGGTCAAAGGCTTGGCCGTTACATGCACCATGACGCCTAAAGTGGCCTTTTTAAAGAGCGCCTTTTCCCCTCTCTCTAACAGTTGTGTTTTTTTGCCCAAAAAGGTAGGGAATCTAGAGCAGCTTCTCTCTTCATTCATTGTTCCTTTTGCGATCGTTTTACCCCAATCTGGTAGCAAATCTAGAGCAGCAAAACAAACCAACACCATAAATAAATTCAGTAAACAGAGCAGATGTAGATAAAGCAGTTAATATAGGTTATATAGCATGGTACTTAACGAGGTTCGACAATTAGGCTACTCAGCAGCAGCAACAGCGGACTGCTTCAACACAAACAAGACAAAAGAAGCTGCTTTACAACAGCAGCAGCAGCAGCCGAGCAGTGGCCTCTGCCAGGAGGGCATCCGCCTCCTCCCTCTAGCGCCTCCTCCACTTCTTGCTGCCCAGCCCCTTGACCTTGGGCACCTTGGGTCTGATCGGGGCATGCGACCCTCCTCGATAGCCACCTTCTGGAGGTTGCGGAGGTGAAGACCAAGCGCCTGGTGCTTGGCCCTGAAGCCGTGGACATTCACGGACTCGCCGCCGGTCCTCACATCCTCGGCATGCTTCACGAGGGAGTTGAAGTCCGTGCCGCGGAGCCTCCTGGTGGGGCAGAAGGGGCACTTGTACACGTCGCCGGCGAAGAAGTTATTGTACTGACCGAACTTTAGCCTCCTCAGCACATGACGAGTCTTGGTGTCCTGCGACTCGTCATCGCTGCGGAGGTCGCTGCTATCCTCCTGTTGGAAAAAAACAGAAGAGTGAAATAAGGACATGATTGAGATACTTTGATTATCAGGATTGATTTTTTGCATAAATTAACCGAATGAGATTTCCCGATTATTCCCCAAATCTCAAACCAAATCGAATACTAATCCCAACTACGAACAGGGGGATTCATCGAAAATCGAGATCTAACACAATAGGATTAGCTACTGTAAAACATACGAACAGCCGAGCCCTAATAACATATGATCTAGCATCCAGCGATGGGAACGGGGGAAGAACAAGGGAAGGGGAGAAAACCCTGGTTACCTCAGACCACGGGTCGGCGATGCTGGTGTCGAAGGGGTTCTCCGGCCTTATGTAGACAACCTCCTCGTAGGGGTCCCAGCCGAGCGGGATCTGTCCGAGACTGGCCGGGGCCTCCTCGCCGGAGGCTACGTCGGATGTGGGGACGGGGGGCTCCTCGCCGGCTGCCTTGGAGGCGCCGATGGCCACCGCGCCGATCTTCTCCATCGCTGGCGTGGTTGGGGTTTTGTTGGGCGTTTGCAGAAGGTGATGGGACAGTGGAAACGGTTGACTGAGCGAGTGCGTGATGAGTGGGAGTGGGAGTTGGGAGGCCTCTATTAAAGGATAAGGGAAGTGGCGTTTCGTTGCACTACCGTGCACGCCGTAGGCTAATGCACCGTGCACGGCCACACGTGTCCGCTACCGCCCCGTGCACCGCACACGCGTACCGTGAGTCACATTTTTTTCCGTCGTGTCTAACCATGGCGATTCAGTTGTACTCAGTTTTTTCCACCAACCGTTGATCCTCTGTGATCTAGCGGACGTGATAACCCTTATATTTGTCGGGGGCACCCCTCTATCCATGCAAAATAACGAGTATGCCACCGGAACTTTAACAACATAAATAGATGAACTTGAATATATTTTGAAGGGTACGAAAATAGAAATCCACATAGTTTAAGGGTCTAGATACAGTAAGAGAACTAAATATTATTAGTGGCCGGGCCAACACAGTGACGGGGTTGGTCGGCTAGGAGTTGCCGATTCCTAAGTAAGGGGACACTAGGCTGTTCTTGACATACTCCCTCAGGAACTTTCCATAAGCAGCGTGCTTAGCCTTGGTCGCCGACTTGTGTTTACTAGCCGGGCTTTTACTGATGCCAACCGAATGCGGGATCAAGCTGGCAATCCTCGGGTTGACTCCTTTCTTATAGAAAGGGCACCTGAGCTCCCCAAGTCGAGTGCGGAAAGGGATTATCCCGCTCTTGAGCTTCTTCATGACATGGCAGCTCTTGTTGTCCCTGGTCTCCTTGTCAGAGTCCATCTCACTTAAATACACCTGTAATGTATGGAATACAAACCGAAGTGAGCAAAATAATAAATATATATTCCTTCCACCATTCCAAGTTACTTTCGATGCAATAACATGTCTATACAGGTTCAGCAGTTCATTACGGCTGTCTCCCCAGCTCGCTCCTAAATTAATGTGGTTTGTGTTCTTGGTAACTTATTAATAAATAAATAATGTGGATTCATTCAGAACAGACTAGATCTCTCCATGTACCGGTTCGTACGTTGCATCTAATCATTAGGACTAGATTTTTCTATGACGCCTGGATAGATTAAGCTCGAGCAAAAAATATGAAACATGTAGAAATAGATGTACCTCCGGGTACATGAGCGGAGCGTGTTCGTCGAACTCCACGCCCTCATCGGCGCCCCCGAAGGGGTTGAACTGCACGTCCTCCTCGGCCTGTGCTGCGTGATGCTCCTCCAGATTTGCCACGTGAAGCACCACCCCGACGGCGATGCCCGGACACTCACCCCCACGCACTGGTTTCATGGAGAAGGTTCGTGCAAGTACGTTCAAGATTGTGGTGTTTTGCTGGATAAGGAAGAGAGAGTAGTGGATGAGTGCGAATGGAGGACCCGATAGGCTGGGTTTTTAATGCGGGGACGTTTAGGCCTCCTCGAAGGCCCCGGTTGACAGCTCTTCCAGCTGCGGCTGTCGCGTCGAAGGTTCGTGTGGTGGGGGCCTGACGGAAGTGAGAATGCAGGCGCGCTGCGTAGTAAAAATGGTATAGCCGGTGGTCCGTGGATGACCAGTTGCCGTGTAGTAGACTTGTAGCCTTTGCAGACTAGATTAAACATGACATGACCACTCGACCACTTTGTCCATGGACGACATCGTGTTCCTTCTTGTAGAAGTCTTGTTGAGGGAGATGTCTGTGATGTCTCGCGCTATCCTGTGAAGGGCACGATGTGTGCAACGAGCCTCGTTGGATCACACAGGATCAACGGTTGGTGCGCACGATCCGCGTGACAGCTATGAAAACCAATCAGGGCGTAGCAGACAGAGTGGGCACATGTTTGGGCTTCTAAGAGAGAGAGAGAGAGAGAGAGAGAGAGAGAGAGGATGTTTGTTCTTATACTAAAACCACGAACAAACATGGATCGACCACTAGAGTCATTGCATGTGTGTTCTTATACTAAAACCACAAACCAGTACTAGAGTCATTGCATGTGTGTTATTTCCACAAACTACGCATGGATCAACCACTAGAGTCATTGCATATGTGTTATTTCCACAAACCACACATGGATCAACCACTAGAGTCATTGCATGTGTGTTCTTATACTAAAACCAACACTAGAGTCATTGCATGTGTGTTCTTTTCACAAACCACACATGGATCAACCACTAGAGTCATTGCATGTGTGTTATTTCCACAAACAAACATGGATCAACCACTAGAGTCATTGCATGTGTGTTCTTCTCCACAAACCACACATGGATCCACCAGTGGTCATTGCATGTGTGTTCTTTCCACAAACCACACATGGATCAACCACTAGAGTCATTGCATGTGTGTTCTTTCCACAAACCACACATGGATCAACCACTAGAGTCATTGCATGTTTGTTCTTATACTAAAACCACAAACCAGCACTAGAGTCATTGCATGTGTGTTCATTTCCACAAACCACACATGGATCCACTAGTGGTCATTGCATGTGTGTTCTTTCCACAAACCACATATGGATCAACCAGAGTCATTGCATGTGTGTTCTTTCCACAAACCACACATGGATCAACCACTAGAGTCATTGCATGTTTGTTCTTATACTAAAACCACAAACCAACACTAGAGTCATCGCATGTGTGTTCTTTTCCACAAACCACACATGGATCCACCGGTGGTCATTGCATGTGTGTTCTTTCCACAAACCACACATGGATCAACCATAGTCATTGCATGTATGTTCTTTCCACAAACCACACATCTGGACCCACTAGAGTCATTGCATGTGTGTTATTTCCACAAACCACACATGGATCAACCACTAGAGTCATTGCATATGTGTTATTTCCACAAACCACACATGGATCAACCACTAGAGTCATTGCATGTTTGTTCTTATACTAAAACCACAAACCAACACTAGAGTCATTGCATGTGTGTTCTTTTCCACAAACCACACATGGATCCACCACTAGAGTCATTGCATGTGTGTTCTTTCCACAAACCACATATGGATCAACCAGAGTCATTGCATGTATGTTCTTTCCACAGACCACACATGTGGACCCACTAGAGTCATTGCATGTGTGTTATTTCCATAAACCACACATGGATCAACCACTAGAGTCATTGCATATGTGTTATTTCCACAAACCACACATGGATAAACCACGAGAGTCATTGCTTGTGTGTTCTTATACTAAAACAACACCAGAGTCATTGTATGTGTGTTCTTTTCACAAACCACACATGGATCAACCACTAGAGTCATTGCATGTGTGTTATTTCCACAAACAAACATGGATCAACCACTAGAGTCATTGCATGTGTGTTCTTTTCCACAAACCACACATGGATCCACCAGTGGTCATTGCATTCGTGTTCTTTCCACAAACCACACATGGATCAACCACTAGAGTCATTGCATGTGTGTTCTTTCCACAAACCACACATGAATCAACCACTAGAGTCATTGGATGTTTGTTCTTATACTAAAACCACAAACCAGCACTAGAGTCATTGCATGTGTGTTCTTTTCCACAAACCACACATGGATCCACCAGTGGTCATTGCATGTGTGTTCTTTCCAAAAACCACATATGGATCAACCAGAGTCATTGTATGTGTGCACTTTCCACAAACCACACATGGATCAGCCACTAGAGTCATTGCATGTTTGTTCTTATACTAAAACAACAAACCAACACTAGAGTCATTGCATGTGTGTTCTTTTCCACAAACCACACATGGATCCACCAGTGGTCATTGCATGTGTGTTCTTTCCATAAACCACATATGGATCAACCACTAGTCATTGGATGTGTGTTCTTTCCACAAACCACACATGGATCAACCAATAGAGTCATTGCATGTTTGTTCATTCAACAAACCACACATGTATCAACCACTAGAGTCATTGCATGTTTATTCTTATACTAAAACCACAAACCAGCACTAGAGTCATTGCATGTGTGTTCTTTTCCAGAAACCACACATGGATCCACCACTAGAGTCATTGGATGTGTGTTCTTTCCACAAACCACATATGGATCAACCAGAGTCATTGCATGTATGTTCTTTCCACAAACCACACATGTGGACCCACTAGAGTCATTGCATGTGTGTTATTTCCACAAACCACACATGGATCAACCACTAGAGTCATTGCATATGTGTTATTTCCACAAACCGCACATGGATCAACCACTAGAGTCATTGCTTGTGTGTTCTTATACTAAAACCAACACGAGAGTCATTGCATGTGTGTTCTTTTCACAAACCACACATGGATCAACCACTAGAGTCATTGCATGTATGTTATTTCCACAAACAAACATGGATCAACCACTAGAGTCATTGCATGTAAGCTCTTTTCCACAAACCACACATGGATCCACCAGTGCTCATTGCATATGTGTTCTTTCCACAAACCACATATGAATCAACCAGAGTCATTGCATGTGTGTTATTTCCACAAACCACACATGGATGAACCACTAGAATCATTGCATGTTTGTTATTATACTAAAACGACAAACCAACACTAGAGTAATTGCATGTGTGTTCTTTTGCACAAACCACACATGGATCCACCACTAGTCTCATTGCATGTGTGTTCTTTTCCACAAACCACACATGGATCAACCACTAGATTCATTGCATGTGTGTTCTTTCCACAAACCACACATGGATCAACCACTAGAGTCATTGCATGTTTGTTCTTATACTAAAACCACAAACCAGCACTAGAGTCATTGCATGTGTGTTCTTTTCCACGAACCACACATGGATCCACCACTAGAGTCATTGCATGTGTGTTCTTTCCACAAACCACATATGGATCAACCAGAGTCATTGCATGTATGTTCTTTCCACAAACCACACATGTGGACCCACTGGAGTCATTGCATGTGTGTCATTTCCACAAACCACACATGGATCAACCACTAGAGTCATTGCATATGTGTTATTTCCACAAACCACACATGGATCAACCACTAGAGTCATTGCATGTGTGTTCTTATACTAAAACCAACACTAGAGTCATTGCATGTGTGTTCTTTTCACAAACCACACATGGATGAACCACTAGAGTCATTGCATGTGTGTTATTTCCACAGACAAACATGGATCAACCACGAGAGTCATTACATGTGTGTTCTTATACTAAAACCAACATGGATCCACCAGTGGTCATTGCATGTGTGTTCTTTCCACAAACCACACATGGATCAACCACTAGAGTCACTGAATGTGTGTTATTTCAACAAACCACACATGGATCAACCACTAGAGTCATTGCATGTGTGTTCTTATACTAAAACCAACACTAGAGTCATTGCATGTGTGTTCTTTTCACAAACCACACATGGATCAACCACTAGAGTCATTGCATGTGTGTTCTTTCCACAAACCACACATGGATCAACCACTAGAGTCGTTGTATGTTTGTTCTGATAATAAAACCAGAAACCAGCACTAGAGTCATTGCATGTGTGTTATTTTCCACAAACCACACATGGATCCACCACTAGACTCATTGCATCTGTGTTCGTTTCCACAAACAACTTATGGATCAACCAGTGGTCATTGCATGTGTGTTCTTTCCACAAACCACGTGTGGACCCATTACAGTCATTGCATGTGTGTTATTTCCACAAACCACACATGGATCAACCACTAGAGTCATTGCATATGTTTTATTTCAACAAACCACACATGGATCAACCACTAGAGTCATTGCATGTGTGTTCTTATACTAAAACCAACACTAGAGTCATTGCATGTGTGTTCCTTTCACAAACCACACATGGATCAACCACTAGAGTCATTGCATGTGTGTTATTTCCACAAACAAACATGGATCAACCACTAGAGTCATTGCATGTGTGTTCATTTCAACAAACCACACATGGATCCACAAGTGGTCATTGCATGTGTGTTCTGTCCACAAACCACATATGGATCAACCACTAGTCATTGCATGTGTGTTCTTTCCACAAACCACACATGGATCAACCACTAGAGTCATTGCATGTTTGTTCTTATACTAAAACCACAAACCAGCACTAGAGTCATTGCATGTGTGTTCTTTTTCCACAAACCACACATGGATCCACTAGACTCATTGCATGTGTGTTCTTTCCCACAAAGAACTTATGGATCAACCAATGGTTATTGCATGGGTGTTCTTTCCACAAACCACACACGTGGACCCATTAGAGTCATTTTATGTGTGTTATTTCCACAAAACACACATGGATCAACCACTAGTAGTCATTGCATATGTGTTATTTCCACAAACCACACATGGATCAACCACTAGAGTCATTGCATGTGTGTTGTATACAAAAACCAACACTAGAGTCATTGCATGTCTGTTCTTTCCACAAACCACACATAGGATCAACCACTAGAGTCATTGCAGGTGTGTTATTTCCACAAACAAACATGGATTAACCACTAGAGTCATTGCATGTGTGTTATTTTCGACAAACCACACATGGATCCACCAGTAGTCATTGCATATGTGTTCTTTCCACAAACCACACATGGATCAACCACTAGAGTCATTGCATGTGTGTTCTTTCCACAAACCACACATGGATCAACCACTAGAGTCATTGCATGTGTGTTATTTTCACAAACAAACATGTATCAACCACTAGAGTCATTGCATGTGTGTTCTTTTCCACAAACCACACATGGATCCACCAGTGGTCATTGTATGTGTGTTCTTTCCACAAACCACACATGGATCAACCACTAGAGTCATTGCATATGTGTTCTTTCCACAAACCACACATGGATCAACCACTAGATTCATTGCATGTGTGTTCTTTCCACAAACCACACATGGATCAACCACTAGAGTCATTGCATGTGTGTTCTTTCCACAAACCACATATGGATCAACCACATGTTTGTTCTTATACTAAAACCACAAACCAGCACTAGAGTCATTGCATGTGTGTTCTTTTCCACAAACACCCCATGGATCTACCACTAGAGTCATTGCATGTGTGTTCTTTCCACAAACCACATATGGATCAACCAGAGTCATTGCATGTATGTTCTTTCCACAAACCACACATGTGGACCCACTTGAGTCATTGCATGTGTGTCATTTCCATAAACCACACATGGATCAACCACTAGAGTCATTGCATATGTGTTATTTCCACAAACCACACATGGATCAACCACTAGAGTCATTGCATGTGTGTTCTTATACTAAAACCAACACTAGAGTCATTGCATGTGTGTTCTTTTCACAAACCACACATGGATGAACCACTAGAGTCATTGCATGTGTGTTATTTCCACAGACAAACATGGATCAACCACGAGAGTCATTACATGTGTGTTCTTATACTAAAACCAACATGGATCCACCAGTGGTCATTGCATGTGTGTTCTTTCCACAAACCACACATGGATCAACCACTAGAGTCACTGAATGTGTGTTATTTCCACAAACCACACATGGATCAACCACTAGAGTCATTGCATGTGTGTTCTTATACTAAAACCAACACTAGAGTCATTGCATGTGTGTTCTTTTCACAAACCACACATGGATCAACCACTAGAGTCATTGCATGTGTGTTCTTTCCACAAACCACACATGGATCAACCACTAGAGTCGTTGTATGTTTGTTCTGATAATAAAACCAGAAACCAGCACTAGAGTCATTGCATGTGTGTTATTTTCCACAAACCACACATGGATCCACCACTAGACTCATTGCATCTGTGTTCGTTTCCACAAACAACTTATGGATCAACCAGTGGTCATTGCATGTGTGTTCTTTCCACAAACCACGTGTGGACCCATTATAGTCATTGCATGTGTGTTATTTCCACAAACCACACATGGATCAACCACTAGAGTCATTGCATATGTTTTATTTCAACAAACCACACATGGATCAACCACTAGAGTCATTGCATGTGTGTTCTTATACTAAAACCAACACTAGAGTCATTGCATGTGTGTTCCTTTCACAAACCACACATGGATCAACCACTAGAGTCATTGCATGTGTGTTATTTCCACAAACAAACATGGATCAACCACTAGAGTCATTGCATGTGTGTTCATTTCAACAAACCACACATGGATCCACAAGTGGTCATTGCATGTGTGTTCTGTCCACAAACCACATATGGATCAACCACTAGTCATTGCATGCTGTGTTCTTTCCACAAACCACACATGGATCAACCACTAGAGTCATTGCATGTTTGTTCTTATACTAAAACCACAAACCAGCACTAGAGTCATTGCATGTGTGTTCTTTTTCCACAAACCACACATGGATCCACTAGACTCATTGCATGTGTGTTCTTTCCCACAAAGAACTTATGGATCAACCAATGGTTATTGCATGGGTGTTCTTTCCACAAACCACACACGTGGACCCATTAGAGTCATTTATGTTTGTTATTTCCACAAAACCACACATGGATCAACCACTAGAGTCATTGCATATGTGTTATTTCCACAAACCACACATGGATCAACCACTAGAGTCATTGCATGTGTGTTGTATACAAAAACCAACACTAGAGTCATTGCATGTCTGTTCTTTCCACAAACCACACATGGATCAACCACTAGAGTCATTGCAGGTGTGTTATTTCCACAAACAAACATGGATTAACCACTAGAGTCATTGCATGTGTGTTATTTTCCACAAACCACACATGGATCCACCAGTGGTCATTGCATATGTGTTCTTTCCACAAACCACACATGGATCAACCACTAGAGTCATTGCATGTGTGTTCTTTCCACAAACCACACATGGATCAACCACTAGAGTCATTGCATGTGTGTTATTTTCACAAACAAACATGTATCAACCACTAGAGTCATTGCAATGTGTGTTCTTTTCCACAAACCACACATGGATCCACCAGTGGTCATTG